>CAXIPT010000012.1:1408798-1507170 GCA_964030475.1 Tethya wilhelma
TTAGGAGGTTAGTATCCATACCATTTCTTATGTCACTTCTGTATTGTTTACAAAGGTAGCTGATGTTAATGCTGTCTCTTAGCACCCGTACAGTAGTTATTGGTGTACAGTACGTGTCCATGTAAGAGTAATGTAATTACTAAGCAAAGTTATAGTGTGTTTTTTACCTTCTGTTTCAGTATTTGTGTGCAATGATCAGGCTGGGCATGACACTAGAGAAATTACTGTCTATTTTTACAAGAAACTTTTGACNCACAAAAGGTGTGGCCAAAATGAGCGTGGTACTTCCGCTTGAACATGGTGTTAATTGGGACTTCAAAAGACTTTCAGCTCTGTTGATTGGCTAACTGTTTTGCAGAATCCCTCTATATAGGGAGTGCCAGCATTTCTGGGCAGAAGTGATAGGAGGCATTGAGACCAGACTTTCCTGCGTGTTAGTATGCCAGACCAAGGTCTATTAGAGACGAATCCTTTAAATACCATCCTTATTTATATACTACCACACATTTCTAGGAAAGACCAAGTGTACCAAACTATCACTCCTGCACCAATGGTTCATCTTCCTATGAAGATCCTACGATTGCGTCTAGCTGTTCACACCATAGATAACACTACTGTGAAAGGTCTGGCTAGGCAAAAAGTCCTTAGTACTCAGGTACTTTATACATATAAATGTACTCTTATCTACGGATACCTTCAATGTTTTCTTGGTTTGTTTGATGAGTAGCTTCTACCTTTCCTTTCACTTTATCCAATGACTCAGCGCTAGCATTTGTTTTCTTATCAGAGGAGATAAGTTGTAGTAGCTCTTGAGAATACTTGATCACTTCACAATGATCCCTCAAACTTTGTTTCAGCTCCACATCTGCCATATTTAAAAATTTCAGTGGATAAATTTACTCTTTTCCCGCCAAAATACAATCGTAATGACCCCTTTCCAGATTTTTATTATGATCCCTCTCGATCTCACAATCATCGATCTCACCTGAAGAATCCAGAAGAATTCACCATGCAAACAGAAGATATGGACATGTTGGAGTATTGCAAGAGCCTCCCTAAAGTGGTAAGACTGATAATTTTATAAGAGAAAAGAAAACTTGCTCATACGTTCAACCTTGGCTTGTGACTTAACTGACCCACAAGGTGTATGGTATCGGTACAAAGAAAAAGAATAATACTATCAAAAGCTCCTCATAACAACACAAATACACTAGATCAGCTGAGCCTCAAAGGCTTGTGTCAATTTCACTGTTCACTTACTGAGATATAACCATCGTCATTTTTAATTGTTGCCAATGGAACATTTTCTGTGGGATAGCAAGCACTTATGACCAGTTTGTCCATCTTATGCACAACTTTGAACGGCTACTGTAAGTGGGAAACTTAAGAAGTATTAGCAGCTAGAGATCTGAAACTTGCATGACAAGTTTGTCATAAAATGGAATTTAGCTTTGAGTACCATTGCCTTGTTCTAAAACTGTATAGTACCAGTGATATCCAGCACAAACCATAGAATTCCGAGCAAATTTTTGTGACAGAAGAGCAATTCTAAGTACGTTTACTGCATAAAACTCGATGTACTTTTTAACAGACTCCAACAACGAACAAAATTTTTTTCTCTCCCTCTCTTTTATACGGTCAATCTAGAGAAGTACAACATCCATGTGTTATGCTGAGCTGGCATTTTAGTGCATGTGAGCTACATATTTAGTACTTTCACAGAATGTAATACTTTGTGTACTTCACAGAATGTAATACCTTAAACGTGGAAATATTGGCGGTACATTAAATTTGGCGATTTGGTGATCGTCTCGGAAGTCGCCAAATTTAATGTACCGCCAATATTTCATCATACATTATTCCCATGCAAGTGTTTAGTCAATGACCACCAAATGAACACCAATATTTTTGTTGAAGGTAGCCAGACCAAAATCGTCAAATTAAATTACCGCCAATATTTCCACGTTTACGGTAATTACCAAAGTGCCATGGCCATGCAGCTCAGCACGATTCACATTGCACATGACACTATATAGGCACTTAATTACAAAAGAGACCTAGCCTGAGATTTGGCAACTAGGAACTTGTAATCCCTGTGACACACATACAGATGGACGTTGAGGATTAATTGATTGAGTTATTGTCAACATACTATACTTACTTCCACTTCCATCTTACCTTTATATGCTTAATTAATATACCCTGTGATTAGTCTGGCTGCATAGATAAACTATACTGCAGTGATATTATACTCTGTAGGAGCTACATGCACATTTGAATGGCTCAATTAGTGAATCGACAATGTCAAAGTTGCTTAGGAAACATGAAGCCAAATCTGGATCGTCCATCCCTAAATCATGGCAAACCACAATTGGCAGTGGAGACAGAAGGACTTTGGAAGAGTAAGTAAACCTTTCAACACTCATTCTGAATCAATATGTACCTCAATCTGTGTGTACTGACTGTCCTAGTTGTTTCTAGAATGCAACTCAAAATTTTGCATAACTCTGTTGATGTAGTTATGCTGAATGTCTCGTAGTCACCATACAAAAATATTTACGGTATATTCATCACAACTACGTACAACAGTATGCATAGGAGGACTCATACCAGAAGTGTATGTCTTCCTGTTTAATTCACAAGCAACAAATGAAATGTTCTCATTGTATAACTATTGTACAATTGTATCTATTAATTGATATTGTTTTAGTTAATTACTGTATCTGTATATCACAGGTGTTTTTTAATGTTTAAGATAATCCATACAGTTGTTGATGATGATGAAGCTGTTTTTATGGTAGGTTAATTAGGGTAGAGTAGCAGTAACCTCGTGTGCAAATGTTCACCATAAACCTCTTTTCAGCTAGTATCTGCTTGATTCCAGGCCCTTGCTTAGTCTTTTTTGTGTAATTGGGACAGGATCAGGGGAAAAGGTGTACTTTACTAGTCTCAATTAACAATTATTTTACAGGTGGCTCATGATGTAGTGTGTGATTTTGCTTTAGAAAATGTTGTCTATCTTGAACTTCGTTCTACACCAAGAGAAAACTCTCTTACAGGTACTTTATCAGTGCAACGTACAAATTCAAATTGTTAACTTATTCTATTCATGTAACTAATTTTTTTGAGACTTTCCCAACAAATTTTTACTCAAAAATATGTGATATTGTAACCTCTACTACAGTGGCGTGAATTTATTTTAATTGCTACATACATGTAAAATGAACACATTTAGCCAAAGTGTACTACAATTTACTAAAGTGTATCTGGCTTGAGAATGCCACCGGAAGTGAAATGATGAGATTCATGCAATACTTTTCTCCTGGGGCAAAATGGCTAACTTGGTATAGTGTTGGAAGCTGGAACATTGCAATCAAAAGTTCCAATGGTACTTGATTTTGAAATCAGTTGGATAGTAGGAAAGTTATTCAGTTTTTTTCTACCAGCATTCTCAAACCACATGGACTTTATAATTCATGGACATAATTATTAAAAAAAACATATTCATCTCTTTGAACCTCTCTAGCTAATAAAAACCTATGCTTTCTGCCAGGTCTAATCAAAACATACCGGAAAACAGACAGTCACTAATGCTGTTCAAAATGGCTGCCTTAGCTCTCTACAAATTCAGCTGAACACATCTTGTGTATGTAATAAGTGAAGGCTGTAGTAACTGCTCTTTGCTGTACTTACATCTAATCATTAGGGCATGTAATTGATCATAATGACATTGTGTTGTTTAACTGCTGTTGTAGGTATGACTAAACTTTCATACATTCGAAGTATTTTGCGAGGAATCAACAGTGCTATGTCCGAGTATCACCAAATCAAAGTAAGGTTAGTTGAATAACTAACTATCCCAATTAAGGCACCTGATTGAGGATTACGGTAGACTTGTTTTTGCTTGATCCTCCAACAAAAATAGTTCTGTGCTTTGAGAATTTCATCCAATGCACAATTTATTTAGCTTCATATACTCAGGCCTTCCCCAACTTGAAAGATATAAAACTCACACCAGGGAATGCCTGAGAATGAGGCTACCATCTACAGAGGTCAAAATTGTGTTTTAGAGTGCATGGTTGTACGTACTTCAATTTATAGTACCTCATAGCACTAGTGTTTACAAGGAGACAAAAAGGACCGCGTGATTCTATAGAACTGCCCATGGTCGTTGTCAAAACTCATAGAAAACGCTCATGGTCATTCCCAAAAATACAGTAGTTTTAGGACAATGACCAGTTTGAGAATGACCATGAGTGCACAGTTTGAGTGTGACCGTGAGTGTATGTTTGAGCTTTGAACCCTGATGTAGCTTTCCAATAATTATACTGTGAGTAAGAGTGTACTTAACTTGTAAAAAATTATGATTGCATTTATTAAGAGATTAAAATTTCCATCTGTTACAAGAGCTGCTTGCAGGTAAAGCCAAAAATTTAAGAGTAAATTCAATCCCTTTATTATAATAGTCCAGGATAGCCACTGGCCATGGTTAATGGCAGAAGTAAAGTTGTATCATAATTATTTTCAAGTTTTGGATACAATTTTACTTCTGCTATCAGCTTGAATTACATATGCAGAACTCAGTATTATAAATTGTGCAGTTGTTATATTACTTACTTTAATTATTATGTAGTTATTCTGCTGTTTAATTCTTTGACACTAGCTTGCTCCTTTCCATTGATCGTCGATGTTCAGTTGCTGATGCTTATACTACCGTTGATCTAGCCCTCCAGTACAGGAATAGTGATTACAGTACACAAGTTGTTGGCATTGATCTGAGTGGAGATCCTTCAGTAAGTGTATTATCTGATTTTAGTTAAAGGACCAGTTGTATAAAGTTTTACACCTCTATTGCAATCCAGATGAATTACTGTCTGGGTCAGCGGCCATATTCTGTTGTTTTAAGTAATTATTTAACTTGCAGGTTGGTGATATGAATGACTTTATACCAGTCCTATTGTATGCTAAAGAAAAGGGACTAAAACTTTCATTACACTTGTCTGAGGTTTGTGGTATACCTTAGTGTTATAAATTTTTGCAAGTACTAACGCTTGATATTTTTGCGGATTGCTCCAAAAACGTAAAAATTAATTCACGTAAAAATTTATTTTTAGGAACAAATTGTAATGAGTACCATTAAGTTGGTACACCAGCAATGTACAAGCCACTTCACCGCACTATATGTAGTAATGTAAACCACTTTTCTATGTGTACTGTAGCCACTTCCAGAGGAGGTCCGACATCCGCAGGCCTTTGTAATTAAAAAGGTCACATGATTACATTTCCTGGTCTTGATTTGAGGTGCTTTTGACGCTTTCCTGCCTTGAAAAAGCTAGGAATCCTTCTCTCTCCTGTTACTTTGTCAGAATAGCTACTAAAAGTAAATCTCAGAAAAAGTGAGCTACGCGACCAGAAAACGACATCACGTGATCTTGTTTATAATGCAATTAGCCTGCATGGCCCACAGATGTTGGATCTCCTCTGAGCCACTTCATGCTATAGTCCTGGCTCCTCCTCTACTACTATGCTAACATCAATAACATTTGAGCTGCATCTTCAACAAAATAGCAAAATTGAATACCAGTAAAATACATTTTCTGTTGAACCGTTGTGCTAAGTCATTACTAGCCTAAACTTATTACTCGTCTTTCTCGGTATGTAACAGTTTATGCACATAGATCATACAGTAATTTATTATGCTAATATTTGATGGATCATCTTCACATTGCCTTTTGTGTGGATTTAACTACCCCTTTTTGTAGATACCAAATTGCAGTGAAGAAACACAACTACTTTTGTCTGTTGATCCTGACAGAATAGGACATTGTACTTTCATGCACACTGATGTTCATGGAGATGAAATAGTGGATGCTGTTTCGATGAAGAAGATTCCAATTGGTAAGTATTAACTAATCTAGTTAGGTCCACATCAAAACATTTTCTTGTCATCTTGTTATGCATAGTGAATGGTGTGAATTATCCATGCATTGGTATAGTTATTTAGCTAATGGGCTGCAATGTGTACAGTTTACAAGAGTGCAAGTTCTTGAACCAAAGATATTCAGTTTCTTCCTATTAATTGTTTAGTACCTAGAAGAGTCTATCCATACTCTCAGTGTTCTAGCTGCTTGGTGCAGGTAGCACAATGTCATGCATTCTCTCAGGCAACTCTGTTTATACATCTTCAATATGAAAGTAATACACTCTTTACTTTGTATGTGGATTCACTTTAATCATTTTCAGAGATCTGTTTAACATCAAATCTTAAGTGCAGGACAGTTGCTAGTTATAATGACCATCAACTAAAATTCTGGATTTCTAAAAGTCATCCTTTTGTGATTTGTGTAAGTTACAGTCGTTCGTTTTTGCTTCTCTTGAATGCATGCAGTCCCAAGTGTTATTGAGCTAGTTGAAAAGAATAGGATAAGGCAGACAGCACCCTCTCTTGGTGTAAAGCTATAATAATTATTATGTACATAGCTAATAAAAATTAATACTATTGTGCATTTTAATAACGTTAGAAGCAACTCAAGCAATATTTTTTGTATATACATAGCCCTGTGAGATTTGGAAGCCCCTCAAGTTCTTGGTGCAAAGCATTTTCAACGTGTGAGCACCGAATCTATTTTACTAGGAGCTTATGAGCATTAATATTGCGAAGTAATAATGGTGGAGCATCTTACTTGGCCCTGTATTTGTTTTTTAGTAATAGCAATATAGCTTCCTTTTTACAAAGTAAGTTGTGATATGTATAGCGTAAGTGTTGTGAAGATCTGCACCCACTTATCAGCTACTATGTTACAAGCATCTTCCTGGCATTGCACAGGTGCTTTACCATTAAACATAGCACAAGTAAGTCACTTTATTATATACTTATATAGTTACTATACTAAGTTAAGTACAGAGGAAGCGGGCAATAACTTCCCGTATTGCCCTGCTCGTTATTGCCCGCTTGCAGAAATTTGTTCGCGCTTTGCTCAGCCAATCACGCTGCACAAAAATCAATTTTACGCGCGAATTTTAACCAATCACAGATAATCGTTGCTACGGTATAAAAGAAGGCTGCATAGAAACCACTGCCAGTTTTTTGTGAATGCTTGGAGAGGTAAAAGCTACGCTAGTCAAGTTAGTTCGTTGACACAGAGAAAGCCTTCAGTACGAGCGAGTCAGCTACTAAACGAACAGCAAAACCCCACCCATGCTATATCCGGTAAACAAAACACTGCCCGTTGCTGTAGACAGACGGGAGTCGAACTCGTCGAAGGCATTGAAGCTTCTTGATAGTGCCAGAAACCAGGAGAAAGCTATGAATTTTGTGCTCTTGCTATGGCCACTACTCCTGCAGGCCTGCTTCAAGCTCATTTTTTCCGTGCCAGGCTAACTGTACTAGTCACAACATGCTAGCTAGCTAGCAAAGATGCATGCCCTTGTTGATAAGTATATAATAAATCCATTATTGCATTCCTTTGGTCGGGCAATATGGCTAAAATATTGGTTCTTGACTATTGCATTGGCCCTCCCTTCGGTCGGGACCAATACTCCAGTCTCGAACCAATATTTAGCCATATTGCCCTCCCAGTCATGCAATAATATATATTTATCACATTGCTCCTGAATTATACTCATGTTTATAAGCATAGCATGGAGGGACTGGTTTACGAGGCTATGTCTGTTCTATACCTTGAGTCCTTGATGTAAAACGCAATAATAATAATTTTGCATAATTATGCATGATATTATTGTATTACAGACTGATGACAAAGGAGTATTTGCCACTACCTTATCATATGAATACTATGTTGCTGCACTAACATTTGGTCTATCCAAAAGGAAACTGAAAGATTTATCAGTCGAGGCCGTTGACTATGTGTTTCAAAGCAAAGAGGTGAAAGAAGTCATAAAGCTTTATTGGCAACGTACATAATAAATTATCTGTAATTTTTGTGACATAATTAATGCAATTTATTATTACTGCACAAAATTCTGTAAGTATAATAATATTATTACTATTGTTAACAACAACAACAACAACAAAAAAAATTATAGTGAAGTTTGAACTTTCTATTGTAATACTAACTAGCAAACTACCTTGAAGTTCAAGAAGCTAAGTGTTGAACTATTTCTTTTTTGATCATGGCTACTTCTGCAACCATCAAAAATCTTGAAGAGGAATACTTTATCTTGACTGCTTGCTGCTTTGCAGTGGCCATGCTCAAAACCAGTTTAGCCATCTTATGGACACATGGGGTGATATCTTCAATTGAGTAAGTGCTGTAGTGCTGTAGTGTTGAGCTCTGGACACACAAAAAAATAATTATAAGGTAAAAGGGACATCAGGTCTGTCTGAGACAAACAAGGCTAGCTAGGGTTTGAACAGAATAGATTATTACCCATTCGCCAGCAGTGTACATCTGTAGCGAAATATATAGAGCTGTTGCAGCAATTTTGGAAGGATGAAACTGAAGCATCGAGTACTCTGGAAGGCACAACTCCATCAGAAACTTGGCCATAGTGTGAATCTCAGGTGTTGCCTATACAATTAAAGAACAATGCCATTAGTTACGAGCACTTTGTTCTCTTACACAATTTTACCTGCCCTGCTCTAGAGTATCTTCTGAGGAAATGTAGGCAAAGTGGTGTTCCTAAGCTGTAATCCAGAGCTCGCAGTATTTGTTTCTCCATTGTCAGGATATCTTCAGAACTATATGTTTCATCAGTGATGAAAACAAAATCTTGCACTTCAGGAGCATACATTTCTTCATATTTGCTAGCAATCAGCATAGCAGTCACACCAACAAGCTGCAGTTTTGATTTGTGAACACTGTTTTGCTGTAGGGAGACAATTAACGTATAAATACTACAGTGTCTTATGGTATTTAGATAATTGAGTAACACTTACAGAGAGATATCTGTCAATAATAGAGACAGTGAGGTATAAGGTCTCTTGGAGTAGTTTGAACTTCAAGTGAACTTGAATAAGCCAATCAATAAGAATGACTCTCATCCGGGAATTGATATGTGCTTGACTTTGCATGTAAGTTGGTGAAACATGGTAGCGCTTCTACGTTTGTAAATGTGTGAGTAGCATGATATACAAACATATAATACAGATGCCTGGAGTTAGCAAGTTTTGTTACTTGTTCACATTCCAATAAGGGTACCGTATAGTCCCAATATTTCCAACAGTTTTGACAATAATGATCATTGCTTACAGCAAGCTTTAGCAATACCGCATAGCGGGAGATTTTCGTGGGGGAAAATTTTTTGGCGAATTTCGTAGTTTGGCAGCTTTCCACGAAAATTTTCCCCCACAAAATTTGTAAGATATGTGGTCGTCATGAAATCTTGAGACGCAATCCATGAAAATTTTCCCACGAATTTCTATTCAAGACAAAAACGCTAAAATTTCCTGCTATATGTACGGTAATACTGCAAATACAACAGATACCTAGCACAACTCATCCACTTCATACCACACAAGTTTCAATGTCTTGTGTTTTTTCTTCTGGTAAAATTGAACAAAAGTTTCACTTTGCAGAATATGTAAAGTAAGTCACACCCCCTAATTTCTGGCAGGTCAAGCACTGAGAACTTGCAACAAGTACTGAATTATGCTTTTCAAACAATTTTCAGTGATAATTAAGTGTTATAATACAACAATTTTCAGTGATAATTAAGTGTTATAATACAACTACTGTTGTTATAAAGTAGTGTACGCAATTTATATAATGGTATTGACAAGGTAAATTTTGACTGCCTAGAGTTATTCAGTTTTGTCTCAGCAGCTAGACAGTAGCTAGAGGTACAATTTTGAATCCTCAGCTTGTGAAGCATTGGTCAGTACAGGCTGGTTCACAATATCTGGTGCTGTATTGCATAACAATACTTCACATTTAGCAATGCAATGCAACACGTTAGATGCAGATATTATAGAAAAAATATTCAAACGTACATTCGATACATTGTTTCTGCATAGCTGTGTGCGACAACTTTTTACATGACATAAAGGAAAAATATTGCAAACACTTTAAGTCAACTAAGTCGGACTTTGATTGGAATCTCTATTAAATAGGAAGATAGCTAGTGTGGTGTGTCCGAAATTAGGCACTGTCCAAAAATTGGTGACCTTACCTAAAGTCGATCTGGTTTGAGAATGCCGCCGGAAGTGAATTAATGAGATTCATAACCATACTTTTTCTATGGGCCAAATAGCTAACTTTTGATTGGTAAGGCGTAGAAAGCTGAAAAAGCAACCAAAAGGACGGGAAGATCGAGCACTTTCCAATGGTGCTTGAAATTTTGAAATTGGTTGGATATTTAGAAAGTTATTCAAGTTTTTCTACCGGCATTCTCAAACCAGATGGACTTTAGTCTGACCCCTGAGGCTATGCCAGACTATTAAACACTGACAAACATATGCTTACCTCCAAATCACGCATGTAAATGTAGATTTCTTTAGCATATTCAGCACACAGTTGAGGGTTATCAGCGTCAATGCTGTCAATATCTTCAATGTGGAGCTGTTTAGAGAACTGGGTGGCTACTTGAGCTACTTCCATTTCTTCAGCTGCTTCTTTAGCATTCTGTTTGACACTCAACTTTTCAACCTTTGGATGACCAGCAGTAACTTTTGGGGCAGGAGCTTGAATTGCAAACGTAGCAACAGGCTTTCGTGGCACAACCTGAGAAAACAGAACATGTTGTATATAAACGTAGCAAGTAATAATTGAGTTACATACCTTCCCAGGAGGGTCTCTAGCAGAAACATTGCTGGTATTTTTTAACGCCACTCTGGGGTTGAATTGCTTTCCATGAATTGGAGGACGAGTAAGGCGGTCATCGTTGTTCACCTGTGTAAAGAGAAGTTAGTGCCACTGAAACACTCCGGCTATATTATCTATGGTACTGCTTACTTGTAGCGATCTTAGGGCCATTCTTTGCTAAAATCAGAGACAGAATCAGCTGAATAAAACAGTGTCACTTGCTGGCTGGCTGTTGTTATATTCAATTTAAATTTAAAATGAAGTGTTCTGATTGGTCAAACAACCTGTTACCTAGGCAACACACGAAACTCCCGTGTGGTGTGCATTAAATAGAATTCAAAGCGCCCGGTGAACTAGCAAAATTTTTTCCATCCTTTTGGTTACTCTTGACGCTAGTGATTGATCATTGGTTGTGCCATCTATATCATCTATGGTTGTGCTCAGTTGTAATGGAAGATGGATGGTATGAATCGATTGTAAGAACCACTAATCATGTACTACTCGAGTATTCTTTTTATTCAGTAGACCAAAGACAAAAGCAGGAAACATTAGATCAGATAGGAAGTTTGCAACAGAGGTAAGGTTAATTCATAATTCCTAAGGACCATAAACAATGGGGTGGTTATTCCCATATTCATTGTGCCTAGATCTGTGACTGGAATCACAGTTGCAAGGGGTGGTCACTCCCATATGCACTGTACTTTGATCCGCGACTGGGGTCATAATTTGTGACCGCCTAAATTTGGCTGTGACCTTGTGACCGCACCTATAATTCACCGGTGACTTCGTGACCGTGGTCGTACTCACACTCTAGCTATGATGTCATGAACCTGATCACGTGAGTGATTAACCTCTGAACCCTAACTATCATGGAGCTCCAGAGAGCGGCTAGCCTCGTAGAAGTTCGAAACGGTAGCTTAGACAGCTGCTATAGTGTCTAAACTGCTACAGAACGTGCCTTGTACACCTTGTGGATAATATGTGTATCTCTTAGTGGTCACTGGGTCATGAAGCAAAATTTGGTTGCTCCACGGTCACCACGGTAGTACTGGGTACAAAAGAATGGCATGGAATTGCCCATTAGTGCAATACAAATATAATCACATGAATAGCTCTGCAAAAACTGAATGTTTGACACTAAAAGGCTTCTAAAGCTAAGTACTATTTAGCTCATTCTCTCTCTAACAAGCCTCCTAAAACCATCATTAACAAACTTTTCAATTTTTCTTTTTTCTTCTTCTTCTTCTTCTTCTTCTTCTTCTTCTTCTTCTTCTTCTTCTTCTTCTTCTTCTTCTTCTTCTTCTTTCAAATGCTGATTCTTGAATGAATAAACTTGGTTTCTTTGTCTTCACGTGCTTTTTATCTCTCTAGCTAAGTCACTAGGTACAAGACGAAAAGCGCCTTCTCCGTATAGCAGCTATTAATTTCTATACTCATGAATAATTCATTAGGTATTGGAAAATAAAATTGACCGTCCTTTCCACACGTACAAGTGTGCACTATGTAGAATTCATGAATGAGCTACAATTGATTCATGAATAGCCCTTTTCACGTACTAAACTAAAAGAATTTCACTGTATTGTTGATGAAGCATGATGTCATGACTGGAGTACCTACACCTACCATCTTGGGGTACTTTTGTATGAGAGTCAATGGGGAAATGTGCAAGATTGAGAGCTGTGTATTTCCACATGCATACGTTTTTACCGTATATTCAAAATATGAGGGATGCAAAGAAAAGTTCAAAACAAGCTCTTTCCAGTTCAAAAATAATGAGGACTGTCAGATGCTCAGAGGTGAAGTTAAAAGTATAAGAATATTTGTTCCGCGCGTTTTTACGATTTGCGCAAACTAGGAACGACCTATACCAGTTGCGCAATTTGAAAGAAGGCTTATAAAAAGAACTGTATTCTTAGAGCCTGTCAGGTAGGGCATAGCCTGCATGTATTTTTTTAATGTTGCATGATCTGTCTGCAGTGTGCCAGTGCCAGTAGTCCTTTCTATTAGTCTAGACTAGTATTACATCCTAGTAAGTTACATGTTCAGCTAACTTGACATGCATGTATGCAGCAGATCTCTGTTCATAGCTCTTGAAGTTGACATACCTCTTCATCAACAGCATGCATCTGCATAACTTTAGTCTTATTCAATGACCTATACTGTACCTGATATGATTCTCTTGAAAGTCAGTATGTACTTTACATATAGCGTTCCAATCATTAGTCTTGTATGTCCTCAGGCTAGTATAGCTATACCTGTCAATTGTTATACAAGATTAGAAAGCCCTTGTGTTCTCTATACCTCACATTGAGTATGCATATTTCAATTGAATGACTTGCACTGATGGATATCTAGTGCTCACTCTGTCTTGTTTGGCATAGTCAGACAGGACAATGTTCCAAGAACTGCATGAGGTTACCCACAACACCCTTCTGTTGGGAACCGATTTCAATAGAGGCTTACAAGTTATATAGCTGCATGCATGCATGTAAAGCTATCCCCTATACAGACCTGACAGGCAGACAGTGTAAGCTTGCTATCCATATCTCATGGCTTCAAAAAGTTCACTAATCAGTAAGCAATTATAGTAGAGGGTTGGCTTTGTGGCTGCAGTATTTGCTGTTGCGCAATTTGACATGCGCAAATTAAACACTACGCAGTTTGCAAATTGCGCAGTGCTCTTGTGCATTTTAGGAATAATTCAAAATGCGTGCGTATTTTAAAAAATTCCAAAATGCGCTGCGCAATTTGCAAATTGCACAAATTCTCAAAATGCGTGGAACATATTCATTGGTTTTGTAGTTATTTTGGCTTGTATCTTCAAAAAAAAATATAAGAAAAAATAGAAAAAAAATATTCTAAAGTCTCCAACATACATATGGCATGTAGCAGTATATATTCAAGGTATAATTATCACTTTGTCCCTCTTTACAATCCAGAAATAACTCTAGAGTCTGTCTACCTTCTTTTCAGCACCTCTTATTGTTAAAGCCTACTTTTTGTTCTCAAATCATGCAAATTCTTGCATTTGTAGCTTTGCTTCTGAGTGTTTAACAGTCCTGTTTTTGTTTTGTTTTTATGTTTTTTTTTCTCGTTTTTTTTGTTTTTAACTTTTTTTTGCATCTGTCATATTTAGAATTTATATACAATATGCATGTGGAAATATGCAGTGTTCTATTTTGCACATTTTCCAATTGACTCCTAAAGAAATGTTAGCTCTTAATTGCAAGTGACATCACGGCTGGGGTACATTCATCTGCCATCTTGGGCTACTTTTTTGTATGGGATAGTGCTTTACGAGAAAAGGACTATTCATTTTGAGGTTTTTGAAGAGACACTATTTTCAAGTAAATATTTTTCTGTGATAAATCTTGGCAGACAACTACCTTTTGGTACTATAACTTTTCAATACTTTGCATGGTTATCTGTAGCCTCAGTAGGAGCTATACTAGTTGAGTCTATTTTTGGACAAAGAAAGCCTAGCTTCGATATGAACATGACAACTACCAAGCAAAGGACAAAACTCCATTCAAAAACACCGTCTATTGCTGTAGTTTTGAAAGCAAGCAATGATCAAAGTTGTTGAGCTTGTGATTAGTGAGAGAACAAAGAAAAAGCAATATAAATTTTGCGTTTTAGCCGTGCTGTGTCAAGAAGAAACTATTCCTGCAGCTATCATCTTTTGTGTGGTGGTATTATTTGTAAGATGGCCAAGACACTAGGTCATGCTCACTTTGAAAACTACCTAATCATCCCATTCTTTGCCTCTCTCCCTGTGAAATGAAGATTTTAGTACCTTTTGTGGTTAATAATAATCGTTGAATATACTTTGTTCTTCTAGAATTGCATCACTTGAACGTGAAAGATCTATTCAGCTATTCAGTAGAAAACGTGAGGGTCATTTTAGTTTGTCATCTCTTGAGGAAGCTGTGGTGAAACTTGATCAAAACAGAAACTTTGAAAGTATGAAGCACTCATAATTATTGTGATATGAATATACTTGTATGTTTGGATAACTTAAAATTAATGTTCAAAACAACTACAGTAATCACAAAGTTAGGATGACGATGTGAACAATGAATTTCTGTAGTTAGTGAGAAAAGGAGCTATAGCATCAATGCAGGCCTATATGGTACATTGTACAAGCAGTAAATATGTGTTACATGTAGCTTAATGCCATTTTTCGTTGATCACTGGCAATCGTTGATTGTATGGCTAGCCTATACTGACATTCTATTCTTATATACATATATGTGTTCCACGCATTTTGAGAATTTGCGCAATTTGCAAATTGCGCAGCGCATTTTGGAATTTTTTAAAATGCGCACGCATTTTGAATTATTCCTAAAATGCGCAAGAGCACTGCACAATTTGCAAACTGCGTAGTGTTTAATTTGCGCATGTCAAATTGCACAACAGCAAACAGTGCAGCCACAAAGCCAACCCTCTACTCAATTAACCTTGTACTATAAGTGCTTATTAGTGAACTTTTGAAGCCATGAGATATGGATAGCAAGCTTACACTGTCTGCCTGTCAGGTCTGTATAGGGGATAGCTTTACATGCATGCATGCAGCTCTATAATTTGTAAGCCTCTATTGAAATTGGTTCCCAACAGAAGGGTGTTGTGGGTAACCTCATGCAGTTCTTGGAACATTGTCATGCCAAACAAGACAGAAGCACTGGATATCCATCAGTGCAAGTCATTCAATTGAAATATGCATACTCAATGTGAGGTATAGAGAACACAAGGGCTTTCTAATCTTGTATAACAATTGACAGGTATAGCTATACTAGCCTGAAGACATACAAGACTATTTAAATGATTGGAACGCTAGATGTAAAGTACATACTGACTTTCAAGAGAATCATATCAGGTACAGTAGGTCATTGAATAAGACTAAGGTTATGCAGATGCATGCTGTTGATGAAGAGGTATGTCAACTTCAAGAGCTATGAACAGAGATCTGCTGCATACATGCATGTCAAGTTAGCTGAACATGTAATACTTACTAGGATGTAATACTAGTCTAATAGAAAGGACTACTGGCACTGGCACACTGCAGACAGATCATGCAACATTAAAAAAATACATGCAGGCTATGCCCTACCTGACAGGCTGTAAGAATACAGTTCTTTTTATAAGCCTTCTTTCAATAGTTTCCAAATTGCGCAACTGGTATAGGTCGTTCCTAGTTTGCGCAACTAAATTGCGCAATTTGCAAACTGCGCACAAAATTGCGCAATTTGCAAAATGCGTGCGCATTTTGACGATTTCCAAAATGCGTTGCGCAATTTGCAAATTGCGCAAATCGTTAAAACGCGCGGAACATATGCATTCAGTCGCACTATTGTTGGTGATATACTCAGGGTTGTGTACCAAATGGTGCTTTCATTTTGGTGCATGGTGTGCTTACTGTGTCTTTTAACATTAAATGCTAGAGCAAGACCTCCAACAACAACTGCATAAAATCAGCAGTAGTGTGAATGAACTCAAGGACCTTCTTGTTGACATGAAGTCAGGAGCAGAATGTATGTATATATTATGCTGATATTGTACAGTAGTAGTTTATTGCTAGGCTGTTTTGATGCAGTTGTGGAAACACTAAAAGTACTCATGGAGAAAATAGAAGCATCCATAGTTATATTTAAAGAAAAACAAAGAGACATGTACGTACAGTAAGCACATTGTATACAGTAGATTGGGAAATTTTCGTGTTGAAAATATTTCGTAAATAAAATTTTCGTATATTTAGTTTTGGTAAATATGGTACGTACGAAAATGTTTCAACAGGTTGTCATTTTCAAAAGCTCATGTTTAAAATTTTCACAGATATTAATTTTCGTAAATGCAGTGTCATACGAAAAATTTTGAAATATGAGAATTTCCCAAACTACGCATAGGTAATCTATTACGTGGCCGTTGATTGGAAACACTTCCAGATTCTAATCATATTTTCATTGTAATTCACATGCAACGGAAGTTGGTACGGATATCCGTACCAACTTCCGTTGCATGTACAAGCTCTTCACTGCCATTGTCATCAAACATGAATAATTTGTAGAGATCTTCGTTAGAATCAAAACTACCCTCACCAGACGACCTTGGACTGCAAGCTGCATCTTGTTCTGCTATGTTGCGCACTATTGTACTACAAGTTATACGGTTTTAAATTTGGTGTTTTGGAACATACCTCGTGTGTGTGTGTGTGTGTGTGTGTGTAATAGTAATTAAGTATGTTATGATATATGGGTATACGACTATAAATGAGCACCTGTAAAGCGAAGGCCTTCAGCTGTCCTTTCATCACTCCTCCTTTGTTTTGACATATAATGAAAAATCTTCATCTAGATTACCAGAACAGAATCTAGCTTCATCTAGTGCCTTTATGAGCTCCAATACACATTTTTGTCCTGAATAACTGATGGCTTCCTAATTACAGGACAAGAACATGGTACCATTTCCCCTCTAATAAATACTTTCCACGTAAAATCAGAGAGAGTGATGATTGATATCTGAATCTCCAAGATTCCACTCTCAGCATTTGCTTCAAGCTTATTGTACTGAATACTCGTGTCACTAGAAAACATTTGCCATTGATTGGGGAGCCCTAGCCCAGGGTTTGAGTGCTCTAAAGTTACTTGCAGTATCAGGATGGTTTGTTTGGTCTGCATGGGCCTGACGTTTTGTGTTGCGGTACTCCAATGCTCTCAGTTGATAATAGTTCTTTTTCTGAGTAAAATGGTGATGGGTCCTCTCTTTCTTTTCTTGTGGGCATTGTAGCCTTGTGGTTGAAAGTGAACACTTGCAGTGTTCTCCATCTGCAAAATTAAAACAACCATGAATCATAGTCATAACTACATGCAGTGATATGTACTGTATCAGTAATAGCCTCAGGTCATGATTACACTGACATTACTGATGCTGAGTGTACCCACTGAGCAGCTATTATTTGGAATACTCAATGCAGTGCTTATTGGTTTAGACTTTAAATAGTGGAATTTATACTAAGCAATGATAATTACAGTAGTGCTTTGTAACTGATTCTGCTCTTAAAATTCTAAAACAAAGCCAACAATCTCTCCCACACAATCCCTCTATAATTGCATCCCATTGCAATTAAGGAGGCTAATGACAGCAAGTAATTGATATTATGAATAGTTACATTCAGGCTTAGAGATACCATGGTAACCTAAAAAATCTAAAACAGACATAATTTACTGTCACCTAATTCTACTGCCTCAGTTCATTACTTTCAATTATTAAATGGTGAATTTATCTTTGACTTACCTGTAATCATGCACACAAGGTGTGAAAGCTGCTCTTGAATATTTCTTAAACTCAATACGTGACAATTGACGTCACCTACATGCAGCAGCTCCACTCGAGTGAAAGTTTCTCTCACTGTAGTGATTTATTTCCAGCTGCACCAAGAGCTAAATTTACGCCTGCGCAAATTTCAATGACATAACGTAAAATGACCGTATACTATCTTAATTATCGTATTGTTTCCAATCCATGGCCAAGTAATATATTACCTATGATCTACCGTACATTGTACAGCCACTGTATTAGTTATTAATCAATCATAGCTTTCTCTCTTTACAGCTATGAAACATTATTACAAGAGGAAAAGCTTTTATGTCAAGAAGTAACTGTATTTGAGAAGAAGCTTGATGCATGGTTGTCAGTTAAGCCCAAATCAACAAACGTTCATGTGGTTACAACAACCCTTTTGCCTACGGTTTCATCAATGCCACTTGCTGTCATAGCATTTGAGGTTGGTCTGATCATATTATGTTGTACATAATATTTGCATATTATGTGTAACTAACGCACAGTTTTTAAGAGGAACAGAATTTTATCGTACTTGCAAGCACAAAAAATTATTTAGAATTAAATGTAATAAGAACATAGGAATTAATGGCTTTTGTTCACGAACAAAGTCGGAAAGGTGCTCACAAAAATGAACTCTTCATTCAATCTGACCACCATTCCTATCTTGTTTGCTTACTTTTTACGATTTGGCCATTCCTATGTTTTTATGAATATTTATATTGCGCTAATGGGCCATCTGTGCCATTCCTGTGTACCCAAGTACTACCGTACTGGGAATTATGTATTTTGTACCTGTTTGCTCTATTTTTTTCTAAATATAATATATCTGCATGTATATATACCCTAGCAAATACTCTAAAAACACTGATAGCTATGGTCATGTTTTGTACCAAGTTACAGTAGTAGTGGGAATAGCACAAGTATGATTCAGGAAATACGTGAATTCTAAATAACGCACACTTACCTGTGTGGAAAGGGTCGTCGATTTAATTTCTCAAGTAGCTAATGAATTATTCATGAGCATAGAAATTGATGGCTGCCATATGGATAGGCCGCTTTTCGTCTTGATCTAGCGACTTAGCTAGAGAGACAAATAACCGATGCCAATAGCAGTTGAAGATCAAAAAAGGAACCAAGTTTATTTGTTTGAGAATCAGCTTCTGTAAGTGACCACTCTAAGAGAAAAATCATCACAAGATAATTTGGAGGTTTAACATACTTTTGTTGGCGACTTTAGCGATGGTTTTAGACCCTGTTTTAGGCTTGTTAGAAAGTGAATATGCTAGCTAAGAAGTTAGCCTCGTTACCAGCTCTCTCCCAGTGAATATTTATGTACGGGCACACGCAAAGATGTATTAATATTCTGGGAGAGAGCCTGGAACAAGGCTATTAAGAAGTAGCTTTAGAAGCCTTAATTCTAGTGCCATCTGCTCAATTTTTGCAGACTTAATTATTAGAGTGAATATTTGTTTTAACTAATGGGACATCTGTGCCATTCCTATGTACCCAGTATACTACCATACTGGGAATAATCTTGCATGGTGACAGTTAAGACTATGTTTTAGGTATGTTCCGTAAATGGATGATCATGAGCTAATGCCTTACATGCTAAGTCATTATTCGCATAATAGAGTATCTGTGCCTAGTATATTCCTGTACATGTAGTACAAGCATCCACTTCATTGTCATTTTTGTAGCATTTTCTTCAGAAGACTGGTGGGAGGCAAGGTGGTTGGGATGATCTGGACCATCAAACTTTCTTGAGAATTAAGAACAGTTGTAATGTGAGTTGCTCTGGGTGCACTGTAGGGTTCGCGGTTTACCAGATGTTTGAAGATTATGCACCTTTGGCCAAAATTGGTGGAAAATTCAATCATAGTAAAATGTGCCAAATTGTTAGATAATCTACAGTAGCTATATCAAGGAGTATGCTGGTTTGTATAGGCATAAATATTTACCGTTGATCGGGAAATTTTCGCCATGCACATGAGTGGCGAAAATTAAATTAACTCATGATAATTTAAATTTATGGTGATCTTTACCAAATCAGTCAAAGTGGCAAAAATTAAACACACGAAGTAAGCCAATCTATGGTAAGCTTGTGTATATTTAGACTTACGCATCTAGCTTGCAATGTATTCCATGCAATTTTATTCAATATGACGTTACAGATGATCCTTTACCAACTTCTGCTATTTTTGTATATTAGTTAGCAAGAATCCCCCCGTTATCCAGCTAGTTGTGTTTGATGTACGGTGACAGAGATGTAGATTTATATAGAGCCAAGTTCTCCCTTTATGTGCTATGCTTCTTTTGTGAAAGATTGACTCGTTCTAGTCTAGTTCTAAATCATTGCCTTTTACGCCCAGCAAAAAATGAAGTCTAGGCTGGGCTAGACTAGATTGGCTCCCCTATTACACTTCTTTCAGTAGTTCTCTAGGCATAGATTGGCTCCCCTATAACACTTCTTTCAGTAGTTCTTGATCGCTAGGTATACATGTACTTGTTGTAGTTTACACATTCTCCACAGTTTAGAGAAAAGGTAGCATTTGGCTTGATTCATGAGATCCCAGCACATTGGTGATGCTCCTACACACACACACACGTGCGCACACACACACACACACACACACACACACACACACACACACATGATTTTTATGATAATATTTATAGCAGAGTTTAACTTCAATTTCTTACAGACAAGTTTATTTATGGAACAAGCTGTGAATGAACTTCCGACTAAATCAGTGGGTGATATTGAACAGCATGATAAGTGGTATACAGAGTACTGTAGCATGCTAGAGAAGAAGAAGTTGGCTATTGAAACATGGCGACTTGAAAAAAAGGTAAATAAGATGGAATAACTATAATATTACATAAAGTTAACTATAAACAAAAAATGTGAACCTACATCATCTATATATATTTTCCATGTGTTTATCTAACCTTTAGCTCTGTGTCTTTGGTACGTAGTTTAATCTCCCTGGTAGGCCTCAGGTTGGATTTAGGTATGGCATGCTTTGTCATGTCAGGAAGAACATGCTGGTCATGTATTTGCATAATGTGAATAGCGCCTATACATGTACATGTTTGCCATTAGATCTGGTTCGGAAGTCGACTAGTGAGCTCTTGTACAGCTCAGTGCTAAGAACATTTGACTAGAGTTCAAAAGACCTGCGTCCAAATCCCAGTTGTAAATCTCATGATTTTTTCCAATGATTTTTTCATGTACATATATCAATTCTGCATGCATGGATATACTCTTTCCCATTTCTTGTATAGGTTAACAGATCAGCGAATTATCAGTCAATACCACAAGAGGTTATAGATAATGAAGCAAGTAAAAAGAAGAAAGAAGAGAAAATGATTTGTGAAAGACAAAAGAGATTGGCTAAATTATCAGAATGGAAGGTATTTAATCGTTCCTTTCATTAAAACACCCACTATCATGTACCATTTAAGCATGAAATTTGTGCATAATGGAAGATTTTAGCAGTGCAAAAGATCACTTGCAAAACAGTCTTCGTTTTACCTATAGGAAGAATTATTTACACAATCAAATAGCTATTCCATCTACAGTAGTTTGCCTTAAGGTTCCGGGGTACAGACAAATTAATTGCAAGACCGTACTGCACGTTATTCAGTATATAGCAAAAACTGCTCATTGCACAGTGCCAAGAGTTCAACTATAATTTACGCCACTCTAGGCTGAATTTGGTTGTTAGTACAAGTTTAGCTAACTAAAGCAAAGAGTTCAAATTTAGCAATTTTTTGATGTCAAATATTTGCAACAGTAGGCTTAGTAGAGTGAATCAAAGCAGACACGCAGAAATCCAACTGTAATTGTAAGGGTCTTGCGAAGAGTTTTTAAAAATCGCTAACTTGCTTGGGAAATATAGTTGATTCTTGACTCACGCTGAGGTCTGGTCTGCTCACTGTACGAGTGTTTCATTGATTTTACGAAGTTGTATACCACAAATCTCCTCGCCAGTCCCTAGTCAGTACAAAAAGCAAGCTCTGAAAGTACTAAACAAAGATGAACTGCCTTATCTATGGCTATGTTTGACGTCAAAAATTTTATGGCCATATCTCCGCCATTTTGAACTAAACTAATACTGACTTTTAAGAAAAATTTTGTTTCGTTTAATTAAATACAAATGGTATCCTGGAACCTTAATTTCTTTGTATGATTTGGCCATTCCTGTGTCTCATTACATTTCCAATGTTTTTAATAACTTGTTAATTGTCATTTTCATAATTAGCATTTGAAATTACCCTTCTGTCTATGCCGAGTTACTCTATGTTTAGTATGCAAATATCAAAGCCATAAAGACTTTTACTGATTCCAGAAGACTGTGCTTGATTCAATTTTGTGGAAGCAGTTTTGAATCAAACCGCCTAGCTTATATGTAGTCTACATACACTAGTCTTATAAGCAGGAAAAGATTGCTTTTGCAATGAGGATATAAGATAAATTGAACATTCCAAATTCCTACCATTGGTGTTCTCTACTATATATGGGTAGAGCTCCTCCTACTGTATCTAGCGGGAAAATTTGTCGAGAAATTTAAATTGGTAAAATAGCGAACCTTACCTATTCATGAGTAGAAAACATGTGCAGAAAAAAGCTAGCTTTAGCAGTTTTGGCACAAAAACACTCTGTACTGTCCTGCTGTATTGCAGTCTGAAAGTTTGCAAGGTTCGTTCTTTGTAACTAGAGCATATTTTGCACCTCCAAAAATGAGCTTAGGGTAAAATTTACCAAATTTTCCGGCATTGTAGTATGCTGAGTGAGAAGAGGGACATTCCCTGCAGTCAAATAGTAGAATGGATCCACTGTAAACTGTAACTTTCCTTGCAAATTGAAAAACGTTGCTTATACTTTTTTGAACTTGCCATATGCTTTTTTGTTTTGTGGATTTTTTGTTGACTTAAAATACAACTAGTAAAGACAGAGCCTCTATACTTATTATTATCAATAATCTTATTATTAACTTGAACTTCAAATGCAATAAATAGCACCAGTGGTGCACAAGCCTCGGCACACTCAACATCTATAGTCCACATTTAGCACTGACTACCACTGAGCTACTATTCATATCCTAGTCGACTTCCGAACCAGATCTCAAGGCCTACACTGTAATGGCATGACCCACATGTGCATGTATACATGACACGACATTGTGTCATAGCTATCAAGTTTAATAGCCACGTCTCCAGGCTCCCCTTAACTTTTCACTCATGGAAAGCCAGAGAAGGGGAGCCTGGCTAGCCTCATAGCTGTTTGTAAACTATTTGATAAACTAGCACAATTCTATGGCAAGACTGAGCTATACTATGATAAAACATACATGTACTAGGGTGGTCAGCTGGTGTGAGAACAAAATACTGAGCACACTGAATTGCTGAGTGGCCATACAGCTAAAAAAGCCACACTGAAACATCTATACATTACAACAATGCTTACATAGAAAGCAGCCAAACCCTGTCTGTCTTGTCAATCAACACTCAGCAACGTAAAAACAACAGCAACAGCACTGATCAAATAGCATTTTCATGAAGTGAGCATTATTTGAATTCTAGATAACGCACGTGTACTAGATCACTAGGCATGGTCTTGCAGCTAAGTGCTCAAACAAGGGGTGGTCACTCCCATATATACTGTACTTAGATCCACGACCGGGGTCACCGCAAGGTCACAAGGTCACTGAGGTATTTTCCTATGTGGTCACTGGGTCAAGGAGCAAAATTTGGTTACTCGACAGTCACCAGGTCACAGAGGCAACAAAAACAAGAAAGTCAATTCAGAGATGCATATATTATCCACAAGGCTTACAGGGCACATTCTGTAGCTGTTTAGACACTATAACAACTGTCTAGGCTGCCGTCTTCGAGCATCTACAAGGCTAGCTGCTCTCTGTTGCTCCATAATCGTTAAAGTTCAAAGGTCAATGACTCACGTGATCTTGTTCATTACGTCATAGCTAGAGCACGAGTTTGACCATGGTCACAAAGTCACAGGTGATTTTAGGTGCGGTCACAACGTTTAGACAGTCACAAAGTGTGACCCGGTCGCGGATCTAAGTACAGTGCATATGGGAGTGACCACCCCTTGTCAAAGAAGCACAAAACACTCAAATCTCAGCAACCACAGCGTTTTGGACAGCGGAAAATGTAATTTTACAAGATCATTCAGTTTTATGAACGTACAAGTACCATCAATTATGTCACTAGAGTTGTCTTTCTTAAGATTTCAATGAGACAGACAGATTGATAAAACAACTACCATAATCCTCTACACTTGCTACGCATGTGTCAAGGCTTAATTATGCTGACTCTGTCTAATTTCAAAACCTTTAATTCCATATCAAAATCCCCCCCCCCCAAAATAGTGTGTTTTTTTTGCTTCATGCTGAATATACTCATGTGCTGTGCTAGGCACTAAGTCTTCTTAACCTGGGCTACAATAGTCATTTTGTCTCTCTCTGTGTGTGTGTATGTATGTTTGTTCTAACTATATCTGAAGAATGGCAAGTCCAGACTTCA
This sequence comes from Tethya wilhelma, assembly GCA_964030475.1. Classification (NCBI taxonomy): domain Eukaryota; kingdom Metazoa; phylum Porifera; class Demospongiae; order Tethyida; family Tethyidae; genus Tethya; species Tethya wilhelma. The sequence goes on from CAXIPT010000012.1 coordinate 1,433,449, forward strand.
AAAGCGGCATACCAAGGTAAAATAATCAAGATTATCTACAAAATTTCCTCGGAGAATTCGACAAACATTTGAAGTTCCTAAGGTCTGAGGCTGAGACTACACCCATACAGTTAAAATTTTGGGGGTGAGCATGAGAGGCGAGCATGAGAGGCAAGCCTGAGCCAATCATCACAGTACTATTGTTGTTAGCAATAGCTAACAATACAACTAGTTTAAGAAGAACACTGAATAGCTTGCTCTGAGCTCCTTGTAATTTTGTAATAATTAGGACATGAAAAAAAATTAATTACATGTACCTGTACGTGTTAGCCTCGTCCCCAGGCCCCTCCCTCCTTGAAAAATAAGGAGGGAGAGGCTAGCCCTCTCCCTCCATGGGTCTGGGGATGAGGCTATGTACGTGTACCGTCATGTATTATAGGCACAGCAAGAGATTAAGCAAGCAGAATTTGAGGAGCAAAGGTTGAAATCAAAGCTGGAGAAAGAAAGAAAACTTCAAAAGGAACAAAAAAAAAGGGTAGGAAGTTCAGAGTTAGTAGTACTAAAATGTATGTATTCACTAGGCTTGTACTCAGCAGGCCTTCCACAAGGTTAAGAATTTATAAATGCTGGGGGACAAAGCCTGGGAACAAGGATATATATGTACATTTGTGTATCTGCTCTGATTTTGTGCAATTTTGACACATCTAGTCTAAGTATGTGGACAAACTGAATCATGAATTGCAAAACGAGTACACATGCTGAAGTCAGAGAGTAAACTATTGTATGACAGTGGTGCCCACACAAGGGCCTTTGCTAAGCTGGCAAGGCTCTCAATTAAGCATTTTAATCATGTGACAATACTTTGTATATATTGGGATCTGATCTACAGCGTGTGAATCTTTACAGCAAGAATGAGCCATAGAAGCAGTGTTGGTGTATGAGTCTAATAAATGCAAGTGTAAATCAAGTACAAAGAGAGTTCATTTTCAAAGGGTGTGATCAATGTGTGCAGTTTTGAAGCTACTGTATGTAAGTGCTCAAATTTGAAGATAAGTTTGGTAACATAGCTACTGAGCCTGGAGCTACCATTCTTCATACAGTCACACACACTAACATACACAAAACGGCTAACATAACCCTCTGCATGCAGTACACCTGCACCAAGGCTGAACCATAGCAGTTATTTTTCTTGTTCAATGGGTGTTTTCTGTGAAGTGGCGTTCAGCATGCTTTTTGTGTATTGTACATACGTACACATCTTCAGGCTTATAGTGAGTCTCAGCATTATGCAGTAACTTAATTCAGTTTACAAAGTTTTTTATAATGTTTTCACAAATGAAAAACTTTATTGGCTTCAGAAGTTACAATAAACTACCTAAATTATCATTTTATATGTGTCATTGGGTTTGGATTGTAACACATTCTCAACAATACTGTGTTATTAATGACCAAGCGTATAGATTTCTTGGATAGGTGAAATCTAACATAACCTACTTGAAAAAATAATGTTAAATATCCAGTTTCTCGAGGGTCCTATGTATTTACTTGAAGTATTTATTTACTTATCCGTGGGTCCCTGTTAACCTTGTCATTTACAGGTAACTATCATCTAAAGAGTTAAAACTTAGTGTGGAACTCTTGTATGCCCCATCTTTAAACTAAGGCCCCAGTTGCTTAATGATATGGTGTATGCATGCCTCTTGTTGGAACTTGAGACCCAAATGCAGGTTCAATGCTATACTTTTGGTGATGTCTACTTGAACTTATAGGACTCACATGAAGGTCCCGTATTCGAACTTAGGACTCATATGAAGGTCCCGTATTCGAATGCTTATTCAAACTAGGGACCCAGATGTAAGTCCTGTGCTTAACTTTTAATGAAGTGAGTTTAAACTCATGACCCAGAAGTAGGTCTCGAGTTGACTTTTGATGAAGTGAGTTGAAACTAGGGACCTATAAATAGGTCCTGTGCTGACTTTTGATGAAGTGTGTTAAAACTACGGACCCAGATGTAGGTACCGTGCTGACTTTTGGTCCATATGACTATTCAAATATAGAATTATTTGTGGTTATACTAGTTTTTCACATGAGCTTAACAGAATGCAGTCATAATTATGCTGGATATAATGCTGATTGTTCAGGATCTAATATTTACGAACCCCATGTTTATTGGACAATACAAATTATTGACAAATAGCAACCCTGTCAATTTGTAGGTGAATACATGTAGTGATTATGTGGGTCCTGTGTTTATGAAGTAATTAGAAAGCAACTGTTTACTGGATTATGCCAAGTTAAGTATTAAATTTTGTAGGTAAATCTTTTAAAAATTATAACTATTTTTCTTTAAAAAAAATGAGAATACCACAGTATTACAGTATTGTTTGGAATGTGCTTTCTATGATACACTATGTGGATATGTAATTTTTCTGAATCTTTACAAAGGAATAGTAGGGTTTGAGAGATGACATAACTTTCCTTGGTTTCACCTCCAGGCCCCTCCCTCCTTGAAGGGGTCTGGAGACAAGGCTAGACTTGCTAATATTACAGAGTACACACATGTCTTTTGAATGTTGATCTAATTAACCATGCATGCACAAATGCTTAGGCCATGCTAAAATTGACTGTTCAAGAGTATGCGAGACAACGACAAGAAGAAAGCAGAGTGCACAAAAACCTAGAAGAGATTGAGAAAACTAAAGAAACAATGCAGAGAAAAGCTGCCACTGTAGAAGTCAAACGATTTAGAGAGAGGGTATGTAATGATGTATGTTTTGTTAAACATTCCCAGTACTAAAGTACTGGATACATAGGAATGGCACAGATGGCCTATTAGTACAATACAATTATTCACACTAATAACTCTGCAAAAGAATGAGCACTTGACACTTAGTCTAGAGGATTTCTACATGTAAGCTACTTTTTAGCTCATTCTCTTTCCAACAAGCCTAGAAACATAACCCAAAACCATCATTATAGTACCAAACTAAAATATGCCAAACCTTAAATTTTTTTTTCATCTCTTCTTCTTCTTTGTCTTCTACTTGCGACGATTTTTCTTGAGAGCACTCTTTTTCAGAAGCTGATTCTTGAACGAACAAACTTAGCTTCAACCGCTTTTGGCATTGGTTTTCATCTCTCTAGCCGAGTGCTAGGATACAAGATGACAAGTGCCTTCTCCATATGGAAGCCATTAATTTCACAAGTACAAAGAACATTAGACCTGTAATTCCCAGTACGGTAGTATAATTCCCACTTACGGTAGTAGTGGGTACATAGGAATGGCATGAATGGCCCATTAGCGCAATACAAATATTCACGCAAATAACTTTGCAAAAACTGAGGACTTGGCACTAAAAGGCTTCTCAAGCTAATATTTATGTCTCTTTCTCTTTCTAATAGTATACTTTATGGAGTCACAGTACGTTTCTCCTATATACCAAGAGTGTAATTACAGCAGTAATTGCACTGTCATGTACTAGTCATGTAATTGAACATGATTTTTAATTATTAATACCGTATAGCTCCAAATTTTCGTGGTTCAAAAAGTTCGTGAAAAGTCTGTCTTTGCCATTTTGAGCTAATTTCCGTGAATCACAATCTCTGAAATTATATTGCCGATATACGGTTTTCTAAATTTACGTGGAGAAAATTTTTACAAGTGATATACGGTCAAATCATGAAATTCACGAAAATATTGTACCACAAAAATTTGGAGCTATACGGTACCCTCTGTGGTTTTAGTAATTGCACTCCCGCATATAATTAAAAATCATGTACACTATCCTTGATTTTGTGTTTATCTCTCTATAAATAAAGCTATTAGCTTATTTTGTGTCTGTTCCTCCATAAAATGATACTATTAGCAGATAACCACAGGATTCCTCGTACAATTATGGAATTAATTGCACTATAGCTGCCACTTGTATGGCCTAATAGCACTCGCTATGCTCGTGCTATTATTTTGCCATACTCTTGGCAGCAGAAGTGCGATTAATTCCATAATTGCACTCTGAATTATGTGGTTACCTATACTAATGAGCCCAAAAACACGGCCTAAAAACATTGCTAAAGTAACAATCTAATGTATGCCAAACTTCCAATTTCTTCTTCTTCTTCTTCTTCTTCTTCTTCTTCTTCTTCTTCTTCTTCTTCTTCTTCTTCTTCTTCTTCTTCTTCTTCTTCTTCTTCTTCTTCTTAATTCTTCTTCTTCTTCTTCTTCTTAGGTAGGGGTGATATGGTTATTTTCTGGAATAGCCCATTTTCTCCATCTTCTTCTTCTTATTCTTCTATGTTGGCAAGACTTTTCTTAAAGACTGCTCACTTTCAGAAGCTGATTCTTGAACGAAATTACTTGGTTTTTTTGTCTTCACGTGCTTTTTGCATCGGTTATTCGTCTCTCTAGCTGAGTCGCTAGATACAAGACGAAAAGCGCCTTCTCCGTATGGCAGCCATTCATTTCTATACTCATTAATAATTCATCAGCTATATGGGAAATCTAGTTGACGACCCTTTTCCTGGTAGACAAGTGTGCGTTATTTGGAATTTGAATGGCTGCTTTACCTGAAGATTTCTGGTTGTACTGAAGTCTGTAACCTTTCAGTCTTCTGTTTTTAGGAGATGAATAGACTACTTTCAGGTTTGTTATGTAGTTGTCATTATAAGAAGATGAGCAAAACAAGTAAATTTTGTTAGATACAGCTCCAGACTCCCGCCAGTGAGATGCTTCACCGTATATCCATGCTGATAGTGTACATGTAACAAACTCAAATGTGATTCATAGAATAATGAAAAAATGAGAATAAAACAATTAAAAAAAACATTGGAAATGTATTAAGACATAGGAATGGCAAATCATAAAAAGAACGCAAACAGCCATTCCATCTTGTTTGCGTTCTTTTTACGATTTGCCATTCCTATGTCTTAATACATTCCAATGTTGTTTTTTTTACTTGTAAGAACATAGGAATGGCCAAATCATAACAAGTAGTAAAATTTCAAAAAAATGAAAAGTTGGAAAAATTGGAACAAGGCATGCACATATCTCAATTTCGGCACATGACTACTTTATTTTTATTCTTGGATCCTTAGAGCCGTAAATGCAATTGGTGACTTGTATGTAACGTAGCTTATTATTGCAAATTCCTACTAATCAGTAGGCTGTAAGCAGTGGAGTAAACTATAATGGACAGGTAACTTAAACTGGATTGCTAGCCAAGAGTTGGGCATAAAAATAAAGTAGTCATGTGCCGAAATTGAGACATGTGCATGCCTTGTTCCAATACTCTATACTGAACTACCCATTCCAACACTTTTCATTTTTTTGAAATTTTTCTACTTGTTCATTCACCATTTTCAACACTACAGTGTGGAAACTATTAGAGACTGGTTAGTCCCTACAAAAAGCTTGAGTAGCAGCTGTACCCAGAGGAGGTTGAAAGTGTGCGATTAGAGATTACGCGGATAACGTTAATTGCTTAAAAATTGCTGAGTCAGCAATCTTTTTCTGCTTGATCAGCATTTCTTTCTTTGTGTACTGTGGGTATACCTCCATAAATGTTGCTGAATTAACAGAAAAAGATCACTGATTCAGCAATTTTTAAGCAATTGATGTTGTCCGCGTGATCTCTAATTGCGCACTTGTAACCTCCGCTGAGCTATACCCAGAGGAGGTACGACACTAGTGCGCCTTTGCTGAGCTGGCAAGTCTGTTAATTACATTCCAATCACGTGACCGTAATACTTTACAATGAGAGATGATCACGTGCATCCCACTTGCCAGCTCAGCAAAGGCGCACTAGTGTCGTACTTCCTCTGAGCTATACCTGCACTACGTTACGCTGAAGGCTAATTAATGCGCATGTGCATAATAATGCCACATGGGTAATGACCTTTGAACTCTAACTGCAAAGAAGGCAGCATTGTAGTACATGAATTTATATACTAAGTTTCAAAGCTCTCTAGTTTTTGTTTAGGCCTATTTATAATGAAAACGAGTGTCTAGGAATGTAGTACCCATGAAAAGAACTTACTTTGTACAAAATTGGCACTATGGTGGCTTCCCATTAGCACTCTCTTATGAGTGCTGAGGAAAGTTTTTGTGAGTTTAGGCCTTGCATGCAGTTGTCAATCTGTCGGTAAGAGCCTCTTAGCTCAACTTTGAAGATTTAGTTTTGTTTGATTAAATTTTTATAGTGGCCAACATTTTGTATTGTGTCTATGGGGCAGTCGGCCCATTCCTACTATACGTACTACTGTACGTATGATTTTAACCCTTTGAGCACGCACTAATAATTCAATTTCACTGCTAATGTGAATGTGCAATAATGCGCAAACGTGGCTGCGTATTACAAGTTTTAGCTCAATTTTTGCAAGCTAAGCAATTACCACTAAACTTTAAACTCTATATACAAATAGGTAAGGGACTCACTAGTAGTGTTCTCAAGTTAGAGCTAGAGGTATGGCATTGCAATTTTCAATGAATTGAAAATAGTCATGATCGTTGTGATTGTGATGATCGGTTTTAGAGCAACGTTTTCTCCATAGCCCTTTGGAAGAACACAAGCTTAAAACTTGCAGCGTACGTACAGGGATAGTAGGCTATATAGGTATAGTATCTCTTTTGAAAGCTTATAGTTAGCAAACTAGAAAAAAGCCTTAGACGCAAAGGGATATTGGTGCGTCAGACCCCCTCGCCAACTTGAAGCTTTTTTCTGAGAAAAGCTAAATTGGTTCACTGTTGCTTGCACCATAGTTAGTTTGACTATTGCTCAGTTGCATCATGAAATGAACTTTGTCTAGCTGCTACTATAAAAGAAATACAAATAGAAAGCCGTAGCTACTCATTGAGCATATATATATGCTCGCTGCGAAATTCGAAGTGCAGACATAGAGTGTATTACCAGTAGGGTAGTACTGGGTACATAGGAATGGCACAGATGGCCCATTAGCGCAATACAAATATTCACGCAAATAACTCTGCAAAAACTGAGCACTTGGCACTAAAAGGCTTCTTAAGCTAATATTTAGCTCTTTCTCTTTCTAATGAGCCCAAAAACATGGCCTATAACCATTGTTAAAGTACCACTGCATGCATATTGGTTAGTAGCAATTCATGCATCTGGTAACATCTGAGTACTGCTAACTGCTCAAATACAGATGAAATTGCATTGAAGCAGAGACTTCCGAACCAGATCTCAAGTCGGCCTACATGTAATGGCATGACCTGGCCACCTAATGCAAATACACAACTAGCATCATCTTCCTAACACGATAAAGTATGCCATACCTAAAATCAGTTAGTCTGCCAGGGTAACTAAACTACCAAAGAAACAGCTAAACAAACTTGGCACATGATATACAGTAGCACTGTAGCCAGCCCATAGTCATAATCTCTGGAAACTTAGCTTAGTGAATGGTAAAAACTTGATCAATCATGTGCTCATTTCACATTTTAAGATGCAACACCAGTCCTGATCATCATTTATTTGATTCAGGCCAGACTCAGTCACCAGTCAGTCAGTTAACTGACCGTGAACACTGATTCATCTTGTATCATGCATAGTTCTATGTTCATACTCTCTACTTTACAAGACTTGCAAGCAATTAAGTAACCTGTTCCAGCACCTGGGCCAAGCACAAGCTCAAGCACAAGCCCAGCCCAACTGAGTTCTACTGTGTTTCTAGATAACACACACTACACAGGGTGTGCACAAAGATAACCTCGATTCATGAACATAAGTACCTTCTATTTCCCACGTAGAGTTTCGCTCTTCAGATTATCTCGTAACAGACAGACACACACACGAAACGACTAACCCTCTGCACGTGCTAAGCACACGCCAAGGCTTAATAATAATACTGAGCTAGCTAGCTATATAATCAACATCATGTATGCATGTAGCTAACAAGATTGTTACATGTGTTAAAATTTTGCTGCCTGTATACGACATGAAACCAAACATGCATGTTGTGCAAAACATTACTGATTAGGATACTACATGCATGTAGGTTTTGAGCAACATACGTGTTACAAAGTTTTATGACTTTTCATATAGGGAAATTTATTCACTTTCTATATCATTAATTTTTTCATTCGCCAAAATTAAAGTTCACCAATGTCATTTGAGCTCCCTATTACCAAATATAACTCTCATTAAAATGAACCAGCTATACATATATTTTCGTGCTTATAAAAATTTTTGCTGAATCTCCTTAATGTATGATGTTGTTACTTTCATTTCAAAGGATTTAAGAGTTGCTTCTGAGAAGAAACAGAGATTGATGGAACTAGAAAAACAAAAATTAAAGCAACAAAGGAAATTGGATATACTAAAGAAAAAGGTGACACCTGTTTGTGTGGCCTTGTACCCAGGCCTTCCCCATAAAATATGCACAAGGAGAAAAGAGGGGAAGGCCTGATAAAACTTCTTGCTTGCCTTATGTCAAAAATCTTGTTCATGAAATGCGTGGGCGGCACTAACCATGCATCTTTGCTGGGAAAACTACAAGCTAGGTTTTTTGGACTTTTCTATCGACAACTAACTTTCTGTCAACTTATTAGTCTAAACAGTGCTACTATAGGCAACTATCTGCTAACACAAAGAGCCATTAGCATACAAAAAAAAGAAGCAAGAAATCTTACACAGGTATGTTTGCTAACTCACACTCACCTTTTGAGCTTTTTGAACAACACAATAATAGTATAGAGCTGTTCTTTGGTAAGTATAGCCAAGTGCCTAGCCTTTTGGATATCGGCTATATACGTTTAGAATTCACTGTTTTGCTCTAATAAAAGAAATTATATGTCTACCTTTATTTTTCAAATGCATCACATAAAAAGATTTACTCAGTAGTCTGTGTCGTGGTTGAGTTCATGACCAAAGCTGATTTTTGTCATGCAGTTCTGATTGAAGTTCTGAGTTCTGAGTTCTCATAGTACTATAAGCAAGCCATTTTTCAAGTTTTGCCTTCTATGTTGAGATTTGTCAGCTACTTGTTGAGCTCGCGAAGTTCGAAAATAGTTCTTATTAAGGTTACAGGCTATAGTTAGCTCATGAATATACTAATAAGTATAAGCAGGGTACAAGCTAGTTATTTTGGACACGCGATTTGGCCTGCAGCTTAGTCGGCAATTTCGCGCAGAAAGCCGTATATTGTACATTTTCTATTTATTCGAAGGAATGGGCAGGGCGAGTTCAACCAACAATGGCTGTGCAGGACTCTTCTGTTTTATATCTCTTAACTATTTTCTCTCCGTATCGCCCTCTGAAAGATACTTACCTATCGTTAGAAGCACATAAAACTCAGTTTAGAGCCTTATTGCTGGCATGATATGCTGACAAAAATTTTCCAAGAACACACCATTTTTGTAGCCATCGTATTTTGTGCATGCATCATTAGAATCAAGTCTGTTTTCACTTTGTATAGTGTTTTACAGTGTAGATTTGTGCTGGCTGTCAATGGCTTTCGCATCACATGCATAGATGAAAAAATAAAATCAAAAAATATGTATGAATATTCATGTATAAACTGTAGCCCATAACCTTAAGAAGTGCCGTCCTAATTTAGGAACCTTTTACCAGCTTAGTCAATTTTCCGGTTCAAATTAGTGACACATTTTGACACTGAAATTAATTTTTAGTGGCTTAGAACAAATACAAGGCTGGGCATTGGCTAGCAGCACTCTGTAGCTGTAAGTGAGACTTCAAAGTACATATTCATGTACACAGTAAGGCAAACAAGTGGGGTACTGTTGAGCATATGATCAGATGCAGAGTAGTGGTGCATGATACTTTGTATTGCCACGAAAGTAGTTTAAGACATAATGTTAGTTTTATTAGTACAACGATTGTTCTACAGTTCTAAATGGAACAATATATATATATAAAATTTTTGTGAATTTTGTTTCTTCTTACACCATTTAGGTTGAAATCAATGTACCTCGTGATTTATATGAAATTTTTGTGAATTTTGTTTCTTCTTATACCATTTAGGTTGAAATCAATGTACCTCGTGATTCTTCACGACTTTTCAAAGAAACTGCTGGATTGGCTGAAAGAAGAAAGGCTAGACTTAATTCTGTAATGGCTGGGACAACGTTACTTACTTGTTTGCCTAAAAGAGCAGTACCATCATGGAGACAAGGCTTATAATAGTTGCATACTTATAGTCTATTCTGGCAGAATATGAGCGAGATAAGCAAATGTAACACTGATAATTCATTTTGTGAATTAATACAGCCAAACAAATTCAGTTGTTAAATTAGCCCTGCACAAGAGCATATACTAATGCATGAAATAGTATTAACTTTTTAGCAATCAAAGTCCAATAACGAATTGTCATGGAAATCTGTACGCATAACTACCCAGCATATGTGGCCTGTTTCTATGGCAACCATAAAAACAGAGCAAATTAATCATCATTTTGTGACATCCATGGCAATTAACATGATGCTGTATCAGAGGACGTTGCAAAGAAGTAACCCAAACCATTATGCATGTGCAATGATGATTTTTTTTTTGCATATCAGTGTGCTCCACATGGACGGCGACACCAAACAGTTGGAATGGTTGAAAAGGTTAGACCTTTGTGGGGTTTTTTGGTGGGAAGTAGTGTCTTTATAGTCTATAAGATAGATATCCAAGGGTAAGAACAACTCGAAACGCATTATATGCATGCAATGATTGCAGTAATTACTGCTGATTTAGCAAAAATTTAAAGATTACGTTTTGCTATTGGAAGTGCTTCCTCTGGTACTGTATGGTACATTAGGATATAGCTTTTAGATTTAAAGATAACTCATGTTTTATCAGATTCAAACAATTAATTCATTGGTGCTACAATTTGTCTTTTACTAAAAATATCCCAACATACCACCCACCACAATGTGGCCATGAATATCACAAATGTGCTCTGAAAGTATGGTTACTGGGAAAACAGACTACACCTTAAATTATTTGCTGAAGGTGTGTGTCCAAGACTACTAAAATCAAAATATACAATTGAAAATGAAAGTGTTCAGTAGGTGCTAGAGATTATTTTTTTGCACCAACTAGTGACCGGAAGTTGTCTTCATACAAGTGAGTGGAAATTAGACCACATCAACTCAAAGCATTCTTTGAAAACCGCGGACTGCAGGCACTTACGAAAAAAAAAAAAAAAAGAATTACTCATAAAGTAGTGTATGGGCGTGTCTTGTACATGCAATAGGATGGCTGTGTAGTTATATGCATGAAAATGTGCAGTAAGTCTGCAGGATGGCTAGTGGAGAGTGTGTGCTCCTCTTAGACGTCTATAGCGAGCAAGTGTCAACACAGATCAACCGGTATTTTTTTGTGTCCAAGCAAGACTTTACAGTGAACATTAAGCCCTGAGGGGTAAATAATTTTCGCCGAATAGATTGAGTGCTCAAGTCAAAAGGTCATGCTAACCCTAGCCACTGCAATTTCTGTAACTTACGAGAGTTTCAACAGGTTTCAAAACTTTTGTACACACACTCAAAAATTATACAGACTGGTCAGCATGCAACAATTTTTCGCGACTTCCACAATGAACGTTCAGTCATGTGACATGATTGTCACATGACTTCATGTAAGTAATCTGATTTGCTCTGGCCATATTTGAGCAGAGAATGCCAGAAATGCACTAGTCTCGTCCCCAGACTCCACCCATTCTCCAAGGAGAAAGAGCTTCTAGTACGCTACGTCCAAATTTTTGGTTCTGCTGAGTCAGCATCAGATGGATATATCATGTGACCGTGCAAGGCTTTGTACTACACGCATCTTCCTCTTGCCTCCACTAAAGGAGAGTTGCTCAACAATACCGGGCCAGATATTAAGATGGGTAAAGTTCGGAGAGTAGATCTAGGCGGTACGATCTGAGCTTGTGAAGAAATTCTAAACAAAACTGTTGTAGCTCCGGGTGGGAAATCCAGTTAGTGCCAAAGACAATCTCTGAGAACTGATCAGGGCACGTGATATGATCTGCATCACGTGGTAGTCCTGAGTGTATATTTAGTATTTGTCGTGAAAAGTTAGAAGATCTGCATACTTAGCTGCCATCTCATAGTCCTTTTTTTCGTGACAAATGCCACTTGTATGTCTGAGCTACACAATTATAGCACAGACAATCTAGAGAACTTGAAAGCTATACAAAACGACCTTGAATCGGAAATTAGTGCTGGCACTAAGATGTAGAAGGAAATTCACCACAAGCGTGAAGTTAACAAGCAAAAATCAAGTTTTTGACAGGGTGGGAGCAGTTTTCCTGTTTACCTGTTAGACATTTTGTGATATAATGTGGTTGTCAAAAGTGTATACGTAATACAAAAGCCTTCTACCGACTTGATGAGTAGTTTTCACTTTTTCAATGTATTGCTCATCTGTTGTTTTCAAAAGTTCAAGCGGTTAGTCCCATTTCACCTACTCTTATTTTGCCTACTATAAACAATGACCAGTACCGTTTTGCCTACTCATAAAAATCCATTGTAAGCTAAGGCTAGGGCTAGGACTAGGGTTAGGGCTAGGACCAGGGGTAGGGGCTAGATGTAAACACATTTTTCTGAAGTAGGCGAAATGGTACTGGTCATCACTTAGTACGCAAAATGGGAGTAGGCAAAATGGGAGTAGGCGAAATGGTACCAATTCTTTTAAAAATCCATTTTAGAGAGCTACTAAATTTGACCTTTGACCCTTCTGAGCAATAATGAGCCATTTTAAGACCAAATCCTTTTGGCTTTGAGATAGTATCAAGAGCTACTAGCCTATGAATATCAATTAACGTTTATTGTGATCCCCGCCCACAAATAAACCTCCAACATTGAAATGCATTTTATTTTCTTCACTAAATAGGGTTTAATACAGAGGTTTGCAGGTAGGTGGAGGTAGAGCATACAAAGTTGTAGTAAACGTAATTGAATAGCGCAAGTGGGATATAAATATGATTATAAGTCACTATGCACACGCATAGTGCCTAAGTCTCACTCTGCGGTGTAGAATAGTATTCATGGTATGTTTACAAGGAAACCAACATCATCTGAAATGTATGGGAGTAAGTCTTTTGTTAAGAGATTTGTCCATCTCTATCTTACTACTTGTTCTGTCAAACCAAAGCAACAAAAGTATGGCCCAAACAGAATTCTTAGTTATTTTGAAGAGCTAAAAATTCTGGTTCTACACAAACCTGGGATGTATTTGAGGGAGGTGCAAGAAAACTTGTTCGACCTACTCAACTGGAAAATTGGCATACTGTGCTATACTATGTCGCACTGTTATAAGCAAATCTGGGATGTATTTGAGCAAGAAAACTTGTTCGACCTACTCAACTGGAAAATGGGCATACTGTGCTATAATATGTCGCACTGTTAAACGTTTAGGTTTAACAAGTTAGAAGATGAAAAAGATTGCAATACAAAGATCACATGTGATATTTGGCAGACATTTTGTATTTGACCCAAGCAGATTAGTTTTTGTAGATGAAACTGGCTGTGAAAAGCAAAATTTGTACCATCAGTTTGGCTATTGGGTACGTGAAATCACACCAGTTCTCATCAGCTATTATGGTAAAAGAATTTCTGCCATTGGTGTAATGACAAGAGGCATTAAGGATTGCTACCTATAGTAGAAGGTAGTGTGAATTTTGATATTTTTCTCAACTTTGTTCAGAAATGCCTCCTCACCCAAGATCTGTTTTGGTAATGGACAATGCTTCCATTCATCATGTCGAACCTGTACAAGATTTGCCTACAGCAGCTGGTATCCTGATTAGATTTTTACCGCCATAATATAGCCCAGATCTTGATCCAATTGAGGAAGAGTTCAGTAAAGTGAAAGCAAGTCAATGAAATCATATAAAAATAAGTACACAAAATCCAAGGATTTTAATCTCTCAGGCATTCGCCTCAAGATTGTAATGCATACATTAAAAGCATGCAGGGTAGATTGATTAATATCATAATCACCTAGTATTGATAGTTAACATTAACATGATTATACTGGCACAATTGTTATCATACAGAATAAATTTTAATTGCATAGTTTGTACAATATTAATTATTATAGTCATTGTATGCACAAAATAACATTACATTTTATAGCAATTACGGAAGTTGATCCATGTTAATTACTAAGGAGTAAATCATGCTGTTTAACAAATTGTTTTTCTTAAATAGCACCACCTCTTTCAATGAATGCAGATCATTTATTTGTTGGATGTATACAGAGCTAGCGTAGATTAGCAACATTAGATGGAGTCAGAGGTGATGAGCTGGATAGCCTTCTCTGGAATTGTCTTTGACTTGAGGTGTTGCCTGAGATTTTCCATGCGGCCAACTGGGGTTGATGATGTAGCACTGGACAGTTGCAATTGGGAGATGGAGTCACGATTCCCGGGCAGTTGGGTAGAAGCAATGGGAGGTCTATCAGCATACTGGTCAGCATTGGAAACCAGGCTTGACTCCCCCAAAGAGGGGTCGCAAGAACTAGGGTTGCTTTTTCTTGCTGTGCTTTTGCTAGTACCCTGCCAATTAGATACCAGGCATATCCCAGAATTCCCCTCCAACTCTGACAAAATGCATCTGTTGCTGGTACTTCTGGATCTGGTTTCTAGCTGAAAAAGAGTGGAAGTTGGGACGTAAACCTGGTTGCAGACAAATCCACTTGCATCTCTCCCAACTCCCTGTTGATAACATGGAATAGCTCTAGGTCTAAGCCCCAATCCGTTCTGTCTCTTAGATGTACTCTGCTGTGACGTTGAGCTTGCCTGGGAGATGCTGTGCACGCAAGTCTATATATCATGATCTAGGCACCAACTCCAGATCCTCTTTGTTAGAGCTACCAATGGCTCTGACCTTGTGCCTCCAATCCACTGTTGATGTATTGTCCGACTTCATGAGAATCGACATGTGGGTGCGCTCCTTTATGAAAGCTATGAGGGCAAAGAAGACCGCCAGTAGTTCCAGTAGATTTATACGCAACTGCTTCTCCTCGTGATTCCAGAAACCTCCTGTCATTTCGCCATGGCAAAAAGCTCCTGGTGTACTCTTCTCCCATTCCATTCTTGGAGATTGTCAATCCACCAACAAAGATCTTGATGGGCACCTTCTGAGAGGGGAACTTGGCTGTCGTAAACCCCTAAGCTCAGAGCCCTGTGCTTGAGTAACTGCAGGCATCTCTAGTGCTGAATATACTGCTAGAATTGCTGCTGATATCTTCCCACACACTTAGCCAGTGCTCAGCCGGAAATCGTGGTCTGCTCCGTCAGACTCCTGGCTTCTGTGATGATTTGTTTGAGCATGTCTGGAGGAAGGCTCAACTCTCTTTTCCTGGAATCTATGGTGAAACCCATTAAAACTAACACTTAATTGGGCTGGTGTCAGACATGATTTGGGATAGTTCACCAGGAACCCCAGTACTTCCAGCAGTGTTATGGCTGTTGCCAACTCTTCCTTGAGTGCCTTCTTTTCTTGATTCAAGATCAACAGATCACGCTACACATCTTATTCCTTGTGCCCTCAAGAATTCCACTACTGGACGGAGAAAGCTGTCGACAAAACCGAAGGGGAGGCACGTAAACTCGTAGCATTTGTTCCGCCATTTGAACTGGAGGTACTTGCGGTCCACTGGGTGTACTGGAATTGAGAATACGCATCCTTCAAGTCGATGCGGACCATCGATCCAGTCGTCTTGTTGGAGCAGATCCTTGACTACCTGGATTCCCTCCATGTTAAAATGTTGATGACGGAGAAATCTGTTCAGGATTACCGGACGTTGTTTCCCTCCCTTCTTGGGAACCAGATATAACCTGAAGTAAAAGCCCCTATCTCCTGTTACTGGGTGTATACTTCCTTGATTGCACCCTGATGCAGCATTGTCCCTATCTCAAGGGAGATCAACTCTGCTGTCTCCTGAGATGCCATAGTATGTGGGGTATGGGTCTGCTGAAGCTTCACCGTAAAGTTTAGTCTGTAACCTGCTGCTGCAGTCTGAAGGACCCACTGATCTGCTGTTATCTCCTTCCAATTCCTGATGTGGAGTGCTCTTCCCGCCAGCTATGTCACTTGAATGGGGAGATGGAGCTTTCCTGCCGCCAGGCACTGACTCTCTGGGATAACCAGATCGGGGGGCCTGCAGACTGCTTCCTGCCTACTCAAATCAGACTATTGTAATTAGTTGGACATCTGTTTCAGTTTGTTTCTGCTGTTAAATGATTTCTTTAGGCCCTGTAGGTCTTGTCTGGGAGTCAACTCTGCTGAACACTCACTTAAATGTGGAGTTTGATGTACCCCATGTCCTGCGGCGGCTCTGGGGCATGGAGGATCTCCTTTGAGTCGCCACTGCTGGAAAAATGAGACCTTGGCTTCTTGTGTTGAACACTCTTCAGAGCAGAAACATTATTGGCAGTGGTTTTGGCTCTGTTACCAAAATCTTTCCCAAAAAGGTGAGCACTTTTCTTAGGAAACTCAGCTTCAACCAGGGGTTTCAGGTTCTTGTTGTGGTACTTCATCACTGCCTTTCTTCTCTCCACCGAGAAGTGAGCTGCTACATTGCTGAGCAGGCTCAGGCTGGCTTTAATGGCCGATTTTGCTGACTCATGGTTGCTCCCTCCTCCACCATCTAACTGTTCATAAAGGGCAGTTAATGGACCCATCGCATTCATATTGTAAACTGTTGAAGCTTGCTTATGTATCTGTCAAATGTCTTACCTGATTTGGGGATCAACCAAACCATTATCTTGGGAGGATGAGCCTGGTCACAGGAAGGAAGAAAGAACTTATTTGAGATTTGTTTCCTGCGATCATTTTTCAGGGGTCTCTCAGCGATTGTCTTGAAGAACTCAATTGTTTCCTTTTGAGGGGTGGTTCCCATAAGTGGGGTCATGAGATGAGTGTTGGCACAAGTTGAGAGTTGGCTGCATTGCCCATGAGTTGAGTATTGGCTGCATTGCCGAGGAACTGTGTATTGGCTGCATAGCCGAGGAACTGTGTATTGGCTGCATTGCCAAGGAATAGTGTGCTGGCTGCGATGCCAGGGTACTGAGAATTGGCTGGATACTGTGTGTTGACTGCATACTATGTATTGGGCTGCATTGCCAGGTCTACCTGTGCAAGATGCATTACTAGGGTACTGTGCATTAATTAAAAATTGTGGTTGACACCCATTCATCTCCTCATTGTTTGACTGATCGTGGTGGTACTGGTGCCCGTCACCTTCTCCATTCCGAGGTGTTTGCCGTCTATTTCTCTCTGCCAACTCTTCGAGGCCCGCTAATAGTGATGATGACATTAACGCTTCAGACAGATCCTCTGGACGACTGAGTTAGCAGATCCTCAGGGGGGTCCTTTGGTGAGAAGTCATTCTCACTGAGGCGTTTCCAATCGTAAAAATAGCACGGTTACCACACACGAAAAGTCCAAACGTTCGAAAAAGAGCAGGCTACATGAGGTTGTATCGCATGTATGGAAAATTATTAAGTTATTCCCAGTACGGTAGTACTGGGTACATAGGAATGGCACGGATGGCCCATTAGCACAATACAAATATTCACGCAAATAACTCCGCAAAAACTGAGCGCTTGACACTAAAAGGCTTCTCAAGCTACTATTTAGCTCTTTCTCTCTCTAATGAGCCCAAAAACATGGCCTAAAACCATCGCTGAAGTACCGAACTAAAATATGCTAAACCTCCAATTTTCTCCATCTTCTTCTTATTCTTCTTCTATCTTCTCACGCCATATCTCAAAGACCATTCACTTTTAGAAGCTGATTCTTGAACGAACAAACTTGGTTTCTTTGTCTTCAATTGCTTTTGCCATCGGTTTTTTGTGTCTCTCATTGAGTCGCTAGATACAAGGCGAAAAGCGCCTTCTCCATATGGCGGCCATTATTTTCTAAACTCATGCATTATTCATAAGCTAGCTTAACGACCCTTTCCATATCCAAGTGCGCGTTATTTGGAATCTATTGCAAACATGCAGTGCCCCAAGTTCTGTCCTCCTCTGTGTTCAGTTCTTCAGTAGGGAAGTTATCTGTAGCTAACAAGACACACATATAATTGACATAAATCACATTCAGCTTGGGATTTCAGAGTTTCAGCTGTCTGAAAGGCATGACTCAGTACTGTAGGGTTCAGTGTAGTCTGGCCTGTGAGACTAGGTTCAGTGTTGGCATTGCAAGTTCTCTGCTCTGGCTAACGACTAAATTCGACTGGTATTATAAATAATTATTCAAAAAACATACAACAAACAAGTACAAAAAACATTAGAAATGTAATGCAAACATAGGAATGACCAAATCGTAAAAAAGTGAGCAAACAAGATAGAAATGGTTGTCAGATTAAGCGAGTTCATTCCTGTGTCTACAATGTCATTGAGCTAGGGATATGAACATATATAGGTGACACAGTGAAATGAACTCGCTCAATCTGACAACCATTTCTATCTTGTTTGCTCACTTTTTTACGATTTGGCCATTCCTATATTTGCATTACATTTCTAATGTTTTTTGTACTTGTTGATACAATAGCTGTATGAGAGCATTGAAGGGACAATACATAGGATGTGTTGATGAGCCGGAAGCCTCTGAAGTACAATCAATCAGGGACCGAATTTCCGGTTGGTTTCAAAATTCTAGTGGTAATTAGAATACTCTGACAAGGTACATGGCCTTTTAAAACCACCCTTTCCTTCCTGCATTTTTGTTCAAAGGTCTTCAAGAACCATCATCCTCCTGCCACGTGCCTCAATGTCACACGACACTGTCATTTGTAAATCAGTACTCTAACAATCAATAGACATGGGTAATACTCCTTTAGCTATATGAAATCAACAAAATGTACATTTATTAAGCCTGTGGTTTATAAAGCTGAGGCAGCCTTAACTATTGTCCAGAGTCAATTGTTTATGCCCATTATTGTAGTGTACTTATTGCTGTGCCTTGACTTAATTAAGCTCATCACCAACTCAGGTGTGTTAATACATGTTTTAACTAGTAACATTTTGAGCTGTAAAAAATGACACAACTTTGTTCCCAGTACGGTAGTACTGGGTACATAGGAATGGCACAGATGACCCATTAGCGCAATACAAATATTCACGCAAATTACTCTGAAACTGAGGACTTGGCAGTAAAACAGCTCATTCTCTTTCTAACAAGCCTAAAAACATAGCCTAAAACTATCACTAAGGTACCAAACTAAAATATGTCAAATTTCCAATTTTCTCCTTTTTGTTCGATCTTATTCAGTCTTCATTTTCTTCTATGATATTTCAGTGTATCTCGGAGACTGTTCACTTCTAGAAGCTGATTCTTCAACGAACAAACTTGGTACCATTGTCTTCACGTACTTTTGGTATCGTGTGTTTGAGTCTTCCATTGAATGGCTAGATAGATACAAGGTGAAAAGCGCTTCTCCATATGGCAGCCATTCATTTCTACACTCATGCATAATTCATAAGCTACTTGAAAACTTTAAGGCGCAGTTGCACGGAAGTAATTACGGCACCATTTTTTTCGAATTCCGGGCCCAAAAATCAAAAACTCAATCTGATTGGTTCAAATACGTCATTGGAATGTAATTATTTTGCACAGTTAGGGAGAATCGCATATTATTTGTCCACGTGTTTGTGATCGAGAATGCATAGATTTAGCGTTGAAAACCGGTGCAGTTAGGAAAAAAAGTAGCTGGGTAAGCTAGCAAACTAGCGAAGAGTAACACTAGAGCTTTTCATGAGCGTTGGCTGTATTTGAAGAGTATGGAGACTCATATTAGCACTGGTCTGCGCGCAGGAATTAATTGCTTCATTACGTCATGTAAGTTTACTTCCGTGCTACTGCACATTTAAACTGACTCAGGTACATTAAGGTTACGGGGTACAAAGTGCAAAATCATTGATATGAATACCAAAATCTAGCAACAGAACTGTATGATCAAAACTCTTCCTAATAGAAGCACAGCAGTAGTCAGTTTGTTCTTGGAAAGTAGAAAATCTAATTTTCATAGCTTTTCTGTCGAGTGCTACAGTGAACTACGGCCAAAATAAATTTTCTCTGTCAGCTTTTTCCAAGCAGCATGGCTGCACTATCCAAAATGCTGATTCACTGAAAACCTACCTTGGTTTTGCAGGGCCTGACATCGAGATTTTCTTTCTACTTCAAATACGAAAGTTGTTTTCTGGAGCTAAAAAGCACAGCTTAGGCAGCTGTCAGCCAGTGTCAGGCAGCAAACTTTGGCGACCTGGAGGGTTCAGTTGCTTCTTTTCAAGAAAACTCACTGTCTGGCCCTTCTCTGTTGACAAAACGGTAAGATGACCGCCCATATCCGGTTTGATTTTTAGCCAGCTTTGCAAAAATTGACACAAAAATTACCGTATAGCGGGAAATTTTCGGGGGTGTACATTTTCGTGAAAAGCCTAGACCGCGCTTCAGAAGAAAATTTTCGTGGTTTTAATTTTCGTGACTCAAGTATACAGCGCTTGAAGGTCTTGTGACAGTTTATCTGCTTTGGTATACATGTAGAATACTATTCTAGCTAGATACTAGCTATTTAGACTGCAAACTTCCGTATAGCGGGAAATTTCCGTGGGGTGCAAATTTTCTTTATTTTCGTGACTAACCCCTGAGTCACAAAATTTTCCCTCCCACGAAAATTTTTTCTGAGGTCAAAAGTCACGATACTAGTCACGCACACGCTGTCAAACACTTTGGTATCTCTCTACTTCCGCATCTAGCTTGAACTGATTAGCATATTCATGAGCTAACTGTACCCTGTAAGCTAAAGGCGCACAGGACCCTCATTGAAATGAAAAAATATGCATATTACCTGTAACTTTCTTACTGTCAGTGTGGAAACATGCATGCAAAGACTTTGCACGATGCTTAATTTACTTGCACCAACATCTTCGTCATGTGACTTACCACTCGTTAAATATTTTGAATTAATGAATTAATTAGGCAGAGCTCAAGACCTGTCTCCATGGCAACCAAACCTTTATGTGAGAATCGACTTACCATGTGCACAATAAAATTTGCCACTCTGTCTTGATTACTTGTTGCCATGGTGAGATATTGGCCGAAACATAGTGACGAGAGGTGTGGAAAGGCTTTTGTATCTCGCCATGGCAATAAGTAATCAAGATATTTTAATGAGGGTCCTGTGCCCTGGGGACAATCCATTTCTTGATAGACAAGTGTGCGTTATTTGGAATCAGAATATTCGCTGCCTATCTGCTTTACCTGAAGATTTTTGGTTGTGCTAAACTCTCTGTAGCCTTTCACTCTACAATATTTAGTAGAATAGACTACTTTGTTATGTACAAAAAGATGAGCAAAGTTTGGTAGNTCTGGAAAGCTTGTTTAATGTACTTTCAGAAAAACTTTATCCTACTCAGTGAAATGTTTGTATAGAAAAGTTATAACCACTTAAAGATGGTGAGGTCAAGTAAAATGTCCAAAAATTTTGCATTTTTGCATGCCTCTAAACCTGAAACCATACAAAGTCAGGGCGTAAAATTTTACCAGAGTTAATCACTTATGGTAAGGTATGTGCACACCAAGTTTCAGCAAAATCTAAAAGGGGTGTCGATTTTATTGGGTGATTTGACATGGAATGACCCAGCTTCAAATGTTGACCTGTAGTCTCTGTACTCTCCATTCAGGCTAGGATACCTCCTCCTGATTTCCTATTCAAGATTTATCAAGAACATGTCATTAGACAAATGAAAAAAGCTAAGTTTTTTATCATTGTACTTATACCTTTATAAGACAAGCAGGAATTATGTCCCGTTTATCATGACGAACTGTTCTTATTTCTTTCCTTCGAAGGTACTCCTCATCTCCCCAGACGCCTAGCCTGTTCAAGAGCCTCCAGAACTTGGAGTACAGCCGGTGCCGCTTCTCATCATTTCCCTCACTCGAAGGAAGTCTGGAGGCATCTTGACCACACATGGAGAGCATAGGCAGTCTGGGCAGTGATTTTCCCCTCTGTACACGGGATAGTTTGGACGGTGCTTGTAACCAGTCGGGTGACTGATGAACAAGGTAGGTACTGTTGCACAATATGTAAATAGAATAAATTATGTGTTTCACAGTGTACAATTTTTGTGTGTACCGTCTGCATTCAGGTCCTCATCATCACCATCTGGCTCTTGGGATGAGCTGTCAATGGGAGGACCTAGATCTGGCAAAGAACTATGAGAGGGCAGGGAGGGTGGATCTAAAGGGGAGCTACCAGCAACTGTAACAGTGATGTTACAACCTGGCAGATGGTTTTCTGCCAGGAACTGCTCAAGGCGAGACAGAAACTCAGCTGGTGGTGACTCCTCACTTTCAACTCTGACCTACATATAATTTTTATGTTTACTATTGCTTTTCATGGATTTGTTGTGCTCTTACTGTTATATCCCTGGAGCTATCTGTGGTTGGACTGCCAGATGGTAGAGATGCCATACTGATCTGATTTTTCACCATAGAGGTCAGAAAAATTTTGATACCACGTGTTTTAGATCATATATGTGTGTTTGTGCGTCCGTGTTCAACCGTTTCTAGCATGTACTGTGTGATATACAGTCAAGAGTTGGAAGAGAGATTCAAATCGAGCCGCCATTTTCATTGCGCATGGCAAAGCACTTCCGGCCTGGCCCCCCCCCCTTTTATACGCGGATCGAGGTCTGGAAACGCGCGATCTAAATCGCATACATTAAGTACGCAAGGTTCTCGTNATACCAGCACGCGCAAAGTTTCAGATTTGCGCAGACCTGACCGCCGGACAGATATGAAGGTGTTGGTCAAGAAGAAGTTCACATTCGTAAATGCCCTCTGGACTGATTATGTTACACGCAACAAAAGCAATCTGAGGTATACACAAAATGTAAATGTGTGTGTGTGTGTGTGTGTAAGTGAGTGAGTGAGTACAAAAACTATTATTACAGTGAATTAGATGATGGTGCTGAAGGTGACGACAGTGAATGGGGTGGTGGTGGTGTAGATGACGGTGCTGATGATGGATTGCTGGTGCCTCTAGACTCCTCAGATGAGAGCAGCAATGAAGATTAGATCCTATGTGTGAGTGTATTTATTAATCTAAAGTTAGAGCTTCAAATGTTGACCTGTAGTCCCTGTACTCTCCATTCAGGCTAGGATACCTCCTCCTGATTTCCTATTCAAGATTTATCAAGAACATGTCATTAGACAAATGAAAAAAGCTAAGTTTTTTATCATTGTACTTATACCTTTATAAGACAAGCAGGAATTATGTCCCGTTTATCATGACGAACTGTTCTTATTTCTTTCCTTCGAAGGTACTCCTCATCTCCCCAGACGCCTAGCCTGTTCAAGAGCCTCCAGAACTTGGAGTACAGCCGGTGCCGCTTCTCATCATTTCCCTCATGGGGGCCACTGGATCCTCGAAGGAAGTCTGGAGGCATCTTGACCACACATGGAGAGCATAGGCAGTCTGGGCAGTGATTTTCCCCTCTGTACACGGGATAGTTTGGACGGTGCTTGTAACCAGTCGGGTGACTGATGAACAAGGTAGGTACTGTTGCACAATATGTAAATAGAATAAATTATGTGTTTCACAGTGTACAATTTTTGTGTGTACCGTCTGCATTCAGGTCCTCATCATCACCATCTGGCTCTTGGGATGAGCTGTCAATGGGAGGACCTAGATCTGGCAAAGAACTATGAGAGGGCAGGGAGGGTGGATCTAAAGGGGAGCTACCAGCAACTGTAACAGTGATGTTACAACCTGGCAGATGGTTTTCTGCCAGGAACTGCTCAAGGCGAGACAGAAACTCAGCTGGTGGTGACTCCTCACTTTCAACTCTGACCTACATATAATTTTTATGTTTACTATTGCTATTTGTGGATTTGTTGTGCTCTTACTGTTATATCCCTGGAGCTATCTGTGGTTGGACTGCCAGATGGTAGAGATGCCATATTTTTCACCATAGAGGTCAGAAAAATTTTTATACCACGTGTTTTAGATCGTATATGTGTGTTTGTGCGTCCGTGTTCAACCGTTTCTAGCATGTACTGTGTGATATACAGTCAAGAGTTGGAAGAGAGATTCAAATCGAGCCGCCATTTTCATTGCGCATGGCAAAGCACTTCCGGCCTGGCCCCCCCCCTTTTATACGTGGATCGAGGTCTGGAAACACGCGATCTAAATCGCATACATTAAGTACGCAAGGTTCTCGTTTAAGTACACAGAGTTCTGAAATATACCTGGGGCAGAGGCAATCCCAAATGGCAAGCGGGTATAGTGATACAAGCCCTTGTGCGTGTTTATAACGCACAACTTTCGGATTCTTCATCTAGGACTAACTGCTGATAAGCCTGACTAAGGTCAATCTTTGAGAAAACCTTGCCATTCCTCAAAGTAGCGAAAAGGTCATCAATTTTTGGAATTGGATAACCTTTTAATCGTGATACAGGATTGACTGAGGTCGGAAAATCTCCACAGATACAAACGGATGTCTTGTCACTTTTTATGACAGGCACTATGGGCGCAGCCCATTCAGAACTATCGACAGGTTCCAGTATACCTTCGTTCACTAACCGGTCCAACTTCTGCTCCACCTTCTCTCAGAATGCATAGGGTATTGTCCTAGCTTTGTGAAAACGAGGCTTGACGCAGGCAGTTTGTCAATTGTAGGTAGCTGTGTGCTCTTTAATGGTACCCATTACGTTACTGAACACCTGATCTAACAATTCCTGCAGTTGGGGTTTACAAACTTGGTGGATTTGGCTCTGAAAGCCAATTTTTACCTAGGAGGGTAGGACCCTTCCCTTTCACCACAATCAGTGGCAACTCAGTTGTGTGGTCTTGGTATTGACCCTCAACCACCACACTCCCCAACACTGCTATGGGTTCCCGCAAATAGGTCAGGAGTTTAACTGTATCACTATCTAGGCCAACTTGTAGTACATACTAGAAGGCATTAGGGATACTGCAGCACC
Source organism: Tethya wilhelma (assembly GCA_964030475.1). Taxonomy (NCBI): domain Eukaryota; kingdom Metazoa; phylum Porifera; class Demospongiae; order Tethyida; family Tethyidae; genus Tethya; species Tethya wilhelma. Next base: position 1,458,383 of record CAXIPT010000012.1, read on the forward strand.
TGTGTCAATCTCCATAACCACATGTTTATTGTCTAGCAGAACAGACAGAGTAATAGGTGGGATACGCTCACCTCCACGTTTAATTGAATCCACTGTAATCACTGCAATGTCAGCACTCTCAGACTCGGACAAGTCTTCCCTTTGAAACGACAGGCTGGTGCTAAATGTCCTGGTGTCCCACAGCGATGACACACAATCGGCGGCTTGCCGGTCTTCTTTGGGGCTTAGCTGAAACGACCCTTTGGATGGGCTCCCCTTTGAGCAATGTTTTCATCTCTTGTTGGTCTTAGGCGGCAATCTTCTTCGGCAGGATCAAACTCAATTGCATCTTGCGAATCCCGTAACTCGTCGCCAATAAATGTTATGTAATGCTATTCACTTGAATCAAATTGTCATTAACTTAGAGCATAGAGTACACACTAACAAATCACTATAGATATACTGAGTTCACAGGAAGTACATTACATCATAATTAAAACACAAAACACCACTTACCATAAGGGATGCCCTGGCCATCATCATAACAGACTATTAACTTTTAACTTGCTATTAAAGCAACATTGTCTCTCTTTTCAACACTTGGAACATTCTCTTGAACAAAAAAACGTTGTTGATGAAAAACAAATTTTTTTCATGGTTCAGAAAAACAACTTAGTCTTTATGAGTGACTACAAAGTGTACACTTGATAAAAAACATTTATTTTGCCTTGAAAACATTAATTTTTATGAAACACTTTTGTTACAATTTACTTTTTTCAACACTTGGAACATTCTCTTGAAGTAAAAACGTTGGTAAAAACAAAGTTTTCTCGTGGTACAACTTTGTCTTTTTGAGTGACTATGGACTTAGAAAAAATGTTTATTTTGCGTTGAAAACATTTTTAGCACAAAAGAAACACTTTTATGAAAATTTACTTTTTTCAACATTCTCTTGAGCTAAAAAACATTGTGGTTATCAGAAAGAGAACTTAAGTCTTTTTAAGTGACTACGAACTGAGGAATTTTTCTAAGACCAAACAGTACACTTTTGATAAATAAACATATAGTTTGTCTTAAAATCATTTTCAGAAACACTTTTGTGAAAATTTACTTTTTTCAACAATTTGAACATTTTGCTAAAACCATTGTCAAAAACAAGGTTTTCTCACAGTACAGAAAAAGAACTTTGTCTTTTGAGTGAATATGGACTTAGATAATTTTCTTTAGACCAAAAAGTACACTTTTGACAATTATCACAAAAGAAACCCTTTTTTGAAAATTTACTTTCTTCAACACATGGAAAATTCTGAAATATTCATTGTAAAGAAGAAAGTTTCCTCACGGTACGGAATATAAACTTTGACTTTTGGATTGACTATGGACATTTTTTCTAAGACCAAAAAGTACACTTTTGACAAAAAACATTTATTTTGCCTTGAAAACATTTTCTGGCACAAAAGAAACACTTTCATGAAAATTTAATTTTTCAACATTCTCTTGAGTTAAAAAACATTGTTAAGGCACCTGCCATACAGCTAATGAAGAACGCTTGGACAATTCAGCTTCATTTTGGAAAAACCTTTCGTGCAGACCTTTACCCAGAACTTTACTCATCAATATAGTTAGATTTTTTGCAAGCTTTGCAAAAATTGAGTCCAAAATTAACTGCCGGCTTCCACATCTAGTTATATACTCTCTATACAAACTTCCGTATTACTAACTGTGCAATTATTTTCGTAATTGCACTTGAATTTTTAATGAGCTAGTAATTGCACTTGAATTTTTAATGAGCTATGGCAGCTGCTCCAAATTTGAACACTAGAGCGCTGTATAGATAGCTACGCTGCCAGGCCAGCAACTTGAGAAGAGTATTGTGTAAGGTAAGTGGTATTATAAAAACGTAGTGGTTACAGTTTCTGGTACTTCAGCAGTGATTGTTTTGACAAGTACAAGTCAAAGCAGCCCTAGTGTGGCTACTACACACGCTGAACTAAATGATTAACAAGTAATCACATGAATTGTCGTGCAATTGTGGGAAATAATTACACAGTTATGGACAAATTGCACTCGGTGTTGCCTCGTGCAATTACACCATAACTGTGCAATTATTTCCCAAATTGCACTCCAATTCATGTGATTACCTATACTAATTTTTGCATTAGCATATTTATGAGCAAATACTAGACCGTAACCTTAAGTAGAAAATTGGAGTTATCTCTAAATTGAAAAGTTATATCCAAAGGGACTAAGCAGAACCATGTGGCCACGAATGTCACAAATCTGCTCTAAAAATATGGTTGCACACTTACCGCTTTTTGTATTTTATGGGTAATTATGTGACCAAAGTGAAAGTTTCAACATTTGACCAACTATCTGTAGTACTGAACATCTGTACAGGCTTCCACTACGATTCATTATTGTCTAACAAGTAAAAAAACACATTGATTCCCAGTACGGTAGAACTGGGTACACAGGAATGGCACGGATCTTCTATCTTGGCTCAACTTTTCTCAGAGACTATTCACTTTTAGAAGCTGATTCTTGGACGAACAAACTTAGTTTCTTTGGGGACAGACGCTTTTGTATCGGTTTTTAGCACCTCTCATTGAGTAGCTAGATACAAGACAAAAAACACCTTCTCCGTATGGTCGCCATTGATTTCTACTCTCGTGCATAATTCATAAGCTGCTGGGCAATTTAAATTGACGACTCTTTCCACAAACAAAAGTGTGCGTTATTTGGAATTCAAATGCAAGTTGTCTGGAATGATTTTGTGATATCTGGTTGCTCTTCTTAGGAGGTGAATACTTTCTAGATTATCGCAAGGCAATTAAATCTTATGATACAACTCCTGCCTCCAAATGACTAAGATTTGTGTTTCACTTTTAATAGTATGAAGGAGACAACCTCAGCAGCCTCGTGATAGCTCAGTAGCTAGCTACACGCACCAACTCAAATGTGATTTGTAGAATTATGAAAAATGAGAACAAACAAGTAAAAAACATTAGAAATGTAATGAGACACAGGAATGGCTAAAAGAAAGCAAACAAGATGGAAAGTGAGTGCAGAATTTTTCCTGTATGGGCTGCATGTAACACTGTCCATATATCTCTCATTTTGCCCACAGGAAGAATTCCTTATACACTCTAACAGCCATTCCATCTTGTTTGCTTTCTTTTTACTATTTGACCATTCCTACATTTCCAACGTTTTTTTTACTTGTTCTCATAATTCTATGAATCACATTTGAGTTTGTGTGTATATAGTAGTTATCAGGATGGATAGCATACATACAATGAATCTATTCATATAAAGCATCTCAGGAGGCTGGAGCTGTACCTACCAAACTTTGCTCATCTTTTTGTACATAACAAAGTAGTCTATTCTACTAAATATTGTAGAGTGAAAGGCTACAGAGAGTTTAGCACAACCAAAAATCTTCAGGTAAAGCAGATAGGCAGCGAATATTCTGATTCCAAATAACGCACACTTGTCTATCAAGAAATGGATTGTCCCCAGGGCACAGGACCCTCATTAAAATATCTTGATTACTTATTGCCATGGCGAGATACAAAAGCCTTTCCACACCTCTCGTCACTATGTTTCGGCCAATATCTCACCATGGCAACAAGTAATCAAGACAGAGTGGCAAATTTTATTGTGCACATGGTAAGTCGATTCTCACATAAAGGTTTGGTTGCCATGGAGACAGGTCTTGAGCTCTGCCTAATTAATTCATTAATTCAAAATATTTAACGAGTGGTAAGTCACATGACGAAGATGTTGGTGCAAGTAAATTAAGCATCGTGCAAAGTCTTTGCATGCATGTTTCCACACTGACAGTAAGAAAGTTACAGGTAATATGCATATTTTTTCATTTCAATGAGGGTCCTGTGCGCCTTTAGCTTACAGGGTACAGTTAGCTCATGAATATGCTAATCAGTTCAAGCTAGATGCGGAAGTAGAGAGATACCAAAGTGTTTGACAGCGTGTGCGTGACTAGTATCGTGACTTTTGACCTCAGAAAAAATTTTCGTGGGAGGGAAAATTTTGTGACTCAGGGGTTAGTCACGAAAATAAAGAAAATTTGCACCCCACGGAAATTTCCCGCTATACGGAAGTTTGCAGTCTAAATAGCTAGTATCTAGCTAGAATAGTATTCTACATGTATACCAAAGCAGATAAACTGTCACAAGACCTTCAAGCGCTGTATANTATCCTCCAGTGGATAGAGCAAAGTCGATCTCTTTCGTCTTCTCGGTTTAGAGATCTGAGATCCCAATCCGCTTCAAGGTAGACCGACAGGAAAGTTCTCTCGTCGTTTCTCCTTGCTGCGTCTTCCATAAGCCTTTCAGCTTCGTCTACAATTTGGTTTGCCATCATTTTAGATTTTTGTTTTTTGTCTTTTGTTTATAGTGTTGTTGTTTGGCCTCTATTTATATGATTAAGTGGTGTTGCCTCAGGTGTTGGTTACGCTATAATTTGTTAGTGGCTAATAGCTATGGTGATTTCAAAATAGCTATTGCATGTTTAGCTGTTGTTTATGTGAGTGCTTAGGGTCATTTTAGTAGTGTTGGTTAGTGTAATAATGGTTAGGGCGGGGCAATAGCCCTCTGTAGTTCTGGCCAACCCAGTTTTTAATCAAAGCACCCCATGAGTGCTTTGTAATTAAAGTGATACAGTCAGGATGGGTGGGAACTGCATGCGCCTGTGCTTCATAGCTTGTGTTGGTGGTGTTGGTTTGATCTCATTTGCTATTATCATAGATAGGCCTTTGTTTGAAAGTTTGGTTATGGTTCCTAATTTGCATATCCAATAGTATTCTCTCTGTTTTAACCATGTGTTTAAATTTTCTCTATCAAGGTTATGGGGTGCCATTTCTAGGATCTGGAATTTTATGTCTGCTCGTTTGTGGTTACTGTTCTGTATGTGTTTTCCTATGCCTGAGCTATTTGATTGTAGGTGTTCAAATATTCGGTATTTAATTGGTCTGGTTGACATTCCAACGTATTGTGCTTTACAATCTTTATGTGTGCAAGTGGCTAGATATATGATGTTTTTGGTGTCACAATTGTATTTTTCATAAGGGAGAGGCAGATTTATCGGGTGTTTGGTTCTGTCATGGGTGCTTATTGCGAAAGTGTTAGTGGTTAGGATTTTACAAGTTAAGCAGTTCTTTTTGCATTTACTAATGGGGTTAGTGAAGTTATTTAATTTATCTTGGAACAGGTTGAGTGGATATTTTTCTTCAATGGTGATTGGATTAGTGGGGGTGTTTGTTTGACTGGTCTCTTTCGTCGTGTCTTTTGACAGTGGGGCTAGTTTGGCTCTGACTAGGAGGTTTCTAAGCGATTTGTTACCTCTAGTTACTACTAGGGGTGGTTTGGGAAAGATTTGTTTAAGGGTCTGGTCATTTTTAATTGGTTTCCAGTGCTTTCTGATTATGCTTATTGATTCGTTTGGTATCGTCATTGTAGGTTGTTACTAAGAATGTTTGGTTGAGTCTTTTGAGCTTGTTTTTCCTTTTTAAGGTAAGGTGTCTATTATGGTGTTTGGTTTTGTGGATGATTTGTTTTGTTTCTCTTGGTGGGTAACCTCTTTCGTCAAGTTTAGCTATTAGCTTTTCCTGCATGTTCATGAAATTGTCCTTGTTTGAGTTAGTTCTTAGGCATCTCGTGGTCTCTCCAATCATTATCGCTTTCTTAGTTTCGGTGGGGTGGTATGATTCGGCATGTACATATAGTTGTTTATTAGCAAAAAGCAACAGTTGGCAGCAGATGTAATGGGCCCACTGATCTTGCATGAAGATCAGGCGGAAGAGAACCCTGATTTAGATACAGCTAGGTCAGTGTGCACTTTCCCTGCTATCCAATGCCAATGCACACTTTTCAGTGGAGCAAAGAAAATGTAGTGACTTAAAACCATTGGTACAGAAGCAGTATCCTGATTATGGCACACTATTACTTGGCGAGGGTTTCACAACCCGAGCTAAGAATGCTGCAGTGGGATTCAAAGCACTGAAGGGTGTACAAGCTCAAGAAGCGTTTTTCAGCAGGCAGCGGCCCGAAATTCAAGTCCCAGGGTTGCAGTGGGGTGTCTCCATCCCAAACTTTCAGAAAAGGCTTCAAGCATCTGGGCCCTCCAAGACAACACCAAAGTGATGCAAACAGCGAATTTCAAAAAAAAACTCAAACACCCTCATAGCTAACATCAGTTTCTTGTCAGGGATACTCCAATGCTCAAAAAGCTGGACCTTCCAGTGTCAAAATTGGCTAAATCAGCCCTTCACAGAAGTGAAAGATTACCTCCGACATTTGGACACTGAGTGCAATCACAGGGTACAAGTTGGAATTCAAGGCCTACCCTCAACAGTCACATACCCCGAGTCATGGGACCAGGTAGAAGCCATCTCAGCCGAAGTTCAGAAGCTTTTGGAGAAGGGTGCAGTACAGGAAGTCTCCAATGGACTGTCTTTCTTGGGAACCAAGATAGATGGTCAGATGTGGCCAGTAATAAATGTGAAGCCTCTGAACTGGTTTTTGATCCACCGTCACTTCAAAATGGAGGAGATCTAGGTAGTGAGAGACCTTTTGCAGGAGAATGGTGGGCAACTGAGGAATTCACTGTTGTCATTTACCTGGATGACTTACTACTCTTTGTGTAGGACAAAGAGAAACTGAAGAATAATTAGCCTTTATGAATGCTTTTGCTTGTGAGAACAACAGTTCAATGGGGTTAAAGTCAAGGCTACGTTGTAGTAGAAAATTTCCTGTACTGTGAATGGTTTGAGTTATTCTTTCCACAGCACAGTTGTCCATTATGACAACAGAATGGTGCAATATTTAGGCATAAGGCATGTACTTACAAAAGTTTCAAAAATTTCACCATTTACATATTCTTCTGTTAAGTAGAGTAAGTGGGCAAACCTCGGACGGTTACAATTTTGGACCCCTGTCACAACAAGATGAGAGAAAGTGCGACAGAGGGTATACCACCACCAGGTAGCGCTAGTCTTAAGCCATACTGAATGCACAATCCGTTTTCTAAACTTTACTCTTCTAAGCTGTATAGATCAAAAGTTGTTAGTGTCTGATACCGGCTAACTTCGGACGATATTGAAAATCTTTGGACGGATATATAGCTTCACATAAAAGTGCAAAACAGCCAAACTGAGATGAAAGTATCTTAGAACTGCCTGTTCACTACTTTTCACATAGGCTCGGCGCTGCAAAGGGATTTACTATAGCGCAAAGCAAAATAATTTCACTAACTTCGGTCGGCCACACCTACCAACTGCAATGTGTTTTTGTCCACGTGCCACTTGATTTATACTGCTTTGTATTGGTACATGGTTGACGATTGGTAGCATGCTTGTGTTCAGCAAGACCTAATGCCATGATCCTCTCCTACCTCATTTGCGCTTGTATATCTGAAGTCTGCTGCTCCAGTGCTAGTAAGATGATTGCAAAATTACTGTCTTTCACTTATGTTGCTTACCTGTTTTTTTTTGTTTTTTTTTTTGTCACTTAGCTATTTGTGTTCAGATCCACTCTGTGTTCTTTGTAGATCTATCAAAGATTCATGGTAAGTAATGAACATGGAATAGCTACATGTGACACATCTTGTCTAGCTTTCCTGGATGTTTGTTTTTGTGTCAACTGAAAGAACTTATTCAGTATGTAGCATATCCAGCTCAATAGTTGTCATGTTTCCACTTGTCTGCTTTAGTTAGGGGTGCAGCAAATGTGGCGGGCATTATTTCCGGCATAACAGTACCTTTGAGCAAAATGGGGAATAATTGATTTTTGGAAGAATAAACGGGAGAAAATGTAGCTAATTTACGAAAAATCACTCATACTCAGACCATCACAGTTGGCTTCAAGTTTGAGTTATTTAGCATTGTTTGTGGAGACAGCACTTTTCAAAGACAACCAGAGAGGGTGTGGCGAGGGCATGGCAACTCAAACTGTATGGGTCAAAGTTCATCTCAGATTAGGATAGCAGTGATGTAGAGACTTTACCTGATAAATCAAGTAGATGATTATATATTTACTTTTATTTAAAGTTGTGTGAGTCTCAAACAACAGGAATTCCCAGTACGGTAGTACTGGGTACACAGGAATGGCACGGATGGCCCATTAGCGCAATACAAATATTCAGGCGAATAACTCTGCAAAAACTGAGCACTTAGCACTAAAAGGCTTCTAAAGCTACTATTTAGCTCTTTCTCTTTCTAATGAGCCCAAAAACATGGCCGAAAATATCGCTAAATAAAACAAACACAAACATGCCATACCTTCTTATTCTTCTTTTCTATCTTGGCTCAACTTTTCTAAGAGACTATTCACTTTTAGAAGCTGATTCTTGAACAAACTTGGTACAGTCGCTTTTGCAATCGGTTTTTAGTGCCTCTCATTGAGTAGCTAGATACAAGGCGAAAAGCACCTCTTCCATATGGCCGCCATTAATTTGTACATCATGCATAATTCATTAGCTTCTAGAAAATTCGAATTTATGACCCTTTCCACACACAAAAGTGTGCTTTATTTGGAATTAAATGCACTGAAGTTGCCTGGAACTATTTTGTGAAACCTGGTTGGAGATGAATCAGGATTTTGATTATCAAAACATATAGAAAGACAAGTAAATCTTATGATACAGCTCCTGCCTCCAAATGACTGTTATGTTCAGTATCAAGCAGGCTACACAACTTGTGACTTCAAATACCAGCTCAGCAGGCTCAGTAAGTCTGGCTTGCCAGACTAATAGCTCAATAGCTAGCAACTCAAATGTAATTTGTAGAAATATGGAAAAATGAGAACAAAAAAGAAAAAAAAACATTGGAAATGTAATGAGACACAGGAATGGCTAAATCGTAAAAAGAACGCAAACAAGATGGAATGACTATGTAAGGAATTCTTCCTGTGGGCAAAATGAGACTCAATAAGGAGATTGCCAATGTTTTTTTACTTGTAATAATAGAAATTGAAAGAATAATAGGAAAGTTTTTAAAAATAATGTGATTGTTTCAAGGCAGTGCTTAATGGAGTAATGCTCAAATTTTTGAGCACATTAGCTAGCTACTTTCCTTTTATCTGTGCCTAAAGAATGTCCAGCAAAGGTCACTTTCCAAAAAGTATATAGTACTAATTTGTGAAGTGTTCAGTATGATTAGATGATTGGATGTTTGAAACTCCATTAGCAACAAAATGCTATAAGTTTGTCAAGTCGTCCTCTATATCGTTGGTGCTGGCTAGCTGCTCAGATTCCATTAAAAAAAGATTTTACATGCCCTTAGTCCATGTTGAGCCTTTGTTGGAATAAAGAATGTGACTGTTCGGTCAATTCTAGACAGGGTAGAGGATTATCTAACATGGTACTTGAGCACACAAACTATTCACTAACTCAATCAAACTTAATAACAATCACAAATGTACAATCAATCAAGAAGACTGAAGGTAATTCACAAACCAGCTTCATTTATATAGGAAATGTATACACAACCAGACTAACTAGATCAGTAAACCAGTCAGAACAGAATCAACTAGCTAGGCAAGCAGAGACTTGCACAAAGCTGCTAGACATAGAGTGTACAAATAACAAACAATTGTCGCACAAATCAACCACAAGAGTGCTCAGAATCCTTAAAACTAACAACTAACAAGTGAAAAAAAACATTGGAAATGTAATGAGACAGGAATGGCCAAATCGTAAAAAAAGAAGTAAACAAGATGGAATGGCTGTTTGAGTGTGTAAAGAATCATTCCTGTGTGGGCTGTATGTAGTACTCTCTTCCCATGTTGAGTTCCTCATGTTGCCCATATAAGAATAATTCTTTACACACTCAAACAACCATTCCATCTTGTTTGCTTCCTTTTTAACGATTTGGCCATTCCTTTGTCTCATTACATTTCCAATGTTTTTTTCACTTGTTTGTTCTCATTTTTTCATAATTTTACAAATCACATTTGAGTTTGTATGTATATGGTAGTTACTTGTACACTATCAGCATTGATAGCTTTCAGGAGGCTGGAGCTGAAATTTAGTCGCTTTGTTCATCCTCTTATACTATGTAACAAAGTAGTCTACTCACCTAAATATTTAAGTCTGAATGGTAACTGGTTACAAAGACTTCAGCACAACCAGAAATCTTCAGGTAAAACAGACAGGAAGCGAATATTCGGATTCCAAATAAGGCACACTTGTCTAACTGGAACAGAGTTGTCAATTTGAGTTCCCTCGTAGCTAATGAATTATTCACGAGTATAGAAATTAATGGCTACCATATGGAGAAGTGCTTGTATCTAGTGACTAAACGAGTAGAAGAAGAAGAAGAAGAAGAAGAAGAAAGTACATAATAGTACTTTAGCGATGGTTATAGGCCATGTTTTTAGGCTCATTAGAAAGAGAATGAGCTAAAATGAAGCTTTAGAAGCCTTATAGTGCCAAGTGATCATTTTTTGCAGAGTTATTTCTCTTTTGCTAATGTACATCCATGCCATTCCTATGTACCCAGTACTACCGTACTGGGAATACACATAACTATACAGTCCAATATATTCAAAAGGACAAAGTCTTCGCTTTGCACCATTTAAACAATAGTATGTAGAAGACTGTGGAGGCAGTGGAAAAGGGTACCCCTGTTAGAAAAGCCTAGCTCCCTGATGTATGATGTTCCTAAGTCAACCTTACATGATAGAGTTACCATGGATAGCAAACCTAACAGGCAGCCGTATCTTTCAATTGATGAAGAAGAAGAAATAGTTTCCTTCTTGTTAAAGTGTGCCACAATCTGATACACAAAGAAGTTTTATCCCTAGTACACCGTATTATGAATCATCGATGAGCAAGGGTTTTGAGAATGTAGTTAGCAGTAGTTGATAGAAGAGATTTTGTGAACAACATCCATACTTGACATTAAAGAGTGCAATGCCTCTGAGTCAAACCAGAGCAATGGCAACAGATGAAAATGTCATCAATGACGACACCCTAAGGGAGAACAAAATTTTTGATGATCCTGACTGTATATTAACCTTGATGAATCAGGTATGCCCCGAAAACCTAAACTACTCAAAGTGGTTGATGCTGTAGGGGCCAAAAACCCTAGCTACATCACTGGTCAAACAAAGCAGCAAATTACTGTGCTCACATGTGTTAGTGCTGCTAGCACATGTCTCCCACCCTTTGTGATTTTTGACCGTCAGACTTTCAATCCTGCATTGGTTTGTGGAGAGGTTCCAGGAAGCGTTTATGGCCTCTCGAACAAGGGATAGATAAACCTGTAGCTCTTTGGGTTTTGGTTTAAGAAACACTGCCTTTTTTATATTCCACCCTTACTGATGGACATTCCTCTCACTATTGTCCAGAAGTGATGAGGATGGCTCAGATAATAGTATTTGCCCTTTCACCGAATACTACGCACTTGGCCCAACCGTCAGACAAGAGTGCTTTCTCTTCTCTCAAGATGAGCTGGAGGCAAGTATGTCACCAGGGGCGGATCTAGGGACATTCACAGGGTGCCCGTGAACCCCTCTCTCCACTGTTCCTTCTACTTACTGTCATCCCCAGTTCGCTTTACTACACTAGTGTGCAACAAAAAAGTTGACAGGAATTAGCAATTCAATTTTTCTTTTAATAAACAAAAAAACATAGAGATACCAAGGTCGAATCACCACCTCTATACCTCCATGTGTGTACGTGATATCAGTCACTCTCAGATATGAGTCACTCTAGTCTAGCTAGCTCAAGCTTGGAAGGATGGCAGCTAGATGCTCTATTAAAGGTTTCTTTCTAGGTAAAAGTTGTATTTAATTATACTACACTCAGTGGTCAGTTTTTTGTGTTTTTTTTCCAGACTTCTGGCTGAGCACCGGTCTGAGGCTAATTCGGGCAGTATGATGACAATGAGTGGCAGTCAGTCTGACGGTGTGGATGATACTGAATCACGAGATTCTATTATTGAGTCAGATAGTAGCCATGTCGATGGGTCAGTACTATCAATGACTCAAGATTCTATTAACAGTGGTGAGTTTGTATCACCACCAGAAAAAGCAGATTTAAGGAAATATCTTGATCATGTTGACAGCTTGACAAATGATCAGAAGTATTGAATACTAGCCCAGCCATTTGTTCCTGGATAATAATTTTAAATTTCCCCATGTACAAAATATGGGAAAAACCGTTTTTTTCCAGCCGACTTGGTTAGAGAAATACAATGGATTGGTCTATTGACCACATTTGAAGGGAGGCTTGTGTAAAAATTGTGTTCATTCTTTCAAGAAATCATAGTTTACTAATCGTAGTTTACTGGCTAGTAAACTATGATTTCTCGAAAATAAAGTACACAACACAATACAACACACACACAACTCAGCAAAGGGTTTATTAATGAATGTACCATTAATAAACCCTTCACTGAGTTGTGGAAATCAAGTGAAAAGGTTATAGAGCCCTTTGAAAATGATGGAAGGAAAATCACAACCAATTGACAGACTGCAATGGTTGGAAGAAGCTTTCATCAATCATAAAAACAAATTTCTGTGGGCAACAAAATATCTCCTTACGTGGGCATCTGATTCCAACCATGTAGAAGAGGGTACAACTACAAAACTTTGGAAAGCACTTCAAATTGGCACCCAAAAACTGTACATACAGCTCTAAAACTACACAAAATGAATTGCTAGAAATATGTGGTGACTATATCAGGAACATACTACTAAAAGATACGTGAAGCCCGGTTCTTTTGTATCTCTGCTGATGAGGTATCAAATAGAGAGCAGATGTCACTAGTTATTCGATTTGTGGATAGAGACATGAAAATAAGAGAGGAGTTTGTTGGCTTTTATTCAGTGTGACAGTGGCATGATGGAGAAACCTTATCCCGCACTATTCTTCGAAAGATTCAGGATGAATGGGGACTTAAAATGAAGAACTGTAGAGGTCAAACTTATGATGGAGCAGGAGCAATGGCTGGATGTGTTTGGGGAGTTTCTTCTCGGATTGTATATATACAAGTAAAAAAAAACATTAGAAATGTAATGAGACACAGGAATGGCTAAATCGTAAAAAGAACGCAAACAAGATGGAATGGCTGTTAAAGTGTGAGCAGAATTCTTCCTGTATGGGCTGCATTTAACAATCTCCTTATTGATTCTGAGACTCTCATTTTGCCCACAGGAAGAATTTCTTACACACTCTAACAGCCATTCCATCTTGTTTGCGTTCTTTTTACGATTTAGCCATTCCTCTGTCTCATTACATTTCTAATGTTTTTTTTTACTTGTTTGTTTTCATTTTTCCATAATTCTACAAATTACATTTGTGTTGGTGTGTGTAGTTAGTCGTCTGGCAAGCCAGACTCACTGAGCCAGCGGCGGGCTGCTGCCGCAGAACCGGAAAGTTGTGTAGCCTACTTGATACTGAAGTGAAACACACATGTATCTCAGTCATTTGGAGGCAGGAGCTGCATCATAAGATTTACTTGCCTTTCTATATGTTATGATAATCAAAGTCCTGATTTATCTCTTAAGAAGAGCAACCAGGTATCACAAAATAGTTCCAGACAACTTCAGTGCATTTAATTCCAAATAACGCACACTTTTGTGTGTGGAAAGTGTCGTCAATTCGAATTTTCTAGAAGCTAATGAATTATGCATCAGTGTAGAAATTAATGGCGGCCATATGGAGGAGGCGCTTTTCGCCTTGTATCCAGCTACTCAGCGAGAGGTGCTAAAAACCAATGGCAAAAGCGACTGTCCCGGAAGAAACCAAGTTTGTTCGTTCAAGAATCAGATTCTGAAAGTGAATAGTCTCTGAGAAAAGTTGAGCCAAGAGAGAAGAAGAAGAAGAATAAGAATAAGAAGAAGATGGAGAAAATTGGAGGTTTGGCATGTTTGTGTTTGTTACTTTAGCGATGGTTTTAGGCCATGTTTTTGGGCTCATTAGAAAGAGAAAGAGCTAAATATTAGCTTAAGAAGCCATTTAGTGCTAAGCGCTCAGTTTTTGCAGAGTTATTCGCGTGAATATTTGTATTGCGCTAATGGGCCATCCGTGCCATTCCTGTGTACCCAGTACTACCGTACTGGGAATATATATATATATATATGTTATCAAAAGCCTGGATCTACATATTGTTAAGAATATGTTGGGTTTGGCTGATAGGTTTTTTAAAAACTCTCCCCAAGATTGGAAATGGTGATTACTAATCTAGCTGAAAATTACATACCAAAATGTACAAAATTGAAAGAAATGTGTAGGACACGTTGGGCTGAACAATTGATGCATTTGGGATCTTTTTCCATGAAGCACCAGATTGAGAGAGGCTGTAGCAGAAATGGTATGTAGGGCATGTATTTACGAGCTTGAGGTGCAATATTTCATGACCTTATAGCTGTAGATTTCGAACAATCTGAACAGCTTGACAGTTTCAGAAATCAACCATCATTTCCTGGTATGGGTATTAAAAAAATTATGATAATAATATAACCATACTTGAATAGAACAAGTCATGACTCAAACTTTCACATACATGATTGGGCAGAATAATTATGTCTGTGGTTTTATAAGTTGGTGAACACACCATCAGTTTAACAACAGTGTAGTTTTAATATTGGTATGCACAGCTAAATTGTGTGAATGTATGTATTATATCTTGTAGATTTTGTGCAATCTGAAGAATCAGACCTGTCAGTTAGTTCTGGACCAGCAGATTTTGCAGATAGTAAAAATGACAGAGCGCCAGCAAGCTGATAGCAAACAAGGTATGCATGCACAATGTCATGAGAGCTGGAATTTGCCAGCAGAATTTTTATTACATTTTCATTTTAAATTTATTTCATTATTATATTTGCAATTACAGTATGTCTGTGGTTTTAATGGTATGCACATCTAAATTGTATACATGTATATTAGATTTTGAGCAATCTGAAGAACCAGTGTTGTCATTTAGTCTTGGACCCGCAGATTTTGAGGACCCAAAAAATGACAAAGAGCCACATGTACAGCAAGCCTCCTGTAACAAACAAGGTACATGCGTATGCACAATATCATGAGCTAGTGTTTATAACATAATCGCATCAAAATGAGTTTAGACTTGCCATCTGCAGATCCTAAACAGGAATATCAGCAAGCCACTAGCAAATGTGGTATGCATAATGTCATGAGTGTTTACTTGTTATCTGCTTATAATATATTACTTGAATGCAACCGTAGATATTCAGCAATCTAAGCCAGCCTCTGACAAAATTGGTAGGTCTATTAAAAACAAATGAATATTATTATCATAATAGTATAATTCTTTACATCTTCTATATATCTTTATGATCCTACACACTACAAAGGTATCTATCTAGGATACCCAACAAACAAAAACCACTGTGTCTGGATAGACACAATCTGGAAAAGAAAGAGTATATTCCTCTGGCTAGAAAGCTAACGTTTGAAAAACAACTAACGGAGATATCTGATAGCATATGTTGTACTCTATTGAATGGAAGAACACTTGCAGAGCAAGAAAAGCTCAGAAGAATAAGATGTAAGTCTGCTACACTGATAGTTTCATTATGACAATGTGTTCATTTTCCTTTTTGTATTAGTACATATAGCTACAGGAAGGTTCTTAGTAAGCTAAACATAAAATACGGTTCAAAAGAGGAGCTAATTAAGTCAGTGGAAAGAATGTCTCAAGAAACTAAATAGAACAATCAGGTCATATAGATTAAAAAAATAGCCAAAACACCATTTAGACACTTACAGATGGCAAGGTATATATTATCAACAAATATTTATTGCGTCCAGTTATTGTATTATGTTACTTACTTGACTTCATCATACATTAGTAAATTTCATTAAGTTCAAACTGTATAAATAAAATTAATTCGATTATCATAGTTGTACATATGCATGCATGCATTCTCAATCACCCAAGATGTATACACATGTAATTAAAAGGTTTGTCTGAAAAGAGGCCAGGAAAACACTTAGTAGACTTCTCATAGAGCTACAAACACTTCTTCAAATATTCTATACGTTCTATACTAAGAGTGTATCACAATCTTAAAGTCAGTCTGAGTATATGCTTTAGTGTGCCAGTCAGTCGAACAGTCTGTGCAGGAGCAGTTTGTGCAATCTGAAAAATTGTTAATATAACTATAGTGCATGCTCAAGTACAAGGTAACACTTGTCTTACAAGACTGGGTGAATATTGATCATTAGTTTTAAAACAAAAATTAAAAACATTAAAAATGTAATGAGACACAGGAATGGCCAAATCACAAAAAAGAAAGCAAACAAGGGGAATGGCTGTTAGAGTGTGTGCAGAATTCTTCTATGGGCCGGCTGTCTTTTAACTATGTCAAGTCCTTTATTTTGCCCACAGTCTTTACACACTCTAACAGCGATTCTACTTGTTTGCTTTCTTTTTTATGATTTGGCTATTCCTGTGTCTCATTACATATTTAATGTTTTTTATTCTTGTTTGCTCTCATTTTTTAATAATTCTATTAATGAGTTTGTGCCGTGTGTATCAGTGTGTGTGTGTGTCCAACTGAATGTGAGACGGTACATGTCCTGCTAGCTTACTGAATTTGCAGGACCTGGTATCACTGCAGGCGGAGCAGTGGCATCACAAAACTTTGTTGCCTTCAGTGCTAAGTTGCTTATTCAATAGTAGCTAGATAGTTATTGAAGAGAGGTAGAGCTCACTGGTCAGGTAAGCTGTGGACTCCAAATAATGCACACTTGCCTATGTGGAAGGGTCGTCAACTTTCTGTCTTGTATCTAGCGACTGGACGAGAGACATGAAAAACCGATGCCAAAAGCCACTGAGGACAAAAGTTACTAAGTTTATTCATTCAAGAATTAGCTTCTGAAAGTGAGCGGTCTCTGAGAAAAGCCTTGCCAACATAGAATAATAATAATAATAATAAGAAGAAGATGGAGGTTTGGCATAGTTTAGTTTGGTACTTTAGCGATGGATTTTAGGCCATGTTTTTAGGCTTGTTAGAAAGAGAATGAGCTAAATAGCAGCATGAGAAGCCTTTAAGTGCCAAGCGTTCAGTTTTTGCAGAGTTATTCGGTTGAATATTTGTATTGCGCTAATGGGGCATCCGTGCCATTCCTGTGTACCCAGTACTATCGTACTGGGAATATCGTACTGGGAATAATGCTTACTGTAGATACTTGTCACACAGCAAACCTAAATACACGTGCACACAGGCACACACCTACACACACAATGTCCCTGTGATTATCTATCGTGATCTCTGCGCACACATGCATGAACACACACACACACAACAGTGTCCTAACCTGTGGGCACTCTTTTGCTCCGGCTATCACTCGGTCATGTCACCAGGCTCCCCCACATCTAAATTGTACGCATGTATATTATATCAAGTAGATTTTGAGCAATCGGAATAACCAGACTTGTCATTTAGTTCATCATTTTTGGCTCCCCTTCTCTTTTAGGAATACCGTGAGGGATGTACGATGTGCACGCGTGCGACAAGGCCTTCACGTGAAAGTCACAAGGCGCTTTAAAAAGGCAGCAGCTACATTGCTCAGTTTGGAATGGCCAAATCGTAAAAAGAAAGCAAACAAGATGGAATGGCTGTTTGAGTGTGTGCAGAATTGTTCCTGTGTGGGCTGCATGTAGTACTCTTTTCCATGTTGAGTCCCTCATGTTGCCCATAGGAATAATTCTTTACACACTCAAACAGCCATNATTCCTGTGTACTACCGTACTGGGAGAAAAGTAAATAGTTCGTTATAGCACAATTATTAACATGACACGTACTCGAAGAACATGTTTGGTTCAGAGGAGCTGCCTTGTCATATCTCTTCTTCCTTAAGAGTGAAAACAAGTCCGCATAATAAACACAAAGCACCTAAACTAACCCAACCAACATCAAAACATATCAAGGCAAACAAGACCTAATCCTCGCTATTCATATATAGAAATTATTGAACTATTCCAGTAGAGAGATCTATGAATTAAGAGATCAACACAAGTAAACGCCATAAACACAAACATCTATAGTACATTAATTATGACAGCACTAACCTCCAACAGTGTTGAATGTGTGGACACAGAAGCTGCCTTGTAACCTCTCTGAAAGTTCTTTATTCCATCTGGGAGAAAAGAGAGCTAGCTTATAAGTAGTACTAGTGTGCATGTCTTGGTTACTGATGCTATGGGTGTGTGCTTACTGTAGCTACATATCTTATTCCTGTCACTGGTGTTTCAACACGCAAGTCTTTAAATAGAACATAATGGTCATCATGAATAATTAATATTTACATGGCAACGCAAGCTAATTATAATAAAATTATATTCTTGTTCACCAACCCAGTATGCAGATTAAGTTTTATATTTTCAATCTGCCTACTGGGTTGGTGAACAAGAATATAATTTTATAATGACTAATACCCAACCTTACAAAAGCTAATTATAGCACCACATGGTCGCCATGTATCTATTGAGCAAATGCACACCATATAAGGCTGTTGAACCAGCTACATTTAGTAAACAAACACTACTGAACAATGCCAACACTATAACACAATGCACATCTGTTGCAGCTGTCTTGTTACTATGCAAACCAATAACTAACTGTGGGTCTCAGATAGGCCTTGTGAAATTATTCTTTTTTTTTTTAAGTGCCCCTTCGGGTTTACCACAATTGTGGCTAACGAGGGCCTGCAAATAGCCTAGGGCTAATGAACGCAGGTCCCCCGGGACCGACGGCTTTACATCCCCTCCGAAGGATGCGGTGAAATTCACCTCCTCATTTTTTGGGGGTAGAGCTGAGTTAACTCCTAGGCAGAGCTCGAAAGAGAAAATGGGAAACAAATACCTGTGGCACTGGAGAGACTCGAACCACCTACCCATGGGTTGGGAGTCAGAGTCAAGCCACCAGGCCATTCTTAAAAGTTTACCTATTATTCTATTGTTGAATTCTTCACCCTATTATTCTTTTTTATAATCCCAATTAATCTTGATGATTCACCATGATAATACACATACAAAATGATTATTGAGCAGTAATGCAATTACGTATGACTTTAAATTGTGGTGTAACAACTAAAACATCTAAACATGTCTGTAGTTATATTGAAACATTGTAGATAATTCAACATAATCTTCAAAAGCTGACTCTTGTCGAAAGGAAAAACTATTTGTCAGAATTGAGAACACACGCTCTGAAGCAGCAGATGTAGGCTGTATCAGTACAACCAACTGAAATGCAGCAGCCCAGTCAGGAAGCTCATGTGCATGTGATTTCCATTACATCAACTGTGCTAGAAACATCTTTGGCAGTTGCCATGTAATAAGGAAGTTTTGATTTGAGATTATTCACTGTACCATCACAGTCTAAAAATGAAAAAGAACGCAAGCTTTCAATGTCACTAGCACTTGGTTTCAATTCTTCAATCATAGATGGTGAAAAATAACATGCTGCCTTGAATGCATTGAGATTGGGTTTCAAATCACTGTCAAACTTTTGTTTAAAGTAGACATATGCAGCTTTCTTTGGCATACAGTAACAGCATTTGTTCTCTTGTGCTATTCCCATCAGCAAGATTCTTTGCTAATGCGTTTACATTGGGGTAGTCCTCAAGGGAAACAGCAGAGTATATATGCCCATAAGCGTCTAGAGCAAGTACACTGTCTCCTTCAAGTGTATAAGTTGCTTTCACAAATGGCTCCATTGCATCTATGATTATTGTAGGTTCCTACTTTTTGCATCATCATTAAAGGAAGGCTGACAAAAATTTATTTTTTGGTATCAAACTGTAGCTCAGGTGGTGTACATTTAGAATATCAGACTTTTTTTTATTGCAAGTCTACAGTGGACAATAACCACAAGAATTGAGCTAAAAATCACTGCAAAATGAGATTGCAATGTATTTCCTTGATGGGCAGGGTTACATGTGACGTCACGGGGGAACGAGTTCAGCGTAAAGAAGCACAAAGCATAGCCTGTTTGCTGTTTCTAGCCAGCNCACACTGACCTAGCTGTATCTAAATCAGGGTTCTCTTCCGCCTGATCTTCATGCAAGATCAGTGGGCCCATTAAATCTGCTGCAAACTGTTGCTTTTTGCTGAAAAATTTATCATCAGACTTAGCAGCCTTAGGAATCAGATAAATCATCTACAGCAGTTTAGCTAGCTAGAAGCAAGCCTTTAATATTGTGTCACAGAACTGGAACAGTTTTGTTGAAACCAACAAAGGATACCTCATTATAATGTCGTGGCCAGTTCACTACAATATACAAGCACCAAACCAACAGGCTTTGGGTGACTTTGATGTGAGGTGGTGTCATTACCAGCCTCACTTTGCTCTTGAGCACATTCAGAGCCAGGAAGCAGGCAATGGCAGTCTCTACGTAACCAAGGTAAACTAACTTATACTCACATCGTAAGCAATGTGCAGTGTTAAATCTAGATTGTGGGGTGTTATATACTAGTTGTAAATCTAGAGTACATGTGGTATGCTATAATTTGAACACTGAAACAATTTTGTCTACAGACTAGTGTACACAAACTAAATAGGAATGTGGGCAGCCAAGAGCATTATAAATATGCAGTTTAGATTATCAATCCAAAACAATAGTCCAAGTATGTCACAAAGCCCTGGCGTGGAGTTTTTGCGAAGTTCACGGAGGTCAAGACCAAGTTAGCATCAGATTTTGAGAAGTTGTATCGGATATTGAGTGTGGGTATCTGGAAAAGATCTCCAAACACTGGATAGAAGACCACAGAGACCTTGAGGCCATGTACAACACTGTGAGCTTTGGGGAAGAAGTTATTATCTGGTGCAAAGATCGGGTGGACGAGGAAACTAGTGCAGTCAAGCCTGGACGTAAATGGAAGTCAACAGAATCAGATGTTAAATGTGCTGAAAAAATTGACCAGCTTGCCTCTGAGTTGTTTGAAAAACATGGAGAGACGTACAACATGCCTCACTTGCGAATTTGGGCCCGAATGAGTATGGACCACCTCCCTTTCCGCTGTTTGAAGATCACCAGACTCCTACGCATTCTACAACTAAGCCTGGTAATCTATCGGATGTTCTCACATCAGCTGCTACAGCTCATGCTAAAAGGAGACACTAGCGAACTAAGAGCATCAGTATCTCCTGGTAAAAAGGCACGTGTATCTAGTCAATACCTAGAGCAACTTGAGTGCCTCTAAGAATCAGGAATCCTAACAGATGAGGAGTATGATGAACAAAAGAGATCAGCATCAGAAAGCTGAATGAGTAAAGTTTGAACTTGGACTTATGTGACTATATGAAATATTAAAGTAAAGGTGATCTTAATTAAGTCAAATGTATCCATAATCCTTCATCCAACTATAACAGTCACTTGTAGTCACATTAGCGAATGCAGTGAGAATCAGTTCTTCTATTTCTGTTGTAGTTAGTGTTTGGATGGGGTCATATACTCGTAAGTAGTTCTTGATTTTGGAAAAGCATTCCTTGATTGGCATTAGGTCTGGGAAATGGGAATATGGTGGAAGAAATAGCAGCATTGCTCCAGTTTCCTCAATCAGTTGTTCAACAGCCTAAATATGGTAAATGCTGGCATTATCTAAAACAACTACACTTTTGGGATTGGTACCATTAAAAGGCATTAACTGAGGTTGTAATAGTGCTCAAGGAAGTTACGGAACCTATCACCATTTACACTATTGGTTACAATGTCCACATCAATCACACCATCCAAGGAGATTGCAGCAATGCCTGAAATCCGTCTTCCACTCTTTTCTACAACAGCACGTGTGCCTCTAAGTGAATAACCAAACTTTCGGAGAGATAGTAGCTTGTTGGTACCAGATTCATCAACAAACACGAACATATGGGGTTATATCAGTGATATCTCCTCTTTGACCTTTTTTGCTCGTTTCTCTGCTGTGCACTAAGTCAGTTTTGTTGTGAAATTCTCTGCCTTTCCAGAAAGTTGTGGACAGTACTTGCGCAAACACTAGTGCCAGTAGATGCAAGAAGTGAATGCTGTAGCTCATGTAGTTATGTTGATGGATACTCTACAATTGCTTCTAGAAGGATTTGTTCATCTTGAGTTGTGAGCTTTTTGGTGGTCTTCTCATGATAACCTTGAACACTGATCAGTCTCCTCATAGTTTTGTTATTCTTTGGACTGTAGAAGGGTATACATTTAGAGCTTTGCCTATCTTCCTGTATGACAATCTCAAAACACACCTCTGATATACTATTCTCCATCTCAGATCACTTGAATAGGCTTTTGTTCTTGTAGGCTCAATAGAATGTACTAGATCCATGACTTCACTCAGCTCCAGCAGTCAGCTAGTGTTCATTTTGTCAGATTTTGAATTCAAATTTGGTGCCAAACTGTCTAGGCCATGTGTGCACTTAGCCACCAAAGACAGTAATTGCATTTGCTAATTGCTACTATGTGGTTTTGTACTGCAGCCAAAGAGTGTGGCAAAAGAGTATGAAACTGCTGTAACTTCGGTGGGTGAACAGTGTCACTTGCTGGTAGTGAGAATTTTGATTTGCATTTTAAAGGCTTCTGCATGAGTAAGGCCAGTGTTACTTCCTTAGGGGTACACTTCCTCTTAGCCGCTTGCTCCTAGTCCTCTGAATCTGAATCAGCTTTGGAACTGGATATGGAGATCAAACTTCTATGTTCACTATCTAATATGTGGGGGTCTATTAAGTCCTCATCTGTATCTGAGGCTGGTTGGACTCTGGTGTGTTTTCTCTGCATTCTTTCTTTTCCCTTGTTTCGGGAATGGCTTGGTTGAAGAAGCTCGCATTAGTAGCCAGGCAAAAATAGTTGGTAGGGCATGGCTACCAATGATTATTTGTTTAAGCGAAGTAGGAGAGGGGGGAGTGGTTTGTGGGCATTCCCTCTTAAAATTTTGTAAGTAACTTCTGAAATACTATTTACTCTATAAATTCATTAAAGTAAAAAAAAAATATTGGAAATGTAGGAATAGCTATGTCTCATTACATTTTTAATGTTTTTTCTTTACTTGTTTGTTCTCATTTTTTCATAATTCTACGAATCACATTTGAGTTTGTGTGTATAGGGTAGTTACTTGTACTAGCTAATCTATGCTCAGTATTGAAGACTGAAAGGTTACAGAGTCCAGATATCTTTAGGTAAAGCAGGTAGGCAGCGAATATTCGGATTCCAAACAACGCACCTGGAAAAGGGTAATCAATTTTGACTTTTCAAGTAACTTATGAATTTATGCATAATGTAGAAATGAATGGCTGCCATACGGAGAAGCGCTTTNCTGGTAATCTATCGGATGTTCTCACATCAGCTGCTACAGCTCATGCTAAAAGGAGACTAAGAGCATCAGTATCTCCTGGTAAAAAGGCACGTGTATCTAGTCAATACCTAGAGCAACTTGAGTGCCACTAAGAATCAGGAATCCTATCAGATGAGGAGTATGATGAACAAAAGAGATCAGCATCAGAAAGCTGAATGAGTAAACTTTGAACTTGGAACTTATGTGACTGTATGAAATATTAAAGTAAAGGTGATCTAAATTAAGTCAAATGTATCCACAATCCTTCATCCAAGTATAACAGTCACTTGTAGTCACATTAGCGAATGCAGTGAGAATCTATTTCTGTTGTAGTTAGTGTTTGGATGGGGTCATATACTCGTAAGTAGTTCTTGATTTTGGAAAAGCATTCCTTGATTGGCATTAGGTTTGGGAAATGGGAATATGGTGGAAGAAATAGCAGCATTGCTCCAGTTTCCTCAATCAGTTGTTCAACAGCCTCAATACGGTGAATGCTGGCATTATCTAACACAACTACACTTTTGGGATTGGTACCATTAAAAGGCATTAACTAAGGTTGTAATAGTGCTCAAGGAAGTTACAGAACCTATCACCATTTAAACTATTGGTTACAATGTCCACATCAATCACACCATCCAAGGAGATTGCAGCAATGGCTGAAATCTGTCTTCCACTCTTTTCTACAACAGCACGTGTGCCTCTAAGTGAATAATCAAACTTTTGGAGAGATAGTAGCTTGTTGGTACCAGATTCATCAACAAACACGAACATATGGGGTTATATCAGTGATATCTCCTCTTTGACCTTTTTTGCTCGTTTCTCTGCTGTGCACTAAGTCAGTTTGTGTTGTGAAATTCTCTGCCTTTCCAGAAAGTTGTGGACAGTACTTGCGCAAACACTAGTGCCAGTAGATGCCAGAAGTGAATGCTGTAGCTCATTTAGTTATGTTGATGGATACTCTACAATTGCTTCTAGAAGGATTTTTTCATCTTGAGTTGTGAGCTTTTTGGTGGTCTTCTCATGATAACCAGGAACACTGATCGGTCTCCTCATAGAGTTTTGTTATTCTTTGGACTGTAGAAGGGTATACATTTAGAGCTTTGCCTATCTTCCTGTATGACAACCCCAAAACACACCTCTGATATACTATTCTCCATCTCAGATCACTTGAATAGGCTTTTGTTCTTGTAGGCTCAATAGATCCATGACTTCATTCAGCTCCAGCAGTCAGCTAGTGTTTATTTTGTCAGATTTTGAATTTAAATTTGGTGCCAAACTGTCTAGGCCATGTGTGCACTTAGCCACCAAAGACAGTAATTGCATTTGCTAATTGCTACTATGTGGTTTTGTACTGCAGCCAAAGAGTGTGGCAAAGGAGTATGAAACTGCTGTAACTTTGGTGGGTGAACAGTGTCACTTGCTGGTAGTGGGAATTTTGCTGCCACTGATTTGCATTTTAAAGGCTTCTGCATGAGTAAGGCCAGTGTTACTTCCTTGGGGGTACACTTCCTCTTGGCAGCTTGCTCCTAGTCCTCTGAATCTTTGGAACTGGATATGGAGCTCAAACTTCTATGTTCAATATCTAATATGTGGGCGTCTATTAAGTCCTCATCTGTATCTGAGGTTGGTTGGACTCTGGTGTGTTTTCTCTGCATTCTTTCCTTTCCCTTGTTTCGGGAATGGCTTGGTTGAAGAAGCTCGCATTGCCTGGCAGTGGAGTAGCCAGGCAAAAATAGTTGGTAGGGCATGGCTACCAATGATTATTGTTTATGCCAAGTAGTAGAGGGGGAGGGGTTTGTGGGCATTCCCTCTTAAAATTTTGTAAGTAACTTCTGAAATACTATTTACTCTATAAATTCATTAAAGTAAAAAAAATATTGGAAATGTAGGAATAGCTATGTCTCATTACATTTTTAATGTTTTTTCTTTACTTGTTCTCATTTTTTCATAATTCTATCTACGAATCACATTTGAGTTTGTGTGTATAGGGTAGTTACTTGTACTAGCTAATCTATGCTCAGTATTGGTTACAGAGTCCAGATATCTTTAGGTAAAGCAGGTAGGCAGCGAATATTCGGATTCCAAACAACGCACCTGGAAAACGGTCATCAATTAATATTTAGACTTTTCAAGTAACTTATGAATTTAAGCATAATGTAGAAATGAATGGCTGCCATACGGAGAAGCGCTTTTATCCTTGTATCTAGCCATTCAACGGGAGACTTGAGCACACAATACGTGAAGACAATGGTACCAAGTTTGTTCATTCAAGAATCAGCTTCTGAAAGTGAACAGTCTTCGAGATACGCTAGAAGAAGAAGAAGAACAATATTGGAGGTTTCGCATATTTTTAGTTTGGTACTTTAGCGATGGTTTTAGGCCATGTTTTTAGGCTTGTTAGTGAGAGAATGAGCTAAATAGTATCTCTATAAGCCTTTTAGTGCCTAGCACTCAGTTTTTGCGGAGTTATTTGTGTAAATATTTGTATTACGCTAATGAGCCATCCATGTCATTCCTATGTACCCAGTACTACCGTACTGGGAATTATAAATTATTTATGTACACAAGTATGTTTATAACAAATTATTCAATATATAGCAATTCTACAGTTTTTGTCGACTACTGCAAAATTTTCAACAACAGTATGAGACAGTTTTGTTGACAAATCCTTCTCAATGTCAACAAATACAAATTGATAAAACGTGATTCAGACAGATATGCCTTTACTCTCCAGGTGAAAATGTTTGCTCACAGGATGCACTGCTAATCGACAGTTAGAGAAATCTGTAACAATTTAAGAAGATTTGGAAAGGCTACACTAAGAGGTAATAAGTGATCCATAACTCCACTGATAGAAGTACAAACTTTATCCTTGAGGATCTCTTTTGCATAATTGCAATATCATCATGGCTCAAGTTGTAATGATCAATATGAGGCTTTAGTGTAGTGTAATTCAAAAGCTTAGGTGGTTTTGGAGAACATGACTCATCAATGTTTTTCATAAATGACTGAATCTCAAGTCCATCTCTTGAATCATACAATCTAATAAAAGGCAGTATAGTAATCACTCTCTTATCCCCAGACCCCCCCCCCCTTCTCCAAAGAGAAAGAGGGTCTGGTGTCATTTGCTGAGTCAGGAGTGTATGTCATGTGACGAGTGTGTGTGTGTGTGTGTGTGTGTGCGTACTGAACTAGCTAGGAGGGCAGAGCTCTAATGTGGTGGGCGTAGGTATGGAAACAATCACGGTACTAGAGTCTGGTCAACTAGATTTAGATTATCAATGTCTGACTGCTTACCGAATCAAGGTCTATCTGGCCTGGCTTAAGTATTGTATCCCAATTCCTTTTTTTACACGTAAAATTCTTTGTAAGAGATTCAAATACACTTCTTTACAATCTTTGAGACATTCTGTTGTAAGCGGTTCACGCAAAGGCTAAGTTTGATATCCCCGATCACTAATTTGTGTACTCTTGAGTCTTATGAGACATGCAATTTATTAAGGTATGACTAAAATTCGAATGCTGCAATCTGATTGGTAGTTTCATTTTTACGACTGCTGACTCAGCACAACAGGCAGACACTCTTTCTCCTGGTGTGGGGTCTGGGTACGAGACTATCTCTTGTGGTGATGAAACTCCTCGAGATACAGACACTGTCACTGCATATGCATCAAACCTTTTAGTCTTTATCTTGTAGGTAGTAGTTCAACATCTATACCACATTCTCTAGAAAACGACACTGCCATTTCCCATATTTCTGACCCTGACCAATATTGCTGCAGGGTTGAAATAGTAGCATTAACAAAGTCTGAAGCTGCAGCAAGATCTAACTGTGGATCTTGCTAGAGGGCCTTTGTTAAAGTCAGAAGGTATGTAGACATACAATGATGTGAAATCTCTTTAATTTTAGAAGTGCTTCTACAGGAAGATTTCCTCTTCTTTAGTTCATCATCGAAGTACCATGCTATTATTCATCAAAAAGCAAGAAGAATTACGGCCACAAAAACAATCCCACCAGCAAAAAGGACTTAGTGATACTAGGTGGGCATACAGACATGATGCTATCCAGGCAATTAAAGTAACTTTTCATGCACTACTTGCAACTTTAGAGGCAGTAGATGTAGAGAACCTCCAAGATAGAAAAAAAATTCAGAACCAGAGCAACACTTCACTGTATCTACTACTACTAAGTTAAGATGATGTGCACAGCAATGTATATATATCATAATGGGGGATTCTCATTGGATAATTGCTTGAACTCCTGCACAATTTCTGCAGCACCATCATAACGTTGATAAACGCATTGTTGAATTGAAAAACCACTTTCAGTAATTGTTTTACACTTAGATATTCTGCATCTAAACCATTAGCAGCAACATAGCCCATAAAGCATTCATATACATTTCCTCTAAGAACATAATGGAGTACTATTGATATTTGTTCTGTTCTACTTACATCTTTGATTTCATCGACCATAATACAAAATTATTCTGCTAGTTCAATTTGAGAAGAGATTTCTTTCCAAATATTGCTAGCCATTATCTCCAATAACTCATTTTGTATTGTTGGTGAAGTGTATTTAGCATTTCCTGGCGAATTATCCATGTAATTTCTTACTACACTACAACTGTTTTCCAGGATTTAGTGACAATTCACTTTCATTATGGCCACATAATGGTAACTCAGCTTGAGCACAAAGTAGTATTGCTTTAGCCAGGGTCTTGATATAATGATGATTATCACACACTATATTTCAACTCAGCCCATCTAATAGTACCCTGTTTGCAGTTTAACTTTTGCTGCTCACTATGGCATTTCTGTGTGTAGATGATTAGCTGTGTTCCATAAGCATACCTTTATGACATTTTGCATGCTCCAGTCTCTGAAGCCTCTGGTAGTAAATGGAGAATCAGCTCTACCAGTTCCACAAGTAAACATTCAACATGGATAACAAAATACCATGTTTCTTTTTACAGAGTACTCTACCCAGTTGTGTGCAAAATACCATGATAGATTAAATGATCTCTTTTTGTTCCACGGAAGGTTGTGGTAGGAAATGAGATGTGTACTCGACTCTCAGATGGATCTTTAGCTATATATACCTGTAAAGTAAAGTTAGTTAAGTACTAAGAATACTATCTGTGATACTTTCTATAGCTACATGGAGCCTGTGAAGCAGAACTAATGAAGTGCAACTGCATGTGGCTGGGACCAGGAGGACTCACTGTTCAATTCTCCAGAGGTCCCAGAGGCAAAAACACTAGTAGTGTCAGAGCTGGGTTCAGTTTTTAAGTTCACTATTGACTAGTGAATGAACTTCAACTGATAGTGACTGTGAGTGATCCCAGGACCAAGGCCAGCTGATGAAATCATCATTGAAAATCAGTTAGAAAATCTGCAGTTAATTATTTTACTTACCTTTTCCGTTTCCACATCACATTAAGATAACACTTTGGTAATACTTTAATACTTTGAATCAGAGAGACAGAAAGAAAAATCATACAAGTATTTATAGTGGAAAACACAGTTCAAATAATAGTGATTCTATAAATAAAAACACAGCCCTGAACGTCTATAATCACATGAGTTGTTATACATGCTACTCTACTAGTAGTATTGTCTAGTAGGTTGGTTTGTCTCAACACTCAGGGTTTCATACAGACGGGGGGGGGGGGATATCCCCCCCAAGCTTCATGCAGTTACCTCCCCCAAGATTTTTAAAAATTATATAGCATTTTTTTTGTGGACGTAGAACCTGACACTCCCACTTGATTAATGAGCATTAGAGGCTTTCAGTCATAATCAGTCCCATTCTGTTGGGTACTAGCTGAAATCTTGCTTTGGGAAGTGGCTTAGTCAAAATGTCCTCAGCCATTTTGTTTGTAGGACAGAACTCCAAACTGATATGTCTGTTGTCTAAGCGCAACTCACACGAAATTGCATATGATGATAAGGAAGAACACTGCTTGTTTAATTTGATGGAAGACTTGTCTAATGGTGACTTAATTGTTCAAACTGATTTTTAAAACTTTTGTAACAGTGTAATAATATTGCAAAATTTTAATTGTGATTATTAACATTATAATTTCTTTGCAAAGTCATTTGAAGCAACTAACTTCAGTTAGCAATATCTCTGAGATGGAACATATTATCATCTTGCTGTTGGAGCTTAAGAGATAACTGAAAATTTTTAGTGTTACTTTCTCATACCTATTTTTGTAACTCTTTCATACATACTTTCCCTGCGGAATTAGAGAGAAAATTTTGAAACTATTTTAGTCTATAAAATAGCAGAGTAACAATTCACAAAGCATCACATAAAACCATAGGTAATTCCACAATGTTATACAAGCAAGCTACGTCCCGTATTAAGTTCAATCAATTATCCTGATTTAGATGGAAGGCCAAATTTAGAAAAAAAATTGTACAGACCTTGCCTTCTTTTCCAGCTTGATTCTTTCACATGGAAACAAAATTAGTAATTAGTAAAGAAAAATGCAATTTACTACCATCGTAACATGCTAAATAGTCAGAAAAATAATCATGGCTATACTGCTAGTGCTGGTAGAACTTTCAGCAGGCTTCTGGTACAAAGGTGTCTGGATAACCTATGGTTCTACTGGAGTATAAAACTTACATCATCTAATAGTATACAATCTTCAGCTAAATAACAGACTATTGAAGGCACTTCATACCAATAAGGTGCTGCTTTGGTTTTCTTTTTCTGTTGTCACTTTTGTTGCTTTTTTGTTTGCATCTCTTGTTTTATATGAAGCTTCTCCCTTCTCCTTAGTTCTCTTTACACCATTCTCTCATTTTTGCTTCTCTTTTTCTTTTTTTTTTCATTTTCACGTTCTTCAATTCTTTTTAGATTTTCCATGCTAGTGAGAACACAAACACTATTGTTGTCCTTCAAGGTGGGATACGGCTTGGGAGCATTCAGAGTGGTTTGATGGGATTAAGGGATATCCTCCTCATCACTATGAAGTTCACTAATAACTTCATTCACAGTTAGTGAAACCAGAATTTGATCTCTGGTAGTTTCAGCTAGGATGGTGCTTGCCCAACGATTAGGCATACTTTGCTTCAAAAGCCCTTTCTTCATCAGCTATAAAGCTAGAGCTTGCACTATTATCTCTATGTGATGGAGTGAGCAAGTTTGTACTTCAACCCATTAAAAACAGCATGGAGAAATGTTTGCAAGGATTTTTCTTGTCAAGGAATCCAGACAGAGTAATTACTCGTCATGAGTTCTCTGGTCTTTTATGCTGAAGTTGATGACTATGATAAATATGAAAGCAGGGTTTCATGTGACTGGCATTTACCCTTTTAATCCCAATGCCTTGTCTGAAGTTGATTGTAAGTCACCTGAGAAACGTGGACAAAATACACCCTTATTCAATGGTTGGGTGCAGTGGGTCGTGTGGGGAGGAGGACAGAACATTTTCACCTGCTCTTCTGCTACTTTCTGAATAACAGGGTGCGTAGTGTGTTGAGTGACCATCAACTATTAGTCATAAAGGCTCAGCATTTGCAAGAAATACCTGATGTTGTAAAGGCTCATTGCTACGAATGGTAATGGTTGATGTAGTTAATGAACTTTCTCGTAGCAGTTAACTCAAATATTATTGTACCAGCTGAACCGGTGTCCCATGTCCTGAGTTAACTGCTACGAGAAAGTTCATTAACTACATCAACCATTACCATACGTAGCAATGAGCCTTTACAACATCATGTATTTCTTGTAAGAAATACATGATTGAACCATAGATCAAAAAGTTCACTATCACTCAACCCATTTGAAGAAAGACCATACATGGTGCCTGGTACTTCCCCTAATGTCCATTCCAGCTTTATCAAACAATTAATAACCATTGCATGGTGGCAAGGCTCATCCTCCTGTACTACAACAGGCAACAACAGTGATTAGGGTTCTGTTGCCTGTGGTAATGCTAGTTGCATGCGGGTTTTGTTCATTTCAATCTAACAACTTTTGGAGAATTGGGGTCAGCGCACATCCCAGTTTCGTCGAGATTATAAATCTGGCAAGCTTTGCCCATAATATCGATTTGAAGCAAAGTTGTCTCCAACTCATCATAGTATTGCTGAATAATTTCTGGTGACATTGAAATTGCCCGGGCATAGGACACCGGTTCAGCTGGTCTCAGGGCCGCTTCTTAAATGATGTCCATCACCAATCAGTCACCTTACTTCTATCATTCCCTATTGCCGTGATTATCTATATAATTTGGAAGGCCACTTAACGTACCAAATTTTGTACGCTCACTGACTCTGTTGAAGAGTACTACATGGTACTCCATAAGCCTCAGATGCTCAGTGCAGCGTGAATGCCCTTTTTATTATCTGTTACTTTGTTTTCATGTATTTAGAACAAAGTCAGTGTCGTCAGTTTCGAAAATGCAATTCAGTTCGCTTTAAGCTTGCATAGAAACCAGCTAGAAGCAAAAATTTGACTTAGTTATTTAGTGTAGATTTGAAGTAAATCGAAGTTTGACGATTGTCTTGGGTCGAAAACTAAATTCAAGCGAATCGTGCTGGCACCAGCTAGAAGCAGAAATTTGATTCATATAGAGGCCATACCTTCAAGGTAAGTGAGCACATTAAGTTTTTCTGTCTGAATTTGAAGCTAGAGTGACTTTTCAAATCTTGCCTGAACATTGCCACCACCACCACCACTACCACTTTTCACAATGCAACCCGGTATAGCCTCGCTTTGCTTGGAATAATTATAGCTAATCATGTGCAATACATGTGTGCATGCACCTCATGCTCTAACAATTTTTTTGGTCCAAAATCCATCAAATAACCCTTTTCTGCAAAAAATCACACTTTACTCACTTCTTCGTCTAGGTGTTCCCTTTTGTGGAAGGCTGCTCAAATTGTATATAACTTCAAGTTCTAGCAGTCCCTCTGAAGGTTCACAAAATCACTTGCCAACAATCTGTCTTTCCACATGCATTTGTGGTCACAAGACTATGCATGTGCACATGTATTAACTGTTGACCTTTAAACCTTAAACATGTGAACAACACAATACTAGAGGAGAGAAGGAAAGGAGTGATTTACAAAATCCCCTGCAAAGACTGTGAAAAGATATAAAAACCATCGCTAAAGTAACAAACACAAACATGCCAAACCTTCAATTTTCTTCTTCTTCTTCTGCTCAACTTTTCTCAGGGACTATTCACTTTTAGAAGCTGATTCTTGAATGAACGAACTAAGTCTTGGTTTCTTCTGGGTCAGTCGCTTTTGCCATCGGTTTTTAGCACCTCTCATTGCAAAAAGTGCCTCCTCCATATGGCCGCTATTAATTTCTACACTCATACATAATTCATTAGCTTCTAGAAAATTCGAATTGACTACCCTTTCCACACACAAAAGTGTGCGTTGTTTGGAATTAAATGCAAGTTGAACTATTTTGTGATACCTGGTTGCTGTTTTTAAGAGATGAATCAGGACTTTAACATATAGAAAGGAAAGCTCCTGCCTCCAAATGACTGAGATGTGTGTTTCACTTCAGTATCAAGCAGGCTACACAACTTACTCAGCAGCCCGTTGGCTCAGTAGTCTGGCTTGCCAGACTACACAGCAAA
This sequence comes from Tethya wilhelma, assembly GCA_964030475.1. Classification (NCBI taxonomy): domain Eukaryota; kingdom Metazoa; phylum Porifera; class Demospongiae; order Tethyida; family Tethyidae; genus Tethya; species Tethya wilhelma. The sequence continues at coordinate 1,491,281 of CAXIPT010000012.1, forward strand.
TGTGATTGAAAAATGAGAACAAACAAGTAAAAAAAAACATTGGAAATGTAATGAGACACAGGAATGGCTACATCGTAAAAAGAAAGCAAACAAGATGGAATGTCTGTTAGAGAGTGTAAGGAATTCTTCCTGTGGGCAAAATGAGAGACTCAATAAGGAGAAAGTTAAATGCAGCCCATACAGGAAGAATTCTGTACACACTCTAACAGCCATTCCATCTTGTTTGCTTTCTTTTCACGATTTAGCCATTCCTGTGTCTCATTACATTTCCAACGTTTTTTTTCTTACTTGTCATATAGTAAAGAGAGAGAAGTACCATACATGCTTATACTTTACAACATTTTATTTACATTTACAAATCAAACTGAGTGATCTTAATTGTGATCATTATGGCTATCAGCTACAACTTTGGTTGAGAAGCTATTCACCATTTTATGTCAAAACACATGTCCAAGGCACACAAGCTCAAACACAGTATAATGCCAACTATTGTATATGAGTTCAATGACTATTTTTCTGAAATGCCAAAGATGAAGGTATCCTACAAAAACTGATCCAGTAAGTTTCTCAATGCGAAACTATCTGACAATGAGAAGACAATGCATACTCTGGAGAACTGCAAAAATTCAACCAAGTACCAACGCCTAAATTCTGCCTTCCCAAGAAAAATCAGCAAGAAAACAATATTGTAGCCATTACTTTAGTGAAAGAAGATCTTAAACTGTTTGGATCAAAGCTATAGAGTGGTGCAAATGAAATTTGTTAAAGTAAGTTCAAGACAAAATAGCTGACGTCAATACTGAAACACTTGGCTATTAAAAACCAATTAATTTTATAATAAACAAAGGCAGACTGAGAAAAGGAATGTGCTCAAACATCAATTTAGAATGAAAGAACAAAACAGGATCTTAAAACATGAAGGCTTAACATGTACCAAATTACATTGCAACGATAATGAATCCACCCCAACAGCTAAAAGAAAAAAACATTGTGTGAATATGGTAGCAGTCCCTCCCCGCTATGCTTATTGCTAAGCGCGGGGAGGGCCTGGTCTCCAAAATCACGTAAGTTACATCACAAAAAGAGCGTGTGGGCGGAAAGTTGTTCGGTGGTTTATCCGCCCACTCAAAATTAGCTAGCGCTAAAAGCGCTCACGAGTCCAGGCAAAAAATTTTTGCAGACAGTTTAGAAACGTAGCGCTTGTGTTCTAAGTCTTTGAATTTAGCTTGTTTTAGCTTAGTTAGGCTTATTTTGTGAACCTTCTATGGCCAGGAAAAATTCTGTCACAGACTACTCGCGTATTTGCGTGTACAGCATGCATAGGAAAGCCAGCACTCCAACAAGAGCAAAAGGCAGGTACAGATACTAATCACAGCCAATACAAGTAAGTTTGTACCGTACTTACATTTATACACTTGAAACAAGCTTGTCATTGATCTCTCTTGGCTTGTGCTGTGAGTTGCGTGGGCAGGGCTACACTTTCTTACTCGACCTGCCCACATATGCAAATCACGGTTCTACCACGGTTCTACCACGGTTCTACCCTTGACGTCACTCACGTGATTTTGGAGACCAGGCCCTCCCCGCGCTTAGCAATAAGCATAGTGGGGAGGGACTGGTTCACGAGGCTATGAATATGGAGAACTTGTCAATAACTTTTACAGGAGGGAGAATCATGGGGGCCAGATGAAAAAATAAATTGGATGGATATAGGAACAAAATAGGGGCTGACTGAAGCAAATCGAGGGAAAGAATTTCTTGCTCACCATAACATTTCTATTGCCTGTAAAGTACAGAGGTCAAGTCGTGCTCTAATAGAAACTGCTACCAGGTGGAAAAGTACCGTACAATCCTGTTAAGAAACAAAAAGAAGTGATACAATCAGGGAAAATTCCAATTGATAAAGAAATTGTGCAAACAACATACTCATCATTCACAACTGATCATTCGAACAACAGCATTATTGAGACTAAAAAAACAAATTAGTGTTACAAATTAGTTAAGTTTCTGAAAAAGCATGAAGAGCTTGGAATCATTCACAATTATCCTGATAGATATTTTCCTAGCTTGTCAGTAGAAGAAACAAAACAAAGGCTTATCGATCTTCGGAAGTCATATATCATCCAGATTTGAGTTTAACACACATACAAGAACTATCAGCCATACATGAAATTTAAATTCAGGCATGAACATTCTGAAATTACAGGCCACTCGCATTTATTGATTCTTGTTTCAATGGTATATGACCCAGCATTTTACTTTACACAAAAGGAAACGGATAGAAAAGGACAGAAAATTGATATGCATACAGTAATAGAAACTCCTGAGGTATAGTGTACATTCAAGCAGCACAATAGAACATCAGAGGATGTTTATTGACTGCTGGAGAGAGAGCCTGAGTGAGTTCAGAGAAGTAGATGCTGGAATTTATGAAAGTACATTTTAAACACTACTGCTTCTTTTGTGTACTAGCTATGGTGCACCAAGATATAAATGTCCAAAAAAATTCATGTTTCTGTTTTTTAAGTATAAAGATTTTATTGGTAAGCATCAAAACTCAATACAGACATTCAGCCACACAATGTTAGAGTTTGACCTCTAGATGGTAGGATGCAATTCAAAAATGGCTCTCCAAACAGCCCGGCCCTACAACCTTTGAATGCTAACTACTCCCTTATAGTACGTGGTGAAGCTCTATAAGTTGGAGAAAGTGTTAGTGAGTAAAAGATACAGATGCTTTTTTAAATAAAATAACTCACTAAAAAATCCGAACGATATAGTCCCACACAGAATTTTCTATGGCTCCCATTTTTGGACTGTAAACCTTCAGGGGCGGATCCAGGAATTTAGAAAGAGTAGTTTGAATTAAATTGCGCGCGGAAAATTTGAGTTAGCCACGCCCACTTTTGTAAACCACGCCTATTTTACGTGCTAAGCCCCACCCACTTCCAGTGGTGTGGACTTTGTACTTACCTGCACGAGCACGAGTAGCGCTAACTCGCTGATTTTTAGCCGTTTTGTGCCAGAATCTTCTCTTGTTTTGGCCTATCTACTGGCTTAAATTCACTCTCAAAGTAAGTATTATACTTATGAGCGTCCATCAGTTGATCTTCTACTGGTTCTTGTAAAAAAAATTTTTTGATGAGCTGGCCAAAAAGGGGGGTTCGTCCGAACCAAACGAACTACCCCTGGATCCGCCACTGACCTTATGTGTTAAACAAAATTTTGAAAAACATTTTGGACATTTGTGCCTTGGCGCAATTAAGCCTTGGTGTTTGCATAGCAAGTTGGGTTACAGTAGTTAATTGTGTGTGCATCTGCTACAATAATATCTGAAGAATGGTAGCTCTATTGTGAAAATGGAAGGTAGTCATGTTCATAAATCGAAGTTATCTTGAAACAATATCGGTAAAATCTAGTAAAATGCTTGAGATCTGAGGCTTTTCTGCTTCACCCATCGATCATGCCCGTGTAGTGGGTTTGGCAATGTTTCAACTACAGTCATTTCATCTATGTTACGTTATACCTATCGGAACTCGGAGTATCAATTCGCCTATGCTTTTTCAAGTGGAGGCACATAAGAAACTGTGATGCATGTGTGAGTGCACAAAGACAAGGCCCTGGGTCTAAGGACTAGAAAAAAAGTTATAAAATCAAGTAGTGTTCTTATTCTGTAGGGCTACCAAGAGACTGAAACAATTCGTAAATAGCAGCCTATACTAATTGCCAAGTCACTGACAATCACGATCATCATGATAGTGATCACGGGGGTTATAATAGCTAAGTTTTTGTCACAGCCTTCCTGTGTATAAGCTTCAAGCCAGCTAGGTATATCAGGAGCGGGCATACCCAGGAAGAGGAGGCTGAGCAACTATGCCCACTTTTTTGTACACTACAGTAAAGGCTGCTATTTACGAATATTTTCAGTCTCTTGGTAGCCCTGAGTATAAGAACATAACTTGATTTTAAAAATGTATTTTTCTAGTCTAGTCAATTTTTGGACCTTTGACCTCTAGGCTGTAATCGCTGCACTCGTGGTAGCGATCAACATCTGGAAAGTTTATGGAAATGCTAGAAATGTTGATTTTATGAGTTGGCGTCTGATTTTTAATACATTTTTCTTAGCTTATTGTTGTTTTTTTCCGCTATGTTGCAATTAATTATCACAAATCTAGCGAGCTCAATAGGGGGAGCTTGAGCCCTATGCTAGTTATGCCCCTGGGGATAGTTAGGCCGTTAAGAAATGGTATTGTGTTCAAAAGTTAGGCTACCAGGATCTAGAAAGAATCTTAGCTTTGACAAAATTCAATCTGCTAATACTACCTGTCTCTAGTGTACTTTTACCACCACTATATGTTGATCAAGCAAAACAGATGAGACTTAGAGTTGTAAGTATTAGTGACTGATATGAGAGTATAGTAGTTAAACTACAAGAGATGATGAACTTAACATGGAGTAAGATAAATTACAATTAAAAGGGAAAAAACTATTCACATCAATAAGTATGACAGTTACCACACGGAGAAATAATGTGGAATGTGCAAACATTTGACGAATTGTTGTTCTGGAAGGGAAACCAAAGGGAGTTTGAATTAAATTGTTTGGAATGAGTCAGACAGAGATATAGAAGGTTCTACTGCATTCTATATTCTAAAGCTGAAGCATCTGGCTGCCAAGGAATTAGTGTAGTTGGGACTGCTCTAATGAGCCTCTTGTATTTCAAAGTTGTGGTTATTGTTTGGTTTGTAGGCACAATAACAGGTCAAATATGTCTAGCAAGAGTGAAATAGGCTATAAGTGAGGATAGTCTGTGGTGTAGTTATTCAGAATGTATTTAGTATATCTCCTTTGTACCCTCTCTAAGCATTGAATATCTTTGATGTACTGTGGTTTCCATAGTTGTGAGCAGTTTTGATCTTATCAAAACAATGGATAGTTGTTTCTTAAGATTAGATGGTACAGCCTAATTAAATTAATGATATGCCTCGATGTGTTGCTGATGATGCTAGAAATCCATCACATCCACCAATGTCTGTCATGAACTCTAATTGGACCTTTTATTTACTAGCACCTATTGGGGTCTTTGTTTAAACGCTTCCCACAGCGATCTTGCAGTTATGCCACCATGCAGGAATAATAATGGCCGGAAGATTCTACCTTAAGGAACACCATGCAGGTACAAGTAGCACAGCAGAGGAGATGTTATTGCCTATAGACATGTAATATTTTTACTATAAGTGTCTAGTGTGTATGGCAATTGTACTCCTGAGGGCTGTTTTATGTATTTCCGAGCCCCGAGGGAAGACAACAGCACGAAGAAGTACAAAACCGCAACAGCACAAATAAGTACAAAACCATACACACTCATAGTACAGATGACTTGTACCATAAGTGGTCACTTAGTAAGCTCAGCTGATGTACCCTAGGGTAAACCACCATGTACCCTGGCTTGCTATAGAGTTACGACCGGTGGTTAGCCAGTGTCCATGGGTTATGTAAACTTAGGCGGTACCTTTGAAGTATGACTTAACTATGGTACAAGTAGCGTTGTCTATGAGACAAGTATTCTTGGAACCACAATCACAACTTGTCGATGAATGCCAGTCTCCATACCTAAGAAAGCTCATTATGACAAACTAAGTCAAAGGCTTTCCTCAAATCTAGAAAGGTTGCATCAACCTCCAGCTATAGTTGTGATCACTCTGGCTATGAGTTCTTACTAAAGGTGTTTTCCCTCAACTTTATCTGACAGCTTAGTTCTAATAAAAGTGTTAACTGTTTTGTCTAGTACTTTAGGGATAGTGGTTGACAAATTATGCTAGCATAATTTATGGAATAATGGATAGTCTTCAAAACACCAGCATAATTGGGAATAATAGGCAGTAAATTTGGAACAATAGTCCATGTGCAGCACCTACGTAGATTATACTCAGATTTTGCACAGTTATATAGTAAGGTTATACTATGAATTATAGTGGTAGCATCTCTTATAGCAGACATGGATGATGTAACTATGGTGTGCATTATTTCAATTTATGTGAAAAAAAGTAGTGTGTGACTATGAGTAGCCTGCAAAAGTAATGGCATTTAGTTTGAAGTTTAAGCTTAATACTTCTAGTAATGCATTAGAAACTAGTACTAAAAGTTCAAGACAGGGATGATTCAGGTGGTGAAGGAAATGTGGATCAGTTGCGTAGCCAGGATTTTCATTATGTAGGTGCTACAAGTCCAGAAAACAGTTGACAGGAAACCATGCCCATTAATTAAACCATTTGATCATGGTTATTAATAGTTATTTGGGTAAATTATAAGTCAAGTCAGTGCCATCATCGATACTATACACGCTAGTACATTGTGCTACTAGACTGTACGTGTATGTATAATATACAAGTAAAAAAAGCATTGGGAATGTAATGAAACACAGGAATGGCTAAATCGTAAAAAGAACGCAAACAAGATGGAATGGCTATAGAGTGTGTGCAGAATTCTTCCTGTATGGACTGCATTTAACAATCTCCTTATGGAGTCTCTTATTTTGCCCACAGGAAGAATTCCTTACACGCTCTATAGTAGCGATACCAGAAGAAACTTAAACTTATTTATTTCCACAAAACAATTCGACCAACATACTCTTTTACCTTTTCTGAATACAATATACGATATGTCTAGGTTTAATCCACTATTCGTCTAGAAATGGGGCTTCAAGTCCATGTGATATAGTAATTTTTTCTCTAGGATTTCGTTAATGTAACGTGGCACAATGCTTCAATTATTGTGTAATTATGCCTGTAGGTAAGCAAAACTACAGCTGATTATAGATTTTTATATACCATTTTGATCGTCAATGACTGCTCCATACAATAAAAACATTCATTTAAGGGTGGTCAGTCATAGCAACACGCGAAGAGCACGGGCAGGAAGAATTGCGTCACAATTTTGTAGTTTAATATCACCACAAACCTCAACCGGAAGTATAGAATGATTGCGCATGAAGATTCTGCACGGGATCTTACAACTAGACAGCTAGCTACTTTCTTGTTGCTTTTTTTACAACACAATAAGCCCTTATAAAAAGGAAAGAGGTCTTTAAAAGAGGCTGACACCAGGTGGCAAGTATTCAAGATGCCTGGAAGCAACAGAAAAAGTTTAACAGTACTATTATACACATCAATAACCAGTAATTGGGTAAGTATCAAAATTGAATGGTTTGTATTCCAAAAGTATAGAGCTAGTGTTAATATTATATCAATGCCAGAAAATAAAGTGTGTATGAGCTGGCTGGCTTTCAGGTGGACCATCAAGACGACTCCGATACAGCAACAGAGCCGGATAGTATATGAGCTGGTTTCCTAACAGATGGATGCTAAATCCAACTTGAAACTCAATGACAATGAACTGCGCTGTTGAGGAGACAAAGTACGGTCCAAAAGACTCCGAACAAGGGTGAATTTCTGCCAATATAGATTGTGGCGTACCACAAGGTAACAAGTACGATGTTGTCACTCCTACTATAAAATCTGTAAAAAAAGAAAAGAAAAAAAAAACAACAGACTTGTGATAACAAAAAACAAACAGTATTTTATTTTGCTTAGAAGTATCGTAGAATCTCTGCTCCATATGAAAAGTGCTCTGCTACTTGAAGGTGTACAGATGCCATACTAAAAGAAGAAGAATTATACAAGAAGTGAGACAAACATGCACAAGTCAAGAGTACGTACTATCCTAAACAGCTGAAGCCTGGTAATTTTTGTCGTTTTTGTTGTACACAAGTGTATATACCTGTTGTTTTCTAAAAAAATCTCACTTCAAACATTCATACTTAGCACACACACAAGAGTGGATGCATGCAGAAGCACATTTCATGGTAATAGTAAAGACACATGGAGTTATAGACCATACACTACACTAGCAAATCAGTTCACTCATCATGGTACATGATAATTTGCAGTACTATATTGGATTACCTTCCTTTCAGAACAGAACTTGAGCTAGTCCCAGAGTTTCACAGCAGTATGGAAGCATCACCAGCATGACTGAAGCTAATACAGAGGCTTGGATCTTGAGAAACCAATGACAAAGCAGTGTGACTCATTTCATCTCGGTGCTCTTCAATTAGAGAGAAAACAGTCAGTCACTTTGAGGTGAAGTTAGCAGCATTGAGTAGACCAGTCTGACCTCCAGTAATACCTCAACCATTGCTTTCCTTGTCACCAACCATATTTCACCTCAGCTGGCCGTTCTGTAGCAGCTACCACGATCACAAAAGATTTCACTCTGATCTGCCACGTGTACAAATTATTATCTACTCGCGTTCAATACTAAATAAACCACGTTGGCAAACAATCCACTTCAAAGGGAAAGCTTCTAGCCTCGTTCCCAGGCCTTCCCCTTTTTAGTTGTGTTATTTTGCGGGGGGAAGGCCTGGTACCAAATATCACGTGAATGACGAAAGCGATGACACGTTATTGACTGGAAGGAATTTATATTTCCCGCGTTTTGGCACTAAGCGGATGCTGCCCACGCATTTGTGACTCGTTAAACAAACAAAGGTGTGCCACTGTATAAAAGCTGTATTAGTCTCCTAGAGCGAATACGAGAGCAAGAAAATGGCGATTTAAGGGCTGTTTGTTGTTATGGTGTACCGGCGCTATGGCTGAGCCTCGGAGCTCAAGGGAGCGAAACTCTACTACCATGGAGTTCTTGGCTAAGGTCAGTCTCAGTGGTTATGTAACAGTTGTCCTGTGTATACTTCTATTGAACCCTGGAACTGACATGATCTGTAAAAGAGTTTCTATTAACTGTTTACAACTTCTTTATAATAATATTAATTTATGCCTGTATCTCCAGATATGTGTACGTGTACTAACTGACATTTGGAGTGTGATTGGGTAGTTCAAATTTGGATTTACATTAGCTGTTGTGAATTTGAAAAAGTTGTGTATACTGTGCATGTAATGGCTGCTAAGCATTTAGCCCTGTGTAGTAGTGAGTGTGCAGCTCTAGCTGCTATAGCTAGGCAACAGCCAATTCCAGATGGATCCAACTGTTTCTTGATTGAAAAGGCCCTTGACTGTATGAAGAAATACTTCAAACACGATAGTTTCAGACCTGGTCAGCTGGAGACTATTTTGTCATTTTTGCATGGCAGAGATGTATTTGTTTGTATGGCTACTGTTGGTCCTTGGTGACTCATGTGCTGTGATCATTAGTCCTCTTGTCTCCTTGATGGATCAGCAGGTATATATGGTAGCATGTACGTGTAGTGATTAGGACTTAGCGTTGATGCGTGTATGCATGTGATCTGTCTTGTTAGGTTAAACAGTTGCGATCCGTTGGACTCAGTGCCGTTAGAATTGATAAGGGATGTACATTTTCGAGTGTTTGTTCTGGAGTATATCAGTTTGGTTAGTCATATTTTTCTTGTGGAAGAGTGAATCTGCTTAACCTATTTGTTTTTTTCTAGTTTTAACTTCCCCCGAAACTATCATTGTTTTTCCATGGAGGGATCTGTTTAAGGACAGAGCGTTTGCTAAGAAATTGTGTATGGTAGCTGTAGATGAAGCTCACTGTAGATGAAGCTCACTGCATATGGGAATGGTGTGTTAGTCTATACTCTGTTGTGGATGTGGTGAATAATGTGCATGTAATGTACATGTATAGGGGGAAAGAGTTCACAGTGGCGGAGCCAGGGGGGGTTCACAGGGTTCCCCTTTCAGCTGAGAACTCGCATTATAATTAACTGTGCAGATTGGAAAAGGCCAAGCTGGAACCCTCCTTTCAACTTAAAAATACTAAAAGCAACTCAAAATCACACTGAATATTAGTCTTTTGTGAAAAATATANATAGAGTTTCTGTCTCTTTCTTGCCGGTTTTTTCTTCCATTTAAGCCTTTTCTGGTGAAATTTTAGCTGCACACGCACCAAAGGGGCGGGGCTGTAAGACCAGAAGTGGGCGTGGTCAGGTGCAAAATTTTTCGCGTGCTTTAGAACCCCCCTATTCAATTTTCTAGATCCACCACTGTACCTTTGTAAGGATATCAGGCCATTTCGGTTACTTGACTATCTATACTATCATGGGGCTTGTTCAGGCTTGCCCTTCATGCTCGCCTCCCAAAATTTTAACTGTATGGGCGTGGCCACAAGCTTAGTGCTCAGAGAGGCTGAAAGACCTTAAATCTCTGAAACTGCAAACTTTTGTTGAATTCTTTGTGTAATTTATATAGATTATTTTACCTTGGTGTGCCACTTTTGAAGACTGGAGCCGATATTTTTGAGATACTATTTACACACACACACACATACACACACACACACACACACACACACACACACAAAGACAGACAAAATGACTACCATAACCCTTTGTTGATTACTGTACTGTTAACAAGGGGTTGTAGCTACCATATGCACTGTACTTGGATCTGTGGCTGCAGTCAAAATGATGGTCAACCGTCAATTGAAATGAGATTTTAGTGCTTGTCAAGAGTCAAAATATACAGACTTTGGAACATTCAAATTTGGTGACAGTCATTGAAAAAATTAATGACGTCATATATATACTGCTATCATGATAAATTTCATGGCTACAGACAAGAATCAGCAGTGGCGTATCCAGGATTTCAGTTATAGGTGTGCTGATAAAATGCAGGTGCGAAGCGCCCGGAAATTTTGGGGTAGCCACGCCCACTTTTGCATCACGTGAGCAAAATTATTAATAGTTATTCGTGCGATCGCACTGGAGATGGCATCGTGTTCTGCAGTTTTTTCTGCTTTTTCTCCGATCTTATGTAAAATTTCACTCTTGAAAGTGAATTTTAAGTCTTATCAGCTTATATTTCAAGCATAATTCATTGAACTGCGCTCGTCTTGAGCGCTGCTTTTATGCGCGATGACGTCATTATTTTCTGAGCCATGGCACCAAGGGGGTGCTCGAGCACCCTGAGCACCATGCTGGATACGCCACTGATTTTAGCCACTGATTAAGGGTCAAGCTGAAGTTTTCGCTCAATCAAATTTTGACCGCAGTGGCTGATGCATGCAAATACAGTGCATATCCAAAAAATACAAACAGCCTGTGTACCCTTGAATTAAAAAGGTGACATTTTAAGATTAAGAGCATAAAACTAAATGCTCTAATAAAAATTTCCAGAGCAAACACTGATCTTAATATTAATTGGTTAAAGGTGGTCGGCCATAGTTGAATGTGTTAGGAAGTACATGGACAACACCATGCACAGACCACTAACTTAAGCCATATGTGCAGTGCACACTATTATGTATAATCATTTTTACTCACTAGTAAGCAATTTACTAGTCTATTGAGCTAGACCCTTTTTTCTACCCCTGACATGCGACAGGGGGAAAAAAGGGGTCTAGTGCAGGTCACTGTTACAGCACAATTCATCAGTACTAAATCGATAATGCATGCTGTGGTTGTGAAGCCAAGCCGGTAACTGTAATGATATTCACCACCTTTTGCAGCAGTGGTAGCAATATATAGTATCGCACCACTGTAGTAATCATAACACCACTTATCCTACAACCACATAGCCTTACAGTGCCTACGCAGTAATTACTTTTTAGATTTCGAAAGCTCGCGCTCATTGATTGAAAACTGCCATGATGTAGGCAATTAAAAGTGACCTGTGCTAGACCCTTTTTTCCCCTGTCGAATGTCAGGGTTAGAAAAAAGGGTCTAGCTCGATAGACAAGCAATTCACTTGTGCAATAATCTGTTCGCGTCGTGTGGTAATTAAATTCATAGCAAGCTGAATCCATGCAGTGTTGGTGCCTTTGATATTCCTTTTTTGGAATATCTTGAGCTGCACTTACTGCACAAAGGTCAGGCTTAATTTGCACGCAGCACTGTGGACGAGGTTTTTTTCTATTTATTCGAAGCTAGCAAAATGTATTGGCATTATTATAGGGTATGAAAAATTGGATATGCATGCAAGCATGCTACTGTAAAATAGAATGAGTAGCTGTGTTCAGCAGAAGAACCTATCTTAGCGTTTACTGTGGCCTAAAATTCCAGTAGCCTCGTTCCCAGGCTCCCTCCCACTGGAAATTAAGCGAGAGAGAAAAGGAAAGAGGGAGCCTGGTATCTAAAATTACGTGGGGTAGAAGGGTGGTGTGCGTGGGTATGGCGATTGATATCTTAGCCTGCCCACGCTTTAAATTGGAGTTCAACAGTGGAAAACCGTGGAAAACAAACGGTAGATTGTGCATTTGTAACAGAAACAGCAAATGGGTGTTAGAAAGAGTATTATTGTAGGCTGTCTATGGCTTGAGTCTGCATCAAACTGTCCGAAACTAGCTGACCTGGCAACTTGTATGCTCGTGAGCTGATTTTCTACCAAGTATTGGAGTGTAGAGCATCAGTAAGTTATACACTATAACCATAGACTATTGATATACAATATTCTACTAGCGACTAGCTTTCTTTACAACTTTGTAGCTGCTTTTAGCGCTCAGCGATCGCGAATATTGCTTCTTTGTGCAGAACCAAGAGTTTGACGTCATTATTCTAACCGCCGCAACCACGCATTTATTCTTTAGCAACAATTGACGTCATACACGTGATTTTAGATACCAGGCTCCCTCTTTCTTTGCGCACTTCCATTTCATTTCCAGAGAGGCGGAGCCTGGGAACGAGGCTAAAATTCCAGCTAGTCTGGAAGTTATAACAAAAGTAAAAGTGTCTATCTGTTATGGGCAGCACTTTAAAAGATGGCAAGTTTTTGCAGCATTTTTTACATCTTAGACTTTAGTTGTTCATAAAATAGCTGATCTTGTTGCATGCAACAAGAAAACGCTCCGTAGCAACCATATGGCCGACCACCCTTAAGGTCATCAAATTAACTTTACCATGTGGTTTGCATCCATCTAATTGTATTAGCTTATAAGCTATTTCTTTGTATCCACAAATTTGTTTCATTAAAAAAAAATTTAAAAAATGTGCATGTGAAAAGTGCACGACCCAGTAGTAATTTAAATTTCAACACATGACTAGCTACTTCGTATTTTTCCTACCAAAGTCTCTCACAACTTGACTACATGATGGCTGATATACTTCATGTCAGAGTTGTGAAACAAAGGACCTGCATATATATTATGAAATGATGAAGACTAAAATGAAGTAGTCTTGTGCCAAAATTCAATGTCTTGGCTTGTTTCGTTGGTTTTTACAGCACTGCCCATTCCAACATTGTTATTTAATCAATTTTTAATATTTAAAATATATATATTTCCAATATCAGGACCATTATTGTATATAAAAAGAAATTTAATTGGCATGATGATACAAACCACGCATGCATGTATCCTGAATACTTTGAGCACTAAAAATTATCTGTATACTATAACAATAATTGTTTACACTCTAGGTTTCTACAAGCATCAAGCAATGTCCCTGTTTGGTTGGATAGTCTAACTTGTAGTGAAGACAGTGCAGTAANCAGTCTAGTAGTACAACGTACTAGCGCGTATAGTATCGATGATGGCACTGACTTGACTTATAATTTACCCAAATATATATTAATAACCATGATCAAATGGTTTAATTAATGGGCATGGCTTCCTGTCAACTGTTTTCTGGACTTGTAGCACCTACATAACGAAAATCCTGGCTATGCCACTGATCCACATTTCCTTCATCACCTGAATCATCCCTGTCTTGAACTTTTAGTACTAGTTTCTAATGCATTACTAGAAGTATTAAGCTTAAACTTCAAACTAAGTATAGGTTATTGACCCATGCTGAGGCATTATGCTATTTTAGAAACCTGAGGCGCGTAACATAATACCCGAGGAGGGGATTATGTTACGCGCCGAGTGTTTCTAAAATTGCGTAATGCCGAAGCTTGCGGTCGATAACCGACTTATACTATACTAGCCAATCAGATGCGTGCTGCAAAGGAAGTGAGCTAAAAATAGCTTATAGCAACCAATCAGATGCGTGCTGTAAAGGAAGTGCTTTTGAATTGCATCATAGATTTCCAAGGTAACCTTGCTTAGCCAATGGGATTCGAGATTCAAGATTTAAATAGCCCATTTTTTGAATGCGTTTTTCAGTTTGAACTGTAACAGAGCTTTGAGAGAAGAGCGTTTTTGTGAGATACGATGGCTACCAAAGAGAATCGAGACTTTGCAATATCACCTTCATTGCTTAAGAGTATTCCTGTTCCACCTCCTGGTTGGAAACCCCCAAAACAGTTTCTTTTTGGTATTGGACAACCTTGGGAACCTGAATCATGGGAATATAGCGACTCCGACGGTGACAACGAACTTTTCATTTCAGCTTCTCAGTCTGTAGAAAATACTCTGTTGCAAGAAAATTCTGTTGTGAAACAGGAGTCCAGATGGGGATCACCGACCACTTCCAGCAAATTGAAGAAAATCAAGCAAAGTGGAATACCAAAGACTACCCAAAAGCAAACTGATTGGTCTTTGTCTGTCTGGTCACAGTGGGCCACTCATCGTGTGAAAAAGTTCGTTGAAGATGAAAATGAACACCATTTGGATGAAACTTTCACGGTGATGGATGAAGACTCTCTTCAGTTTTGGCTGCCTAAATTTGTGGTGGAAGTCCGTAAAGGAACTGGTGAATCTTACCCTCCTAATTCACTATACCAACTATGTTGTGGTTTAGGAAGATCTCTTAGAGTCGCAAATCGTCCTGAAGTTGATATTTTTAATTCTCCTAATTTTGCTATCTTTCAAGATATTTTGGATTCAATGATGAAGGATTTACAGGCTACTGGTAATTATCAAGTCCGTCAAGCCCAACCAATTACTGATGATGTAGAAGATCTTCTTTGGCAAAAGGGACTGCTTGGTGATGCTAATCCTCAGACTTTGCTGGATACCCTAGTTTACTACATAGGTTTCTATTTTGCTCTTAGGAGTGGTCGTCGTTTACGTTATTCTCCTTCTCAATTGACTCTATTTGAACCACCTGTTGGAAAGTCTTACCTGAAATATCAAGAGGATGTGTCTAAAACAAACCAAGGTGGTTTAAAACACAGAAAGAAAGCGCCAAAGAATGTGATTCAGTATGCCAATGTTGACAATCCTGAAAGGTGTGTAGTGAGGCTTTACAAGTTATACAATTCGAAGTGCCCTTCAGATAGACCTGAAGATGCTTTCTATTTAAAGCCTCTTTCTAAGCCAACAACTGACTGTCAAGACCAATTGGACACAATTTGTTAGGTGGCACAGTGAAAAGACTCTGTGAGAAAGCTGGCATTGAAGGCCGTTTCACAAACCATTCATTGCGGGCTACTGCAGCCACTAGACTCTTCGAAGCAGGTGTTGATGAACAGTTAATTATGCTGAGAACTGGACATTCAACTACCGCAGGAGTTCGTTCTTACAAAAGAGTGAATGAAACACTTCGAACAGTAACTTCAGACATCCTAAATGCTCCCAAGAAGATGAAAGTGGAGGACGAACCAAAGGAGGTAGAAAAGCAAAGTGTAGCAAAAGATCTCAAAGATGTGCCTAGATCTATCGGGATGCAGATACCTTCTTTACATCTTGGAGGTGCTTCTAATTTTACTATTAATTTCAACATAGGTAAGGAGTAATATCGTTTCAAGAAACTGTTTTGTACATTTTTTGAAGTAGTAAAACTGTAATATCGTTTCATTTTGTGCATTTGTGTTGAAGTAGTAACTCTAATTGTTTGTGTGTTTTTGATTTCTGCCTTTTTTTGCATTGTTTGCATTGAGTGTGTGTAAGTTTCTAAAAAAATTAATGACCTACAAACAAGTATTCCCAGTACGGTAGTACTGGGTACACAGGAATGGCACGGATGGCCCATTAGCGCAATACAAATATTCACGCGAATAACTCTGCAAAAACTGAGCGCTTAGCACTAAAAGGCTTCT
>CAXIPT010000012.1:1507230-1562317 GCA_964030475.1 Tethya wilhelma
GGAGGTCTTGGGTTCGATTCCCAGCTGAGTCCCAGATTTTTTCTGGGATATATTTCTCTCTCAGCATTCAATTCAATTATAATAGCTTAACTAGAGCCTCTAGTTTAAAACACCTTAATTTTCATAGAATGAGTATCAGGACAAATCTCCGTATGCTGCTAATTTAGTATGACATCATGCCCTAAGTAGGCACAGGTGGCATTGGTTTGCAAGCTTTGTGTACAAGTTTGATGTAAATTTTTTCCAGCCTTGTTGCCAGAGTTATAGTAGGTTTTTGAAGGTACAAACACTAACTTTAAATGAGTTTGAGATGGTAATTTGGAAATAATAACACAAATGGTGAGTTATTTGCATGATTAGCTAAAAAAACATGACAATAAATGTTTTTTTACAGCTAACTATTTAGAATCACCTCGGTGAAAACTTAGATGGCCACCTAAATTAAGTTTGAACTACGTAAGGTTGCTTATTGAAGTGGGCTAGCCTTGATTCCAGGCTCCTCCCTTGTGAATATTTCCTACGAAAATAAGGAGGGAGAGAACCTGGTATCAAATATCACATGCGTGACGAAATCAATTTTGTTTGGTGGTCGAAGTTTTCCTGGAAGTTACCACGAGCAGGACAGAATGGACAAAAACGATTGAAAAAACTGTTGTACGCTTGTTGTAAGCTTCTTCAGCTAGAGAAGGTCAAAGAATAAACCTGCTCAGTATTTGTGATCATCAGTTTGTCTACGTGTCTTGTGTTGAGGGCTGACGAGACTGAACTCTGAACTAAAAGAGCTGATACAAGAGGCTAATATTTATCTGTCCGTTGAATTGACAATCATTAGAGGCTACTAAGTGTCTTTAGTCTTCTTTAATCTCATATTCATCCACTCATAGCTCTCTCAGTGTTCTTAGACTGGCAATAAATGATGCTGAAGCCCTGGACTTGGTCATGTGAATGTCTTGTTGGGGTCTTAACCACATAGCTCATGTCCACCTTGGCGTCCACCTATGCATCATGCACGTGATATTTGATACCAGGCTCTCTCCTTGCTTCAATTCTAAGTTATATTGAAGCATTATGGACATCTTCCCAGGGGCACATCAAGGATTTCAGAAAGGGGGGGTTTGAATCAAGGTGCGGGCAAAGCACGCAGAAGTTTTTGGTTGACCGTGCCCACTTTTTGCTAAGCTACTCCTACTTTGAGTTTCAGGCCCGCCCATTTCCTAGTTGCATGGACTTTGCACTTTACCGCAACTTGCGCTAGGGTGACAGGCTTAGCTGTTTTTGTGCCCGTATCTAGGCTTATTCCAATGCAAGCCTAAATTCATTCTCAAAGTAAGTTTTATACTTATTAGAATCAACCAGTTAGTTTTCTACTGGTTCTCTATTTTTTTACCTGACCAAAATGGAGTTTGTCCAAACCTAACGAACCCCCCCTGGATCCACCACTGCTTCCTATGATTTATTCTGTTTATGAGCAAATAAATTTTGTAAAAGTAAGAACACACATTCAGCTGCAGCTGAAGATGGTTGACCAATAGTTTACAACACCCAGCCCAAGATGGTAGTTCACTCTCGTGGTTTTAGTAATGTCAACATCAGGTGAAACATCTTCACTAGCAGTTAAGTATGATAGAAGTTCTTTATTTAGCTCATTCATGATACCACTGGTATTGGTTTCATTTGAGATTGAGAAAAATAGCGAACCGCCAACATAAGATCCTTTAACTCACCACTGCTGTAATCACTTGAATTATTCATACCCTGGTTCAACACAGTTTTGAGCATATCGAATTAGCATCTGTTCATTGGAAGCATTTGCTTGACTTTCAATTCCAGCAATTGCTAAAAACATTGGGTAGTGCTTATTTGCAACAACAGAATCTAGTGTACTAATCTCATGATAGGCTACTAGTGCAAGTAGGCCATCACCTTCAAGGTTGCAGGTTGCTCATACAAAAGGTGACATAGCATCTATTCTTATGGTCAACTCCACTTTTGAATTTCCTACCCTTCGCATAATCATTTATTTTATCAAGTATTCTTGCACTTGTAGCTGGGAGTAAATCAGGTTCGTTCACAAAAGTACATACATCTCTGAATGCTTTAAATGCATGATCAAGTACCTCAAATCTGCTCCACCACCTAGTAGCTGAATGAGGGAGAAAGTAATCCAGTCTTAGTAGTCCAAGTCGACCATGTTTTGGGGCTCCAACTAAACATCCCAATCCTATTCTTAAATAATTCATCAAGCGGAGTGTCCAGCCTTTCACCAAAATGGTCCAAAGTATGTGATAAGCAACCTACATCAAAATTTGATTGCAAAGAATACCAACTGTTTACATTGCTATAGAATTAACAGAGGCCCTATCTCCCATTAGCCTTGTTCCCAGGCTCCTTCTTCACAAATATTTTCTTTGAAAATAAGGAAGGAGAGTGCCATGTACCAGTAGTCATGTGAGTGACATAATATTTTACGTAATTCAGGTTTGTTAGCTAGTGAAAGTTTCCTGTGAGCAACCGCGAACAGAACAGAACAGAAGAATGCTTGAACTATTTGCTTGCTCAAAGTCATTTCTTGAGTGCCAACAGTTAGATGTACATTCCAAATAGCGTTTGTGATCGTCTTTTGTTTTGTACCTTGATTTGAAAGATCGAGACTGGACACAGAACCGAAAATGCTGATTCAGAGAGACTGCCATTTATCTGTTACTTCTAAGACAATCGTTGGAGACTACTGGCTACTTTTTTCTTGTCTATTCCTATAATCTTCTATGTATAGCTTGTAGTGTTTACTGAATCAAAGAGGGTTCTGTACACAACAATGACAACTGTACGAACAATACAATCTTGAATAAAAGGGCCATTTATACCTAGGTAGTGTGTTATGTCATTTCCTGTCTAGCTAAAACAGTAAGTATAATTACATGTACATAAAATACAATTACAAGACCACACATCTCCCCTTTTAAGATGTTTACAAAAAAATCAACGAGTTTAGAAGTTCACTGTCATAAGCCTATTAGGATATTTTGAGACATGTCCACTCCTAGCAACAATATTATTAGATGATCTCAGACCTAGGGTTGTTGAAGCATTGTTTTCTGCTGAGTTTGAACTAGATGGATTCTGTTCTGATGAAGCACTAGATTCTTGTTCTGAAAGTGGAACAATATCTCTACGATTCCTTCTCAGAATACCACGAGGTGTGTTAACTGAATATGATCTAACATTGATTTCTTCAATCACTGTGCCTGATGTTTCAATTCAGGTATTGAAACCTTTTCTCCACTCTTTGATGGAGGTAGAGGTATTGCTTTGTGACGCAAATCGAAGTTTTGCTTCATCCTCTATTTCAAATGTTCTTTTTTTCTGTACACATCTACCCTGTATGTCACTCACGTGACTACTGGTACCAGGCTGTCTCCATTATACTTTCGAAGTCAATATTCTTGAAGGCTAATCTCGCATAGCAGCCACAATATTCTTAGTAGGAACTCCAAGTTTTGTAGACAGAATATCAACTAGCAGCCTAGCTACTTGTTCTCCAGTTAAACTCTTAACTGACCAACCTTTTGAGAAATAGACCAATTACTGTCAACATATCGCACGACAACCACAAAAGCTTTGGCAACATGAGTAGTACCATTAAAGATAGATATTTGCTTTCCTGATATTAGTTGCATAAGATTATTTGAAAACGGAAAGTACTTACGTTCATAAATCGGTTATCTTGAAATTTTATGTTTAGTATCTTGCCAAATACTGTATTTGCTGAGATCTGAAGCTTTTGTGCTTCTTTTGAGCGCTAGCTATATGTGCGCCACGCCTAGTATACGCCCAGGTAAGAGTGTGCGTTATTTAGAAATTACACGTGGTGTGACTGTTGTAAGTTGAGGTCAAACTGTGTACTGTTATCTTGTTGAATCCTGTGATTTAAACTTTCCTGTGCTGTGAGTTACTATATTTTGTACTCAAGTAGAAATTCTGTTGATGTTGAATCATGACTAACAAAATTTGCCCTATGTGTTCCCGTATTAACCATATCAGACGATTGTGTTGTGATTGTGGCCATGTTTTTGTATTAAGACGTACCAAGAGAGTCCGTGTGCCTAGTAGGAAGTCTGAGATGCAAGCTTTAAGATCAATGGAGAGCATGTGCAATGTTACAAACCGCAGAATCCAAGATAAAAACCGTGCTGCTACCAAAAGAGCTAATGAAACTGAGCAACACACAGCTGATCGTAGAATAAATGATTGTAAGGTAAAGCGTTCCAAGCGTGCCATTGAGACAGAACAACAGAGAACTGAGCGTAGATTGAGTGATAGCAGATCAAAAATCACTAAACGTGCCAATGAGACAGAGCAACAGAGAGCTGAGCGTAGATTGAGCAACAAAATTCGTATGCAATCCAAACGAGCATCAAGTGTCTCTGTAGAGTCACCAATTGATAACTTTTTATCTAAAGTTGAGACTGGGCCAGAGTTTGTCTGCCATAGAATGATGTATCGTCAAAGTGTAGTGGACTTCCAAAGAGACAAGTATTCCAAGGCTAGTGATGATGTGCTAGAAACTGTGTTTAGTTTGAAGCATAGACATGTCAGTCCAAATGGAAAGTGTTATGTGTGCAAAACATGTCACTCAGCTTTATCCAGAGGTAGCATGCCCCTATTGTCCAAAGCTAATGGGCTAGAATTGTGCACTGTTCCCCCTGAACTATCCTGTTTGAATGAGCTAGAAGCCAGACTGATTTCATTGCGTGTTCCATTCATGAAGATGGTAGCATTGCCCTCTGGCAAACAGAGATCTATCCATGGTCCAGCTGTTAATGTGCCTACCAAGATAGATAATGTGTGCACTGTGTTGCCCCGGTTGCCTTCCCAGTCTGAACTAATTCCACTAAAGTTCAAACGTAAGCTTGTGTACAAGGGACACTACATGTACGGCTATGTAACTCCTGAGAAGCTAATAAATGCCTTGAAGTGGTTGAAAGCCAATAATCCACTGTATGAAGACAAATCCATTTACAATGATTGGATTGATGATGCAATCAGTAATGATCCTGAATTGTTTGGTAGTCTGCTTAATCTTCCTGACACACAATGTGATACACAGCCTGATCAATGTGATACACAACCTGATATCATGGAATGTAAGCCTAGCCCCCAGAAAGAAACTACTAATTGTGTACAATCTGCCTTGAATTCAATCCAAGAGAGCATTGAGCCCATGGATGTTGAAGAACCATCTATTGATCATAGTGATGATGAGCATGCCCGAATGATAAGAGTATTTGAATCCCTGAGAGTTCAAGCAAGCAGAAATGGTTTTCAAATTCATAATGTGTCTGCAAATGGAGACTGTATGTACAATTCAGTACTAGTCCACCTATTAGGTTTGGGTGTATGTAATGCCAGTAATAGTAGTGAACTGAGAGAAATGGTTGCTAGTCATTTACAAGACCATAAAGATGACTATTGTCACTTTGTATCTGAAGCCATTGAGACTGACAATAGATACAATGCTGATACTGAAGCCCCTAATGAAGATGATGCCCTCATAGCCTCTGAAACAGACCCTGATAGAAGAGCTGAGTTGTTGTGGAACAAATATGTCAGTAGAGTCAGATGTGGTGCCTGGGGAGACAATATTGTCCTACAAGCCTTAAGTAGCATGTTAAATGTAACAATCAAAGTCTTGACTGTAACTGATCAGCAATCAAACACTATTGTTATTACTCCCATGAGTGGTGTGAGTCACAATGAAGCTAATGTTGGCCTTGTCATGCAGTACCATTATGTTGCTCTAGTGAGAGGTACTAGTACTGATAGACCTGTCAGTTCTGAAAAGAGTGATAGCTGTCCACAGAAAACCCTAAGCAATAGTAAAACTGATAAAGATAGTGCCTTAGATGATGATGTTATTGAAGAGGGTGACAAACATACAGCAAGCATTACTGGTGGTCCTAGTGCTAGCATGATGTCAGTTGAAAACCCCGATGCCATTGTCAATATTGCACCTTGTGAGGGTCAGAAACCAAAGTGTATACATACCGACAAAGACTTTGAAGTAATGTCCAATCCTGATAAGTTCTGCTATGGAGTTGGTTGTTTCAACAATGTTAGACCTAAAAAGCTTACCTACCGTAAGTATTTCAATCAGAGACTCCTGGATGTTGATGGAAGATTTGCCAAAGATCTAGACTATTTGTTCACTGCACAGTATGTTGTAGAATCTAAGCAAGTCTTTGATGATGCCAGTAACTACATTTGGCGTCAAAAGCCTTCCAGACAGTTTACAGCCTCTCAAGCTAGAGATCCGAATGTGATTGGTCAGTTTGTGAACAAAGACAAGGCATATAGATTTCTAAAGAATGTCAGAGGTTCCCCAGCATATTACCAGCGTACATTTTATGAGTTGTTAGCCATGATTCGTCAACTTGGTACACCTACATGGTTCTTCACATTGTCAGCTGCTGAGTCTGACATGATCCGTACAATAGCCAGACAATATGGTGTGACATACACTGATGAAGAGGTAGCAAAGCTTTCCTTTGAAGAGAAATCTAATTGGTTGAAGCGTAACCCGGTTACAGCTGCCAGACATTTCCAATACAGACTGAACACATTCTTCCATGAGTTCCTTAAGTCCCCTGCCAAGCCATTGGGTGAGATTGAAGATTATGCCATTAGAGTTGAGTTTCAAGCTCGTGGTTCCCCTCATGCACACTGTGTAATATGGGTCAAAGATGCTCCAAAGTATGGTGTTGATGATAATGCTGAAGTATGTGATTTCATTGACAAATACATATCTTGTGCAATTCCTAAACATGATGGTAAACTGAAAGAGTTAGTTTTGCTGCTCCAGAATCACAGACATTCCTCATATTGTAGAAGAAACAAGTCGTGTCGATTCAATTTCCCCCATCCACCTAGCTACTCAACATTAATTGCTGAGCCTAGTTCTGAAACTGATGATACCATGCCAGCTGCCAACAAGAGTGCATTAGCAAAAGTCCATAAATTGATCAAGGATGGTAACACTGATTTGTCCCTTGATGAATTGCTAGAAAAGGCAGAAGTGTCTGAGAGTGACTACATGCATGCATTGTCTGTGTCCACCAAAGGTAGTGTGATTGTGCTAAAACGTGAACCCAGTGAATGTTCTGTTAATAACTACAACAGTGCTGTGATGTTAGCCTGGCAGGCCAATATGGACCTCCAGTATGTCATGAATGCCTACGCCTGTGTCATGTATGTGGCCTCCTATATCATGAAGTCTGATAGAGCCATGGGTGTGTTGTTGAGAAGGGTTGCCAATGAAGCTAGAACTGATGAACTAAGAACCCAATTGAACAAAGTAGGTTCTGCCTTTTTGACTCACAGAGAAGTCAGTGCCCAGGAAGCTGTGTACAGAATACTCTCTTTGCCCATGAAACAGTTGAGTAGATCTGTCGTATTTGTAGACACTAACCAGAAAAGTGAAAGAATAGCTGTGTTGAAAGACAAGAAGAGCCTAAAAGACTTGCCTGATGATGATACAAATGTGTTCCAAAAGAGTCTCATTGACAGATACACACACAGACCTCCACAGTTGCAATCAATGTGTCTAGCAGAGTTTGCTGCCAATTACACTACTGACTATAAGCAAGAGAGTGATTGTGGTGATGTTTTGCCCCCCAGTGACAATGATGCAGCCTCCTCATCGTCATGTATTAGGCTAACTGATAACATGGGCACCATGAGAAAACGTAAGAGAGAAGCTGTTATTCGTTTCTGTAAGCACAACAAAGACAAAGAGCCTTCCAATTGGTACAGAGCTAGACTCATGTTGTATTTCCCTTGGAACAATGAACAGACTGACCTTCTTGGTGGTTATTCTAGCTATGAAGAGCATTACCAGCATGTCCAGAGAATTGTGTTAGACAATGAGAGTAAATTCACCCAGGAAAACACTGATGAGATTGAGTTTGATGACAATCTAAATCCTGAGCATGGTTGGAATCAGCTTGCCCCATCCAATGAAGAGAGTAGAGCTCAATCCCTGGCAGAAGGTAGTGAGACATTGACAGAAGTGTCTGAACAGGACCTCCTAGACAATGCTAATCTCATTGCCCCTTCATCCTCTAGAACTGGTGTGAGTGTAAGGTTTGAAAGTGCTGCCAATAGCAATGAAATACCAGCAGATGAATACAGAAAGTTATTCCGTGGTTTGAATGAGAAACAGAAAGAAATTGTTAGTTTCCATCGTAACTGGTGTAAGGAAGCAGTTATTGCCCTCAAACAAAACAAACCCATTGAGCCATACAGAGTGTTTCTAAGTGGTCCTGGAGGTGTTGGTAAATCACATGTGATAAGACTTGTTCACTCAGATACACTAAAGCTCCTTAAGTTGTCAAACAATGTTGAACCAGATGACGTAATTGTATTGCTAACTGCACCAACATGTGTTGCTGCCTTCAATATCAATGGCATGACTCTTCACTCAGCATTTTTGCTAGGCCGTAGCAGGCACAGTGGATTTCAGCCTCTAAGTCATGACAGACTGAATACATTGCGTAGCAAACTGTCCCATCTTGTGCTAGTGATCATTGATGAAGTGAGTATGGTTGGCTCAAACATGTTGTTAGAGATCCACAAACGTTTGCAACAAATCAAAGGTGTATCCCCTGATGTAACATTTGGTGGTGTTAGCATTCTTGCTGTTGGCGACTTGTATCAGCTTCCCCCTGTTGGTCAGTCACAATTGTTCAGTACAGTTGGTGATTCTTATGCCAAATTATACAAGTCTGGGTCACTGTGGAAAGATGAGTTTAAGATGGTTGAGCTTACTGCGTCAGAAAGATGACCTTGCATTTTGTGAGCTCTTGTGTAGAGTCAGAACAAATGATTGTATCCCTCAAGACATTGAAGTGCTCAAGTCCAGAGTAACTAAACTAGACAAGCCTGACTACCCAAAGCTAGCATTGCATGTGTACAGATTGAATGTGGATGTTGACAGTCACAATGCACACATGTTGAGTGATCTAGCTGAAAAGAGCCAACAGTATTGTATCAATGCCTCAGATGCTGTAGCTGGTCAGACATCCCACATAAATCTCTCCACATTGTCTAGCAACAGATCAGAGACTGGTGGTTTACATGGTGTGCTTAAATTAGCAGTAGGTGCTCGTGTAATGTTGACAACCAATGTTGATGTGTCAGATGGCCTTGTTAATGGAGCCAGAGGAGAGGTTGTACACATTGTTACCAATAGCACTAATGAAGTCAAAACTGTGCTAGTTAAGTTTGACAATAGTCGTGTTGGTTCACAAGCATGCCAACATAGTGTGTACCGTATTGAACACCCTAATGCTGTTCCAATAGCAAAGCATGAAGTGGTATTTCTAGCAAAGGGCAGACGTGGTTCTGAAGTCACCCGACTGCAGTTCCCATTGACATTAGCGTGGGCCACTACTATTCACAAAGTACAAGGCTTGACTCTTGATGAAATTGTAGTTGATATGAAGGGAGGTCGTTTCAGTCCAGGACAAGCCTATGTTGCATTCAGTAGAGTGAAGTCATTGCAAGGACTATATATTGTAAACTTTAATGCCTCAGCCATTAAGAAAAGCACTGATGTACAGGATGAAATGTCCAGACTTGCTCTAAATGTGCTACCAGCTCCTACTAAACTACAATGTCTACCACTATGTAACTCTCACATGACTATTGCACTATTGAATATTCGTTCAATTTCTGCCAAGTTGATTGACATTGAGAATGATCACATGTTGAATTGTGCTAGTGTACTGTGCTTCTGTGAGACTTGGCTAACCCCATCCCAGCCTTCCCCAGTGCTACACCCTGACCATGTTGTGTATAGGTCTGACAGAGTGTCACATGATAACAAAGGTGGTGTGTTGATGAGTGTTAGCAATACCCTGAGACCTGACACTGTGGTGCCATTTGCTACCAATGCAATTGAAGGGATAATGGTTCGAGTATTGTTGCCTAATGCTAGCCCCTTGATAATTGTGTTAATCTATAGATCTCCCACATCACCAATACAGCAGCTTATAACTACTTTGAGCGAACTGTTAAATCATCTGTCTGACCTTAGTATTGTCACCATTGTGCTTGGAGATTTAATGACAACATATTAGGCCCAGGCCTTACCACACTCATATCCAACCTTGGTTTCAAGCAGTTAGTACATAGCCCAACCACAGACAGAGGAACACTGATTGACCATGTGTATTATAACAGACCTTGTGAGAGCATTGTTATTGAAGTGTATGATACCTATTACAGTGACCATGACACAGTATATTGCTCCATACCACTTAAATCAAATCAGTCTATTGAAGCCCAAATTAGATGTATGTAACCTTGATTTTGAGCATTATATATACACAATTTTAGACATTCTTAGCTGTTGTGATGTTTACCACTATTATTCCAACTTTTATCACACTACGATACATTTGGTGTAGTTACAGTGGTTTTGCCACTGTAACTACACCACCTCTGAGTCACAAGTCTATGAGTCTCAAACCAAAATCTCCCAAAATCCAAACAATTCAAAACTCTTCACAATTATGTCCAACTGACCATGGATCATTACAATTATGGTAAGTTTCAAAAAAATTGAACTTTGTTTATGCTGGTTCATGATATATACCTCATCACTAAAATATATAGGTGTTTCCCCAAACCCTGTATCAAGCTGCAGCACACAATGAACTCTTTCAATTAAACAAGATCAATGACTATGATAAGAATCATGATGAGTGAACAATCAGATAAGTGAACAATTGCATAGATGATAAGATCATGGCGAATCAAATGAAGATATCAAGCAGTAACCATTGTGAAAAGAAAAAAAAACCTCGATCACAAATCAATAAACATATACCAGGTAAAATGCAGACAAGCATAAGATTACTCGATTACTTACAGAAGTTCTGATCACACAGCTGTCTCCACTTTGTAACAGAGGTGATGACATTATTGTCAAAATTTATACGCTCAAAAATTGGTGAGTGCAAAACAAGATCCTTCGAAGTTACTTCAAGGGATGAAGCCTTTCCAACAAGTTTCCCTACCATGTTGCCATAAGCCCACAGACTTACAGACTGCTTTGGTTTGCTATGGCCATACTGAAAATACAGCAAGGCAGAAACTTGAGTATTGCAACGATCAATTCGTTGGAACATTCCACACTCACTCCTAGAACATCGTCCACCAGGAGGTGTAAGTGGCTCGACTCTTGCCTTGCAACTCACGCAAGCACTGAAGATTCCGAGTTGTCTAACAGCAACTATTTCAGCTTCGTTGATAAAGTCGATCACTTTAGACTCCAGATTCTCATCAAATTTTTCCACCTCACCAATGTCAGCAATTTTCTCAATAGTAGAGCCTTGTCGACTCAACGATAAATTGTTGGTCATGTTGAATTCTCGGACCATGAATTGTGAAAGCTTGTAGCTTTCAGCAACTTCAAGTGAATCAACTTTTTCCTCCCACAATGTCACTGTGATCACACCAGTTGCATCAGCAACTACAACATCCTGCTTAGTTTTCCCACCATCCAACTTGATCGATTTTCGTTTCACTAGCACTTTTATGATGACTGTTGCTCTGGTGTATTCATGCACCTCCAAAACTGTGACTGGACTTTCTTGAATTTCATCACACATTTTGATTTCTTTGTCAGATTCCACAATTTTAGTGGAATTTTTCAACAAAATCTCCATCTCATGTCCTTGTCTGGAAGTTTTAATTTGACAGTCTCTCAACATAACTGGTTTGCCACTTTCAGACAGCTCAAACAGCTTTTTCCGCTGCTCACCCTTGAATCCAACAAACCGCATTTTGCTGGTACCATCTGACATGTGACCTTCAAAGTAGCTGGCTTTCTTCCCCCTTTTTACGGGAGACACATTTCTTAGTATTCCATGTATGTTAGCAGTATCTTGTTCACTATCTCCAATGCTTGAATAATCGTCGATCTCCTCAGCTGGACGCTTACGACCACAACTACCAGAGCCTGATGCCATGTTTTTCAGAGAAGATATAGTTAACTTTCCTCAATACAGCAATGAATGTACCTGAGAATCTCTCAGTCTCCTTTATATAACAATTCCCCCTTGACTTCTATTTTTAGAAACAGCACACTTCAAAGTTGGCCACTCATGACCACCTCAGCAACTCAATCACCTCACATCACCAGCTAATCACTTTTCAACAGCAAAGTCATCACCACAATTACCATTACCTCAGAGAAAACTTGCACTGAAACTACATGGACTAGCTTCTATTTTTAGAAACAGCACACTTCAAAGTTGGCCACTCATGACCACCTCAGCAACTCCATCACCTCACATCACCAGCTAATCACTTTTCAACAGCAAAGTCATCACCACAATTACCATTACCTCAGAGAAAACTTGCACCGAAACTAGTGGACTAGCTTCTATTTTTAGAAACACAACTGCTGCAATTATTCAAATCTTGTTCACTCATTGCCACCTCAACAGCAAAGTCATTACCACAATTACCATTACCTCAGTAAAGACTATTTATAGGTTTAACGATATCATTTATTTACACATAATAATATAATTTTCATATTCATTTTTTGCATTTTTAAACAATGACATAAATATACATTATATTTCCCACTTCATGCATTTGTTAGTATGTATAACCTTAACTCTTTTTACACAATTTAAACACTTTAAAATTTGTTTGGACACCTATATGCTTATACATGCGCATGGGAAAACATTGTGTATCAAGAGTAAAGAGTGTAACCTTTTCTTGAAGCATAGGTTGTCCTTACTGAAATATCTTTTGTGATTGTGGGTATCATATTTCATTTAAATATACCAAGAGAGCTCATGTGCCTATAGTCTCTATTGATCATACATAATATTATGCATGACGGAATATATCACATGTATAGTAGTGCGCCGAGGCTTGTGCACCATAGGTGCCTTCATTCTCAGGTAAGTTAAGGCAATAATAGTAGCAAAATAGGTAGGTTATGGAAAAATTCATAATATTGTTAAGGTTTGCTTTCTAGGCATTAAACTTTGCAAAAGCATTGTTAGGTGGACAAACTTCAATTTTAGCCATATATGGTGTCACGTGATTAAAGTGGGCGGGGCTGCATGGACCTTGCGCGTTTCTAAAAATGCGGTACGATAAATAATTAGCCACGCCCACCAAATTTTGACACAAAATTTTTTTGTAAGTAAAGTTTCCCATTCTGCCTGGAACCGCTTGCATTGAGCATTAGTTTCAGAGAAATGCTTAAAAAAGCCTCAAATTCTAATAAATGCACACCTGATTAAGTATGCAAAACTAGAATATGTCTACAGCTAATTACCCCACCCCAAGTTGCCACCCACCAATACATTGCCCAACATTAAGTCATTTCACAAAAAAATTTTGGGGGGCGTGGCTAATTAATTATCATACCGCATTTTTAAAAGTACATTAATTTGGACCAGCCCCGCCCCCCTAAATCACGTGATGCTCAAAATTGGTGAATGTGAAGAAATTGCAGTGGAAAATATTTATACCAAGTTTGAAAGCTTAGAATTAAACCAGTAAAAAAATATCCTTAATCAAATTTTTATATAGCCAAAATGGCTACTACCTGCCTTAACTGACCTGAGTTTAACTCTGGATTCAATATGAACATTATCAGCTGGCAAAGGTGTGTGCTGTGAGTCAAAGAATATCCACCAAACTACAAAGACTGTCAAATTTGCTCAAGGGGATTAAAAATTCACTTACTTTGATTCGATAAACTCGGATTGAATCTGGTAGAATTTCCTCAACAAGATGCTCTGATTTGTCACTTTTTCAATGCTTTTACTATAGTTAGCTCCCTTTTTTCTTTGGAGTTAAGTAGCTTTTTACTTTCTGGTGTTTTGGCAATTTTACTTAATATACAACTTTAGCACACTCTTTTTAGTAGATAACTCTTCCCTATAAGCTAAACAAAAAGCTTTCCAGCAGAGACAGTAAAATATTCATTAGGAAACAATTTAACACAATCTACAGGTGGAGTCTTTGGAGCACTTTTAGTTTTAACATTTGATCCCTTCATTCCAACAGGTGGGTTAGACTGTACTTTTCTTTTCCTAGCTAGAGTTGAAGGATTTGGTTGCTTGAAGTTGGAAATAAAACTCTTTACTGCAGTTTAAGAATCTGAAGTATCCACAGTAGCGTAGGCAGGGGGGGTGTTTTGGGTGCTCAAGCACCCCCTTTGCTTGTCCACAGTAGCGTGCTAGTTGCTGTGTTGATGCTACGAGGCTTGCAACTTTGATACAGATGCAGTTCATGATAAAAAATTAATAGAGGGTCGCATTCACCTTGAATAGGCGTGGTTTATCTTGCAAACGCATAATAAGCTCGAGTAAATAAAATTATATTCAGTGCCCGCACGTATACTTTATAGTATAAAAAAAAAATTTAAAAAAAACAGTGCCAGCATCAGAGTTGCAGTTCTACAGCATGGCTACACTAGGCTAGAGGATATTTTTCAGTTCTCACACAACCATCGTGCACTTACAGTTGAGCAACTACAATCCAATTTGGTTGAACTTCTGCTTCCTGTGGAATCAAGTGATAGAGTGCCTTCAGATCAAGAAATAAAGAGAGACCCAGAGCTGCTTCTATATCGACGTGTTAAGCACTGGTTCAATGTTGATGGGGTTGACACCTGGTATACTGGAACAGTAATTTCATATGACAATACTACCAAAGACTTTCGGGTAGCGTATGATAATGAAGACAAAGTCTTTTCGTTTCCATTGATAGAGGATTTAAAGTCTGGAGACAAAGAAATCGTTTCGTAATGTGTCATGTTGGCCCGAAGAGTTTCATGGTTTGTATTATGTGTTTGGAGGTGTTTATTATGTGTTTGCAGAACTTCATGGTGTGTCTTATGTCAGTGTTTGCCAGTTGTATGCTGTGTATTATGTGCACGGTTCAGAGACTTAGCTACAAATTGTTTCACAGTTTGTATTGATATGTTTGAATGATTAAGGGTGGTCGGTCATGCCCACGCACCGCGTTGCTATGGATATTTTCCAACTTGCAAAAGACACAAAATATCAACTTTTCTGTCCAGATTTTTACACAAACAGGTAGCGCAAATGGATATCTAGCTATACTGAGCACACTAGAAAAAATTTTTTCTGAATAGCAGCTTTTTCACCAACTTCCAGTTTTCTGCCTATCGCATCTATTTCAGAACGATCGAAGAACCAAAGGAGGTATACCTACTTATTTTTAGCTGCTACGTATCGTTTTCGCCATTTCTTGGCTGCTTCCACTATCTTTGTTCGATTTTTTTCGACACACCCACTGATCTAACAAATCAGGGACGAATAAATGGAAAAAGAATACGTACTTCTAAAGAGCTGACGTCAGGAAATTTGTGTTCTAAATTTGGCACTCTTGCAGTGATCATAAAGAGAGATTTTAAAAAAAGCGGTACATCAAAGAAGCTGTCTAGCCTCGTTTCCAGGCTTTCCCTTAATTTATTCATTTTGGTTGTTTTAGCGAGGGGAAAGCCTGGTACCAAACATCACGTGAATGACGAAAGCCGCAGTCATTGGAGCTCTAACTGATGTCATTCCAGGCACTCATCTTCCGTGGAACATTTATTTACATAGAGCTAGACTGTATAGATACCTTACACTGTGACACAAACAGAAGTGGTTTGTACATTATGTATGTTAGTCTAGGTTATACTAGCAGGCCTCACATTTTGTTAGTTTATCGAGTTTCTGTACTACTACGTTCATGAACTCGTCAAATATTGTATGATTTTGTCAAGAGAAAGAAAAAATCACTCTGCATGGGGATAAATATCGAATATCATGGTAATAATCTCATAAATAGATCAGGGAATGTGGTGAAACAATGGCTGGTCAAATTGTCAGTTGGTGAACCAATTTTCAGTAAACATACAGTAGTTGGTGTTAAATGTGTTACAACTGTGTTAGGTTGAAGAGAAATTACAAGGAATGCGACAGCGAGGGTCCTGATGCGAAGAGGGTTCGTTACTCGGACATCAGTGCTGGCATTGAACGTCCATTTCCTGCCACATACATCAACAAGGCATTAAAGACAGCATTCCCACTTCATTTGAAGAGTAGAGACACCTGTGTTGTTGGGATAGAGACAGCACGATCAAGTGATGTAGTACCAGCAATTAGTGAGCCGCCTTTTGTTGTCCAGTCTTTATCCCCTTTGTCTGATGTTGAAGCACTCTTGAGATCAGAGAGAGTAAAATATGCTGAGTTGCAGGCATACACCCAGCAACTGGAGGCCCGAGTGAAAGAGCTAGAACACCAGAGACAAATGCTAGTGAATGAGGTTGACAGACTTGCTCAAAAACAGGTGCTCTTTCTAGGGGACCAGAATCGCTTGACTCGATGAAGTCATTCTCTCTTGAGTTCATACTCACAGAGATTAAGGATAAGGCACCACACTTGATGCACCTTCTCTCAGAGCTTGGAGACACAGACAGGAGCAGTGACACATTCAGCAACACCAAGGTTGTAACATCAGCCTGCTCACTCCTGAATGCCCGATCTTCACACTGCAATGGTTTTCAGCTCAAGATGGGAATAATGCTCATAGCCAGAGCTACTGATCGCAAGGTACACAGTTTCCTACAAAAAAATTGTCACAAAATTAAACAATGTGCATGTATAGGTACTAAGACAACAACAATGCACTAACACCAACAACTGTACACAAACATGCATATGTAGATAATGACCATTCTCAATCATGCGGGTGTGTGTACATCATACACAACAACATGGAGACACCTCATGAGGCTCACAGAAGAGGCTCACTATACAAGCATGGTCCGTACAGGGCACTGGATGTGGATTTTCGACAATTTGAATTTTCACAACAAAGTTAGATATGAGCGCCAAGCAAGGCACAAAAGGTTGCATGTGTATCTAGCTACAAATGAATTGCATACATGTACACTATGCTTACTATTTCACAGACGTACACTCAAGTATGCTCAATGTGACGTCCAGGCTTGCAGTGCCAATATCCAACCTACCCCCATGGGATGTTGACTGGTCTGACACCAAACCACAGAAACCACGCAGCACACTCAAAGCTAACGACATTCTTCCTTCCGCAGATGACGGAGAGGTCCTGAGAGCTAGAGCAGTAGTATACACACAGCAATTCCTTGTGAACAAATTTTCCTCCCTTAAAGACCTCAAGGAATTCACCCCTGAAGACAAGAGTCCACACTCCACTGTTAAAGAAAATCCTGTCCCTCTGAAGATTCTCTTCCTGGATGAGAAATACATTGATAACGTGATTTTGATTCTTGAACAAATTTTTACGGATGGCAACATGGACGGAAGTGACCAGGTGCACTGTATAAAAACATACATCAATGGCCTCACATCATTACAACGTGCACACTCATATAATACTGTATAGTTAATACTTGGAGACCAGGCCACCTGCAAGACCCTACAGGGTGCGAAGAGATGGAGGGTATTTGAGCCAACACGGGCCCAGAGCTTAAGCTGGGCGAGAGAAGTACCTTGTATATCTGCATAACACAAGCATGAAGGAAAAACAAATCATCACACATGTTGCACACATTGTTCTTGTACGTAGATCTGCGTAATGCAATACGCTATGAGAATGGTGAGCAGATAGTTCGACACTGGAGGTGGTGGATTCCGAGATTTCTTGCGACGGGGAAGAAGAACTACGCCACAGAGTCTACTACACACATCATCAACATCTTGGCAGATTTTCCAAAACATCTCTCATAGCTGTCCACAACAGAACCATCAACATGAGTGGTAAACCTAGTTGTGGGAAACCACTAGATCAGCTCTTGGAACACTACAACCTGTAAGTGAAAATTAAATATGTTATTGCATATTGTCAAGACCAAAATTGATNAGCTTGTTCAATGCTTGTCAAATGCATGTATTGGTACAAGCTTTAATTATAATTGGTACTGCCCATACAAAAAGTTGTGGACATGCCTTAACTACACTGAGGATAAATACTGGACAACTCACTAGTTGCTGGTACTACATCACTTGATTGTGCTGTCTCTATCCCAACAACACAGGTGTCTCTACTCTTCAAATGAAGTAGGAATGCTGTCTTTAATGCCTTGTTGATGTCTGTGGTGACGACGCCAGGAAATGCACGTTCAATACCAGCTCTGATAACGAACCCTCTTTGCATCAGGACCCTCGCTATCGCATTCCTTGTAATTTCTCTTCAACCTAACACAGTTGTAACACATTTAACACCAACAGACTGTATGTTTACTGAAAATTGGCTTATGCACCAACTGACAATTTGACCAGCCATTGCTTCACCACATGCTCTGATCTATTTATGTGAATATTACCCTGATATTCGATATTTATCCCCATGCAGTGATTTTTTTCTTTCTCTTGACAAATCATACAATATCTGACAAAATTGATGAGTTCATGAAAGTAGTAGTACAGTAGTACAGAAACTCGATAGACTAACAAAATGTAGAGGCCTGCTAGTATAACCTAGACTAACATACATAATGTACAAACCACTTCTGTTTGTGTCACAGTGTCAGGTAGCTAGATAGATCTATACAGTCTAGCTCTACGTAAATACCGTATAGCGGGAAATTTTCGTGGGGGAAAATTTTTGCGAATTTCGCGGTTTGGCAGCTTTCCGCGAAAATTTTCCCCCACGAAATTTGTAAGGTATGTGGTCGTTACGTATAGTTGAGACGCAATCCACAAAAATTTTCCCCGCGAATTTCTATTCAAGACGAAAACGCAAAAAATTTTCCCCCACGAAAATTTCCCGCTATACGGTAAATGTTCCACGGAAGATGAGTGCCTGGAGTGACATCAGTTAGAGCTCCAACGACTGCCGTATTCCAAGGTTATTCGCTCTTTAAAACTAGTTCACCTCCCTGTATACACGGAAGAATCCATACCGTGTACTAAGAACAAAATGCGTGGGTGCAAAAATGTTTTACTAATGTAACGTGACATTTTTCTCTGTGTAAACGTCCCATTACGAAGGCGGCGGCACGGCTTTCGTCATTCACGTGATGTTTGGTACCAGGCTTTCCCCCTGCTAAAACAACCAAAATGAATAAATTAAGGGAAAGCCTGGGAACGAGGATACGCGTGCCATATTAAACATTGAATTACGTCATACTTTGCTGCCAAATCACTAGGCAACCACTGCATTATCAGTGACGTCATCTGTAATTTACGATCATGAGTTTGAAAACGTCAGCTCTACACTTCAAAAATCAAGACTACGTTGGTTTCCAGCTTTAGTTTTTACTGACTAGGCTATCTAGACCTCGTAGAGTGAGCTACAGAAGTCTCTGGGGAAACGCTAATTAAATATAAAAAACATTAAAAATGTAATGAGACACAGGAATGACCAAATCGTAAAAAGAAAGTGAACAAGTGGCTGATAGCAACCTTACACGTTGGAGAATTAATTTCTGTGTGCTGCAATGGCATGTGTGGTTGGTAAGATAACATTTGTACTACAATAAAGATAAAAATATATTTGAGTACATGAATAATACTATTGTTGAAAATAGCAATGGAATGTGATAAAAATTCGTATTTAGAGTCGGCAGCATTGACTACAATGCATTTAACTTAGTTTACGGAGCCAACTATCTAGCCACAACCCATGTATATATGATTTCATTCTCATTTCCCTTTATCTATATGGTATTTACCAAAATTTTGCCATGCAGCACACAGGAATTAATTCTCCACCGTGTAATGTTAGCTAGCAGCCATTCCATCTTGTTCACTTTCTTTTTACGATTTGGTCATTCCTGTGTCTCATTACATTTTTAATGTTTTTTATACTTGTTTGTGATCATTTTTTCGGTAAAATTTGTTTCTGTCTGTGGACATAACTAAATTTTGAGCTATTAATGGCTCAGTAATNTAAACCTAGTTGTGGGAAACCACTAGATCAGCTCTTGGAACACTACAACCTGTAAGTGAAAATTAAATATGTTATTGCATATTGTCAAGACCAAAATTGATTTAAACAATTGCAGGATAATGAAGCTAGCCCTTGGTAGCAGTGGACCCAATGTAACACAAAAACACATTGAAGACGTCTCACTTAGTGCTCTGTTTCTGATGGATATGGCCAAGAGGGTTGGTGCAATGTATGACGTTCACACACAAAGCAAACATACCACACGAGATTCCACCAGGGATATTTCTGAGATGGCAGAGCATATTCTAGAGAATGCCAACAGTAGTCCAATTGAAGACCCATGTACATCAGGGTGGTAAAAGACATCAGATGGTTGGTTGGAAAATATCACTCAAGGTGGTGTAGACCCTGAAAGTAGTGAATCAGATGGGGCACAATGTGATGGTGAAATTGATATAGATTATGAACTAAGCAACACGATATAACTATCTATATATACCCACCTTATAATATTTTTTTATTGTTTTGTACACACTATATATAATATTATATTATTACATGACTGGGAGGGCAATATGGTTAAATATTGGTTCGAGACTGGAGTATTGGTCCCGACCGAAGGGAGGGCCAATGCAAAAGTCAAGAACCAATATTTTAGCCATATTGCCCGACCAAAGGAATGTAACAATGGATTTATTATATTCTTATCAACAAGGGCATGCATCTTTGCTAACTAGCGAGCATGTTGTGACTACAGTACAGTTAGCCACGGAAAAAATGAGCTTGAAGCAGGCCCTGCAGGAGTATTGGCCACACAAAATTTATAGCTTTCTCCTGGTTTCTGGCACTATCAAGAAGCTTCAATGCTTTCGACAAGTTCGACTCCCGTCTGTCTGCAGCAATGTACAGTGATTTGTTTACCAGATGTAGCAAGGGTGGGGATTCGCTGTTTGTTCAGTAGGCTGACTCGCTCGTACTGAAGGCTTTCTCTGTGTCAATGAACTAGCTTGACTAGCGTAGCTTTTACCTCTCCAAGCATTTACAAAAAACTGGCAGTGGTTTCTATGCAGCCTTCTTTTATACTGTGGCAACGATTATCTGTGATAGGTTAAAATTCACACGTAAAATTGATTTTTGTGCAGCGTGATTGGCTGAGCATAGCGCAAACAAATTTCTACAAGCGGCCAATAACAGCAGGGCAATACGGAAAGTTATTGCCTGCTACCTCTGTACTTAACTTAGTATAGTAACTATATAAGTATTTACATCCCGTTTCTATGTTGTTACTAAGTAAATTATTTTCCATATTGCACTAACCGCAAACTCATATTGCACTAACCACAAACTCATATTGCACTAACCACAATTGCTTCGGGTATGATTGCACAAGAGGCTAAAAATGAACAGTTCATAATAGATTTTCAGTGTTTTTTGGCACAAATGGTTTAGACAGGGCCTCCAACTCTTGATCATTCAGCATTTCAAAGCGTCTCTTCTTCTTCAAGTTTCTTGGTGGCTTAGCTTGACATGGGGCGGAGCTGCTTTACTGCATGACGATGACTGCAAAGGGGTGGGTCACTAAAGAGGAGGGGCCAGGTTGAGTGCTTGAACCGAGGCTTGCTTCGTTGTCAGGGAGCAGGCCAGGACGGTCAGACTGAGAGAGCGGTGGTTTTAGAGATTTAAAGAAGCTACTAGTTCATTCTACCATTCCCAAGCTAAACTGAGCTGGCACAGAGAGTATTCGAACGTTTTCTAGCAACGAAGGAGAAATAGTTACGAGTTCGGAAGTCGAAGTTGCCATACTATACGACTGATTCAAGATGCACAAAATTCATTTTGGCAAAGGTTTGCTACTAAGCATGAACCCTTGTTGATAAGTCTCTTAGAAAGCTCTATAGCAACGAGCATAAATGTAGCCATGGTAAAAATGCCTGGGGATGTAAATTACTTATATCACGGGCACGAGGGATGCATAGCATTCATTGACCTCAGCCCTCGGGCGCTGCGCGCCCTCGGGATTCGGTGCAATAAATGCCATACATCCCTCGTGCCCGTGATATAACTATTACATAATAAAATATTATATCACCCTGAAACTGACATACTGTACATAATTAGTTATACAGGTTACGTATGTGAACAAGATTGTAAAAAAAACAACAATTTTTTTTACCAAACACCTACAAATACATAGATACAAATAAAGCTATCTACTTTCGTTGTCTTCTTTAATAATGGGAGAGGGGGAACTATCTACCATATTGTATACAACATATGTTTGCACTCAGGCCGAAGACCTTTAACATCATCAAGTGCATCGATACTAGTTATGTATAATCACATTGTGAGCACAATTGTTCTACAACAAAACCAGAAACACAAACGAAGCCCCGAGCATCGCATATCCTGGACTGTTGGCAATGATCTTCGTCCTCTCCTGTACAAGCCTATCCCGTAACTTCTTTTTCGTATCACTGCTCACAATTCGTACTACTAGTGGCTTTCTCTTACGTGGGATATACCCAGGCTTCAGAATATCCAACAAAGAGTATGGTACTAAGCCATTGCAACAAACATCACAACAGACAAGTGAGGTAGAGCTTGATTTGTTCCCTCCAACACCATCTAGCAAAATATCCCTTCTACAATTCTCGCTACTTACACACAAGTTCACTATGTAAGGATCACTAATCTTCTTAATACTCTGAGTGTTATAAAACACATGGGTACAAACAGGCCGACCATCCCTACCTGCACGTCCAACAAGCTACAGTAAAAAAAATCCCTCATTTACAACACATATGGCATCACGCACAGTGAGTAACATACCTGATAAACATTAGCAATGGTGCTAGGAACACCGTACACTATAACCAATTCTACGTCACCTACATCCATTCCCTGTTTTAATGATCTTGTATCGACCATTGCATTCAGAATGGTATGCTCTGAGTAACTTCAGTTGACATGTATATATATACTATAACTGTTGTCACGTAATTCTGAAGAGAATAGAGAGGATAGCGAGAACGTTTGTTGTACGAACTGTTTTGTAGTTGAGGTCAACGAAGCATGGAACAGTCCAACACTGTGCCTATGCTTGGCTGAGACAGAAAGAACCTTATACACTTCCGTAGCAGTGTCTTTTGTACGGCAAAATACCAATGTCTTAAGAATCACACTAACATCAGAAGAAGAAAACAAAGAAACAAGGTTGGCCAAATCTCTCTAAAAAGGAGATTACAAAGGTTCGTCTAGTGCTGTTTCAAGATATGACAGTTGATACTCGTACATTAAGCGAGGATGACTTGGATGCGCAAAAATAGATACTTGCCCTGTCTAACATACCAGAGACAACCACAGGATTGGTCATGCTAAGGGAGGAAATTATTTTACTCTGTCTATCTGTAGTAGCAGCTGTTAGGGCAATAAATGGGACGCCTGTAAGAGCCCTTAGACCTCCAACTTCTCCAAAAGCTGTTCTGAACTCTTTCCCCTTATACATGCACATTACATTCACATCATTCACCACATCCACAACAGAGTATAGACTAACACACCATTCCCATATGCAGTGAGCTTCATCTACAGCTACCATACACAACTTCTTAGCAAAAGCTCTGTCTTTAAACAGATCCCTCCATGGAGAAACAATGATAGTTTTGGGGGAAGTTAAAACTACAACAAAACAAATGGGTTAAGCAGATGCACTCTTCCACACAAAAAATATGACTAACCAAACGATATTCTCCAGAACAAACACTCAAAAATGTACTATCAATTCTAACGGCATTGAGTCCAACAGATCGCAACTGTTTAACCTAACAAGACAGAGCACATGCATACACACATCAACGCTAAGTCCTAATCACTACACGTACATGCTACCATATATACCGGCTGATCCATCAAGGAGACAAGAGGACTAATGATCATAGCACATGAGTCACCAAGGACCAATGGGCCGAGAGGGTTTTACCTGATCTAGTAGCCATACGAACAAATACATCTCTGCCATGCAAAAATGACAAAATACTCTCCAGCTGACCAGGTCTGAAACTATCATGTTTGAAGTATTTCTTCATACCTTTCCAATCAAGAAACAGTTGGATCCATCTGGAATTGGCTGTTTCCTAGCTATAGCAGCTAGAGCTGCACACTCACTACTACACAGGGTTAAATGCTTAGCAGCCATTACATGCACAGTATACACAACTTTTTCGAATTCACAACAGCTAATGCAAATCCAAATTTGAACTACCCAATCACACTCCAAGTGTCAGTTACTACACGTACACGTACCCGGAGATACAGGCATAAATTAATATTATTATAAACAATTTGTAAACAGTTAATAGAAACTATTTTACAGACCATGTCAGTTCCAGGGTTCAGTAGAAGTATATACGGGGCAACTGTTACATAACCACTGAGACTGACCTTAGCCAAGAACTCCATGGTAGTAGAGTTTCGCTCCCTTGAGCTCCGAGGCTCAGTCCTCCGGAAAGACTGATTTGACAATTGAAAGCTTTGAAGAGCACAAAGTTTTAGTCGCTGTACACAGTCATACCACCGGTACACTATAACAACAAACAGCCCTTGAATCGCCATTTCTTGCTCTCGTATTTGCTCTAGGAGACTAAATATAGCTTTTATACAGTGGCACAACTTTGTTTGTTCAATAAGTCACAAA
The DNA here is from genome assembly GCA_964030475.1 of Tethya wilhelma. NCBI lineage: Eukaryota > Metazoa > Porifera > Demospongiae > Tethyida > Tethyidae > Tethya > Tethya wilhelma. The sequence continues at coordinate 1,531,910 of CAXIPT010000012.1, forward strand.
TGCGTGGGCAGCATCCGCTTACGTGGGAAATATAATTCCTTCCAGTCAATTACGTGTCATCGCTTTCGTCCATTCACGTGATATTTGGTACCAGGCCTTCCCCCAGCAAAATAACACAACTAAAAAGGGGAAGGCCTGGGAACGAGGCAGGGCACGCACACAATTTTCTTAGACATGCCGTAACTGCCCTGAGTAACAGTTGGAACATTCTTATGGGATAAAAAAGCCTTCATGCTAGGAACTAGCCACACGTCGAAAGCCAGCTTACAATTTAGAAACAATAGAAAGCTAACTTACAAGTAGTTACTTTGAGAGATAATTTAGAACAAGAAATATGAGCAAGAAAGCTTGGATACTTGCACAAACCAGCTAGCTATATAATCAGCTCCCTAGAGTGATCAACGCTGATGAAGTTAGTGCAAGTGGAAAATGGGTGGGGCTGTACACGTGAATGGACGTGTTTTAGCAAAAGTGGGCGTGGCTACCCAAAAATTTTTTGTGCACAATTGTTACAAAAACCTTTTCAAAAATCCTAGATCCGCCACTGTGATAGTGTATACACTCTACAATCTGACGGAACAACTAAGTATGGCAATCATTTTATGACATTTGATGTTACAACTGTCAATGAAGCATTTTCACTTGGCTTGAGACATGTAATTTCTGGATCTGCCCAAACTACATGCACTTGAAACTTTAATTGAAATACTGGACAATCTAGATGTGGTTCAAAAGGAAATTGAAGAATCATGTGTATCATCAACGATTATAATTATTAAAACTAAAAAAACAATATGTCAGACCTCCATACTGCTGAGAAATTTTTGTCCATGATCTTATCCAATTGCAGAGCTAGTATCCTGCCAGAAGTGGTGTCAGATTGGGAAAAGGTGACAACTGGAAAGTGTGAGCAGCTCTCTCAAATTATCAATTTTTCTGTGAACTGGTCGGGTTAGCTGAATCAGCAGAGGAGACTGAAGGTTTGGGAGTCAACTTCTGAAGAAATTGAAGGACAATTTCTAGTCTGGATGCTTGAAACACTTCCGTACCTTCTTACGACATCAGGGAATCAGTAAAGTCTCCTTGTCTTCTTTTGGTTTAACAGCAATTTCTATGATGCTTCTGGTGTTTTTTTCCTCAAATCATCTATGGTGGTTCCAATTGGCTTTTTCAAGGTGTACTAAAATCTTCTATATATATATCACAGGATGAAAGGCTCTGGGTATTATTGATAAACTTGTCACAGGACCATTTTGGAGGTACTTATCTACATCGTCAGTTTCAATTTTACAGATAAGTGAAACGTATACCAAAATGCGTGAGAACTTCCAGAAGTACAATGATGAGGCAAAACCTGTCATCAAGAACGAGCTACTGTTATTTCTAGTAAAGATGAGGTCATGAGTTTTCTATTTGAGGAAGCGGAATGTGATCATTTAGTCCTGCAGTTGTTGTTCATGAGTTTCACTCTAACTATAGAAAGGCTGTTAGCTGACCATCTACCAGAGGGGAGAGTATCACAACGTTACAGATCCGTAGCAGAAACTGTGTCTGTTGCAATGATGAATGTTGTTCCTGACAATTCTCAATGGGCTAAATGGCTTAGAAACCTAATTCATCATACCTTGTATTTGATTCTTATATTATTCTCTCATCTCAGAACAAAACATCAGCATGGCTATGTTCCAAAACAACTAAAGAGAAAGAAGGACTACTTAATGCTGCTGGAAAACTTACTAAAGTACATCGATAAAATTTTAAAGCCAGAAAAGAACTTAATCACTTGGCAGTAATACGACAAAAAGAGCAACAATTAATTAAAAATACAGAAATATGGACTGTGAATGACGAGTAATCAGGTTGAAGAACAGCTAACCCACTTAACTCTTAATTAGATTTTATGAATATTTAATTAACCTAGGTTTTTCTACATTTTTGTTCTTGCTTTAGCCTTAGCCAGTAGCTAGTTGAGTTTATGGTTGTACTAAGCCATGGCTATATCAAATTAATTCTAGGTTTGCTTTTATTAACTTTAAAAGCTTGCAAAAACGGAAGGGGTCAAAGTTCGCCAAACGACCTGCATACTTTAGGCTTTTTTTCCAGCTTGAAGAGCAGCACTGCAAAAGCAGGTATAGCCTAAGCCTCCCTGCACCTCCATAGCTAGCGTCAAGCTTCTCCTTCAAAGCACTAAGAAAAAAACGTGAGTTTAAAACAAAAGGTCACGATCTCGCCGCGATCGCGACCTTTGAACTCTAAAGCCTATATCTCCCCTCCTACTAATCAGACCTGACTCTTGGTATTTTAGTAGAGCGCTTGCTTACCTAACTGCACAGCAAGTCTAAAGCTCATAGCTAAAACGCTATGGCTTAAAATAAAAAAATGCGAAAAATCGCAGATTACGCGATCGTTGAATACGCGTGTGCGGATAAATCCGTCTACCGGCCCTAAAGAGTTAAAGGGTTAGAAAGCTAAATTAGATGCTCTAAAAGCCCAGTTAAATTTCTGTCGGAAGGTTATTGGTCAGCCAAGTGCTGATAAACAACTTTACCAATTCTTTAACAGTTAAAAAACTGGCTAGAATTTGTCAACTGTCTGATTCTAGTCAGAAATATAAAAACCAAACACTTAAGATGTGCTTAAAGACCCTAAACTTCTGCTTTACCAACAGATTACTCATTTGTTCAATTGTGATGGGATAGACAACTGGTACGAGGCAACTATTTTGTCGTATGACAAAGAGTCTTATCAATTTTGTGTAGTCTATGATGGTGATGAAGAAGTGTTTGCTCTTCCTTTGCTAGATTATACTTGAAACGTGCTGAATTACAGATTTTACAAGTGAAAAAAACATTGGAAATGTATTGAGATAGGAATGGCCAAAATTCGTAAAAAGAAAGCAAACAAGATGGAATGGCTGTTTGAGTGTGTGCAGAATTGTTCCTGTGTGGGCTACATGTAGTACTCTTTTCCATATTGATCAAGTCCCTCATGTTGCCCATAGGAATAATTCTTTACACAATCAAACAGCCATTCCATCTTGTTTGCTTTCTTTTTACGAATTTTGGCCATTCCTATGTCTCAATACATTTCCAATGTTTTTTTCACTTGTTTGTTCTCATTTTTTCATAATTCTCCGAATCACATTTGAGTTTGCGTGTATATGGTAGTTACTTGTACACTATCAGCATGGAAATTATAGCATATATGCTATCAGCATGGCAGTATCAAAGTTTCGGCAGCATCATCAGCCTCAGGAGGCTGCTTCTTAGATTCTACTGGCTTTTCTCATCTTCTCATAGTGACAACTATAATATAAGTGCAACTAAGTATTCACCTCATAAACATTGAAGACTGAAATGTTACAGAGAGTTTAGCACAACCAGAAATCTTCAGGTAAAGCAGGAGGCCACGAATATTCCGATTCCAAATAACGCACACTTGTCTATCTGGAAAAGGTCGTCATTTTGCAGTTTCAAGTAGGTTATGAATTATGCATGAGTGTAGAAATGAATGGCGGCTATACAGAGAAGGCGCTTTTGCCCTTGTATCTAGCGACTCAATGAGAGACATGAAAAAACGATGCCAAAAGGACCTGAAGACAAAGAAACCACGAATATTCTTTCAAGAATCAGCTTCTGAAAGTGAGCACTCTTTGAGAAAAGTCGTGCCAAGATAGAAGAAGAAGAAGAAGAAGAAGAAGATGGAGAAAATTGGAGGTTTGGCATACTTTAGTTTGGTACTTTAGCGATGGTTTTAGGCCATGTTTTTGGGCTCATTAGAAAGAGAATGAGCTAAATAGAAACTTTAAGAAGCCTTTTAGTGCCAAGCACTCAGTTTTTGCAGAGTTATTCGCGTGAATATTTGTATTGCGCTAATGGGGCATCCGTGCCATTCCTATGTACCCAGTACTACCGTACTGGGAATTAAATAAATTGAAATCAGTGTGTCAAATATAAAATATCAATTGTAATTATAAGAAATTAATATTTTATTTCATATGCATGCAAAATACCACTGGAGGTAGTTCGTACGCGTGTGTATACATATATCGTAATATCAGTGCCCATATATAATTATTAAAATTAATAATTTTCGGTTGTGCCACATACCGTATGCTCATTTTACAGAGAAAATATTTAAAATTGTGTTGAAGAAATTGACTGGTAAAAGTATCGTCATATCAAGGCAAAATTATTGGAAAGCACTTGACATGCAAGCTGTGGCATACACAACTGGTGATAATGGGGTAGGCAGGCATCAATTACTTCTAAAATATTGAGTATACTGTACAGCTATAGGTAGCTAATTGCCATTATACACCAATTTATTTGGAAATTAATATATGAATTTAAAAAATTATGACTATACATTATAAAAAAATAAGTAATGTGAACATAATAATTACAATTTTTTTTTGTTATCTTAGCTAATCAAAACCAATTCTATGTTGTACCACTTTTGTAAAATTAACTGATTGTCAATGTCAACACTTCTGTGGATATACATGAGAGCTAAACCACTAAGTCTGTTACCACCCATGGTTGAACGTAGCCACGTTTTTAAAATGTGACCGAATTTTGGAAAACCGACCAATTCGAGCAATCCGCGAATTCTGAGATAGCAATCGCATTATAATCTAAGTCATTGCAGCTAGCTATTTTCCAAATTTGAAGTGGCTAGGCGCTATAGTTTTGGAGATATGAGCTCAAATATAACGACAGTTCATTCCAATTTTACTCGCTACTAGTGGCAGGATTGGGGCAAGCACGAGTAAGCGCATGCGCATAGAGTTTTGCATGTAGGAATAGACTTGTTGCAGGCTCTCCCCTATATACTCACTGTGAAAGGGGAGCCTAGTAGGTTATGTGGGAATGAGGCTAGTGCATATTGTTTGTATGGCATAATTATACAAGAGATACTTGACTTGTTGTTGACAGAATACTTGTTGATTTTTTTTGAGTCTGCAGTTATTCTCATTACTGCTCAGGCAGGACTCCATTGATTCTCTCTTGCCAGTTAACAGTTACTCTCCTGGTTACCTACACCGGGGGTTTCAGCATCATGCATGCATTGAAGCTTAGCAGCTAGCTGTTGTATCAGTTCTGAGTTATTGGCAGTTCAATAGCTTCTCAGACTTTGCCTTGTTCCAATGCTTTTTACCGCACTACCCATTCCTACACTACTTATTTTTTTGAAATTTTTACGTGTTAAATGTATTAGCAGCGTAAATACTCTAACTCTAATAGCAGCATAAATATGCTTATACTTTATTGGCAGCATGATGGATAATTTTTAAAAAATTAAATAGCATTTTGCTATTTTGATATTTTGCTATTTTATGATGTCATCAACGTTAGGCTTTGTAAGCCACGTGAGTATATTAAAAAGTGAAAGGTGAGACTTATAAACTAATTCTCAGAGATGCAGGTAAGTTTTTATTTAATATAGAAGACATGAGCAAAGTTTAAGGGTTACAATAGGGTTAGAATCAGGACATAAGACATGATAGGCGGTCTAGGGGTTGCTGAGGCTAACAAGTAATTAAGGCCAGGGGTTGTACTATGGCTGGAAGAAAACTGACTAAGTTAGGTCTAGGGGTTGCACTAGGGATGTGATCAGGACATAGCTACAAATCATTGAAATCAGCGGTGCATAAAAAATTATTAGTACTATTTTAGGTAGGAGGACATAATCATAATAAGCTAGTTAGACCGGGAAGGGAGCAGGACACAAGTGAGTGTAGCTATAGTGCATCAATACAAATTTAGTGAGCTATGTTAAGGTTAACTGACATGTATATAATACATTACATGAGCTTAAAAAATACCTATTATATAACCCTACCTAGCAAATACATTGATGTGTATTTTATACATGAGCTTACCAAAGCAAATACTTTTTTCACTTCTCAGATCAACAGCCTATGTTACTGAGTGATTGATGTAATTGCAGTAAATGTCTGCCAAACCTTGAAGATAAGTAAAATGTGTAATCATAAAACCAACACAGCCATGGCCAGTTGATCGTCAATCCTTATAAGAGATAAAGGGGTAGATAAGCTAGATCTAGGGTTTGGACAAGCACTGGGACCAGGATATATATAAGCTAGGTCTATAGGGGAAACCAGTTGGACTATGGCATATGGCCAGGACATAAGCTAGGTCTAGGGCCTAGTCCAACCCCTAGACCTAGCTTATGTCCTGGTTCCAACCCTAGTCCAACTCTTAAACCTATAGCTTATGTCGTGGCTGGGGCCAGGACATAAGCTATAGGTCAAAGGGTTGGACTAGCTAGGGCTGGGGCCAGAACATATATATAAGCTAGATCTACCTGAAGTTGGACTAGGGCTGGCTGCATGGGACCAAGTAGACAGTAATTGGACTCGGGCTAGTTGCACCCATCTCTCACTGAAAGATCGACAAGATTTTGCCACAAAGGGAACTGCCTGGAACAAACAGAGTATCAAACCTCTTGGGATATGACTATAATTATATGTGCATGTTCATTCTATAGGTCAAGATGTTGACTATAGTGCTGTGTCCAAGACAGCGCATGACTATAATACAATGTCATAAGAAATTTGTACCTATAAAACTTAAATATTCCGGGAGTAGTTTATAATTATGCTAACTTTATCCAATTAAGTCTTGCTTGCCTAGTTCAAAATTGAATTATTTATTGAAAATTGAATTATTTTAGTCCAAGTAGTTCATCTGTCAATTTTGCACTCACTATAAAGTTATATTTAAACCACAATACGTAATTATAATTGGAACATGCATGCATGCCTACTAGGGTCTTATCAAAAATATTCTCGGTAAGTTATAGTTAATGCACGGTAGCAGGGAATTATGGTAATAAACGTGATTTTTATGTTGCAATAATTCCTGCATCAACTGTTATATATCCCGTTTCTGATTGGTCAAATTTTTCGACGTGCCTTAAATTCACCTTAGTATCAGCTCCGTTCAGTTTTAAGTCAGATTCATTTAGAAAGAAGCAGAAGCCAAAATATAGTGAGTTTCTTCTACCTGGTTCAGTCCTCAAACAGACTTTGTCCAGAAAAAGCGCTTGAAGTACACGAGCAATTTCAACGTATCCAGAAAACTCAGCAAACTAAACTAAATGCTACTTATTTCAGAATAACAGTGGCTTTGTTTTAGTAGTCTACACTAAGTCTAAACAATCATCAGAAAATACTAAACTCTCTTTCAGAAGAGGCAGGTGCTAAAACATTTCGTTGCCTCATCTTTTTGTCAGTCCTCTTGCATGTTTAATGGTTCAAAGTTCGATTTAATTGTGTTTCTAAACCCAACCCACTTGTTACCCATGACTGAGCAGTAATTTCTTTACTGTACATACAGCATTGCTGCAATATTACATATAATATGTGAGGCTCCAAGGGAAAACCGGACGTTTGGGAAATTATTGTTTTTAGAGTTTATTTCGCGTTTTTGCGCGAATTTTTTTTTACTGCACAGGTGGCTAATTTTCATCTGACGCACCCTTTTGGGACTTAGAAAATTTTTGCAAGGTCATCTCTAGGAAAAGGTCGTTACAATTAAATATGTTTAGAGCTTGAAATTTGACTGTTTTACTTGTACTTAGTGTTTGCAGAGCTGAGTGTTCATCTGCAGATAAAAAAAACAAAGGTAGAGAGCAACAGATATTGCTCAACTCAGTGCTAGCTAGCTATAGCTATAGTCTCAGTGACTTTCACCGTGATTGCCCATAATTTGCCATTGCTGTCATGATGGCCTTTCGTGTCTGCTTTGATTTTCTACATAATCAGTCAGTGATCAGTCAAGAAGTCGACATAGCTGAGTACATGCAGCAGCAGTGATCCAATGCTTGAATGTGGCATGCTGGCTCAGTAGTGACTCTGACTGCACTGCAAGTTGTGAAGTCAAAGGCTTGAGAGTCAGATGATGAGCTTAATAACTCAGTTTTCTGTGATTATACATACTTTACTAGTTTCAGAAGTCTGCATTGATCAGTAGCCTAGTAGGCTGAATAAGGCATGCAGCTCAGTAAGTTGAGACTTGTGACACCATATTATTATCATAAATTATTATGGTAATAGAATCATGTATGCATAAAGTTGGATTGTATACAGTGGCTGTATCTGTGGAGATGAACTTCTGCAGAGGCTTTTGATCACTTCTCACAATCTGATTGAGTGAAACAATACTTAATGAGTTTATTTCACTTGCTTTCATATATAGGCAGTCTCTGGCAGAATGTATATGCAATCTTTCTCATCTTGTCCCTTCCAGTCTCCTCTTACCAATGGCCTCCAGGTGGTGGATCTCACTCAGGCCCCTCTGGCTCACACCCATGAGGAGACAACTTGAAGAAATCAGAGTTTGAGTAGCAAACTGATAGTCAAGCTTGCATGCAATGTGTATACACTCCACATGACGACCTTTACCAGTGTGTTGACCTCGTGAAAAAATTCTAAGTCCCGAAAGGGTGCGTCAGATAAAAATTAGCGCACGGGTGCATTGCCCTACATCTCAGCATGCTCCACGCAAACTTTGAGGGGTGGAGCTGCTTCTGTTACATGCAGCTAGGGACAGGAACGTTGCCATGTTGAACTTTGACCTTTTTCTCTATTTATACAAGTGAAAAAAACATTGAAAATGTAATGAGACATAGGAATGGCCAAATCGTAAAAAAGAAAGCAAACAAGATGGAATGGCTGTTTGAGTGTGTGCAGAATCATTCCTGTGTATTGTGAACAAGTTTGCCTGCTGAGGCAGAGCGTGTACTGCCTCTAGAGAATGTAACATAGTCATGTACATTGAAATTGTCAGGTGGTTCCTTCAGGCATTTTATTAAGAATAGAATGTCTTGTATTTCATACCGTGGAAATATGTGGAGAGCTATTAGTCTAGCCTTGTACGAGAGATTAGTGTCACAGGGTTGGTTGAATAGAATAAATTTGGTGGCCCTTCTCTGCACTCGTTCTAACAATGAAATGTCTCTAATAAGGTTTGGTCTCCAAATCTGAGAACAATATGTAAGGTGTGATCTCACTAAAGAGATATACAGTGATCTTCGGGTGGAGACTTGGGAAAAATGTGAGATAGTATGACAAATTAGGAATAGAACTCTATATGCTTTAGAGCAGATGTAATTGTAATGGTCAGTCCATGATAAATTACTGGAGAGGAAAAGTCCAAGATCCCTAACGGTGTGCCAAGTAGCATATATACAAATGATGGGTCAATATGTTGAGGATTCTTGGGGGATATTCTGAGTACAGAACATTTAGTATCATTTAAGGTGAGATTGCACTCAATACACCATGAAGACAAACTATCTAGATCTTGTTGAACAAGTTGGTGGTCTGTTGTTGACATAATACGTTGCAAGATCTTGGTGTCATCAGCAAAAGAGAAAGGGCTAGCATTGGATATAGACATAGGTAAGTCATTGATATAGATCAAGAAGAGAAGAGGTCCAAGTATGCTACCCCAGAGCGAACATATGGTGATGAAATTTTAGTCAAAAGGATGCAGACTTCCTGAAGTGCCTAGGTGGAAGCCAAACTAATTTTTTAGCCTATACAAAGTTCAGATCTCTGCAAAAATGTTCAAAAAGCTTACAATATATAGTCGCTAAAGTCATACCCGCTTAATGGAATGCAATTACTGTAGCTGCACTCATAGCCAATGACACTGCTTTGCCAGTGTTCTGCTTTTATCAACACAATTACCCTTCTCATGAGGTAGCTGACCTCGAGTCCTGACGCAGAGTACTCAGACGAACTGAAAGATTCTTCATCTGTGTGAGAAAGGGACACATCTCTAATAACTGACGATCTAAGATCAATTGCTTGAGTTGTAGAGGAAGACATTATGTGGCTGTGTGTGAATCTGGAACAACGTCCCTTACTAAGTCTTGTGATTCTGGTACTAATGTTGTACATCTTCTAAACTCAGAAACAACAGACTATATACTTCCCCTCACACAAGCATGTGGACCTATTCTGACAACCGTGTGTTGTTGCAGGATGATCCTACTTGTCAGAGCCAGAATGGTACAGGATACTGGAAGTCAACATGACTGACGCTCTGAAAAAGAAGCTGGCACTGACTGCAGATGGAGAGCAGATAATGGCCATCATGACATTCGGATCTGTATAACAAGGGGAAAAGTCACAACTGTAAACATGTGAGGATTGGTATGAAGTTCAGGGATTGAGGAGAGTTGATGTTGACTTTTTTCAGTTCCAAGAATCTGGCTTGCTTCACATTTGATTAAAGACTATGTATGATTCTAGAACCTGATAGTTCTTCCCAATTAGAAGTAGACATTACAGGGAAGATGCACATGCAGGCAACAGGGTGGACTTGTTGCCATTTAGACAAGACTTGCTGTCCCTGAGCTGACTCCTCGTATCTCAGGTGCATTAAGGACTGGGACCAGCTAAAATTTTGACATCAAGGTGGTTATTCATGGTGCTATACCAGAAAATATATACATTATTTAGACTTCTTTTAAACATTATATGAAATGGGAATGTTTAATAATTAGAAAATTGATTTAATTAGCCACGCCCATCACAAGGATGAGTGGGTGTGGCACTATAAAGCGATGGAGGTCGATAGGCAAATTTACACAACACGGAATATAAGTGCCTAAGCTGGAGCGGTTTCACTGTGCTCAGCAGACTGCAGTTAATGTGGACAATATCCTCTACTGCGTTTTAGCTAAAAATACACAGAATGCCAATTATGAGACAAAAACTTGTTTTTTTATGAAGCTAATTAACATATTTTGCGCTGTACGAGAGTAACAATGTTTATTTTCTGAAAAGTAAAGAAATATTGTTGTTTACAGCCTAGTTTAGATCATACTTACCTCATTTACTGACGTCGTAAGAATTCCGTTCAAAGATTCTTGACTTTAGTGAGGCTACTTGCCATGTCATCTCAAGACCACGTGATCACTACAAACGCTGTACATACCAATATGAGCGATAGCTTAGAAATAACTAGCAAAAAGAAGCTAAATTAGCAGCAGAACTAAAAATACCTCTCACAAACTTTCACAGGCAGCTCACTTTCTTTTCTAAATGAGTCAATAAATGAACAGTCACGCAATGATCATATGACAAAAAAGGGCGTGTACTATAGATACTTACGGGGCGCGCGCCGTTTTTGCTGACTCAGCAATAATTCGTGGTCCCAGTCCTTAATGCACCTGAGATGGTCTCATTACTCACTCTTCATGCTGATGCTCAAGTATCAGAAGGTCGATCTTTAGACATAACAATGAAGTCGATGGACGCCTTTGGAATTCCTTTTATGATCAATCACTTTACTATGAACTCTGCAACAAGGTGAAGTTTCATGAAGGAAGATATATATATAAAAAAAAAACATTGGAAATGTAATGAGACACAGGAATGGCTAAATCGTAAAAAGAACGCAAACAAGGTGTAAGGAATTCTTCCTGTGGGCAAAATGAGAGACTCAATAAGGAGATTGTTAAATGCAGCCCATACAGGAAGAATTCTGCACACACTCTAACAGCCATTCCATCTTGTTTGCGTTCTTTTTACGATTTAGCCATTCCTGTGTCTCATTACATTTCCAATGTTTTTTTTACTTGTTTGTTCTCGTTTTTCCATAATTTTACAAATTACACTTGTGTTGGTGTGTGTAGTTAGTAATCTGGCAAGCCAGACTCACTGAGCCAGTGGTGGGCTGCTGAACTGGCAAGTTGTGTAGCCTGCTTGATACTGAAGTGAAACACACATCTTAGTCATTTGGAGGCAGAAGCTGTATCATAAGATTTACTTGCTTTTCTATATGTTATGATAATCAAAGTCCTGATTCATCACTTAACACTTAGCGGACGGGTTAAATTATTGAACTTTGAACCCAAAATACGGGTATAAAATTTATACGCGTGCAAGCGTAAGTGCAACTTCAGCACTTTTTTTTGGCAGGAAGCTTGCATCTGTGAACTTTGAACCAGCTGTGCAGACAGGTAAGGTATTGCCCTACTTAAATATGAACTACTAACTTAAACCTTGAAATAGGCGTGGCGCTATAGGCTCATAAAGCGACAAAGGTCACGATCACGACCATCGCTTTTAGTAGCTTGTTTTCTCCAGAGTCCTACAGAGCACAAGGTTAGTACTTTATATAATACTGCAGGGATAGTTAGGCAATAAGGCTATACCATCGCTTTTGGGATTCAGTTAGGCTAGCTAGTTTTTTGCTCATAAGTCTGTCATGGTCGCGATCGCGATTTTCGGTTTTAGTTTCTCGTTTTCTCCATGGTCTTAGCTAGTAGAGGCTTAGTACTTGCTGTGTTATTGCAGCAATAGCTAGACTTTACGACCATAGCATCGCTTTTGTAACTCTGTTCAACTAGCTGACAAAAAAGCCTAAGACGCTAAGCTTTGTATTTGGGGCGAGCCTGAGCAAGCCCCACATAGTCGTTGCAAATGGTAAAATTTCTGTTGGTTTGTTTGTACACCGTGGACACTTTCCGTATATTCAAATTATTCGAACGTGCACGCGTGGTGTTGCAATATTGAAATCAATTGCGCAATAGCATTAGCACATGTTTTCTCAGTGTCCAGAAATTTGCAAAGTATGGTCTGTTCGACGTTCAGAGATTCGATCGATTCATGGATAGTAATGAAGAGAAAAAGCAAAAACGCCTTGCACGGCGAAGAGAACTCTACAGAGAGCGTAAACGCCTGATGACAAAGAAAGCAGACTCGCTAGGTGTAGATAACGAGATTCAGCTCGCCGACAAAAGCGACGCCTGAGAGAAACCACTCCCGAGAGAGATGCTTGTCGTGATCAAGAAAGAGTCAGGATCGAGGAAAGGAGGCAGAGAGAAACTACTCCCCAGAGAGATGCCCGTCTTGATCAGCAAAGAGTCTGGGACGAGGAAAGGAGGCAGAGACTGAGAAACCACTCCCGAGAGAGATGCATCTTGATCAGCAAAGAGTCGTCAACCTTCCACAAAATGTGCTGTCATTTGCCACCACTCTTCCAAGGCTACCATCAGAGATTGATGTACTGGTTGTGAGCCTGAAAGAGAAGGAGCAAACACATCAAGATTTCTGTGTCCGAAGGCATTTTGTTGAGCAAGCATTGAATTGGCTGTTTAAAAACAACCAGTACTATCGAGCTAACCAAGTTCGTATGAATTAAAATGCTCTTCATCAATTGCCAGAGGATGGGATCCTGACCTCCTTCAGCCAGCTGACCCCTCATCTGCTGGTCAATCATCTCAAGTGCCAGAGGAAGATCTATACACAGCACACCTGTCAAATTCATTTGTTCCAAATGCAATACACCAAAGCACAGAACAGGAAACCATTTGGCAAGCTGTGCAAGATTGACAATCGAGATCAATCGAGGAAAGGAGGCAGAGAGAAACCACTGACACAGGTTGAGGAGATGCTGATATCAGCTGTGATGCTGATCATATCCATCTACAGGCTACCTCATGGCCAGTATGGATACAGTGGACATGTCCACAAAATGTGCTGTCATTTGCCACCACTCTTCCAAGGCTACCATCAGAGATTGATGTACTGGTTGTGAGGAAAGAGAAGGAGCAAACACATCAAGATTTCCGTGTCCGAAGGCATGTTGTCGAGCAAGCATGTTTGAAAACAACCAGTACTATCGAGCTAACCAAGTTCGTATGAATCAAATGAATCAGTATGAATTGCATGCGCAAGAATATACAGCGCGTTCTCTTCCCACAAATAACGCGCTCAGGCTCGCCCCCTCGATGTACTACATCATGCTAGTATAATTATACGCGTCACGGAAACGTGACAATCGTCTTCCGGAAGTGGTACGTAATTGTAATTATGTCACGGATTCGTGACAATCGTCCGCTAAGTGTTAAGAAGAGCAACCAGGTATCACAAACTAGTTCCAGGCAACTTCAGTGCATTTAATTCCAAATAACGCACACTTTTGTGTGTGGAAAGTAGAAGCTAATGAATTATGCATGATTAATGGTGGCCATATGGAGGAGACATGCGGCTAGGGACAGGAACGTTGCCGTGTTAAACTTTGACCTTTTACCTGTTTATCTCTATTTATAAGAAATTGTAATATCGTAAACAACGTTAACATAATGAGTTCAACAAAGAATAAACATCAACATCAGCATGCAAGTTGAAACATCATTACATCGCAATCTATGACCATGGATCCCCGGACTATACTAACAGTCTCCACCAGGGGAGCTTCTAAAGAAGAAGGTATGTTTGGGCTATGACTAATGGTACAGACTCTACTTCACAAAGCACACTGAGCTGCATGTTTAGTTTCTGCATGGTCATAATAATTTTGAGCAAATCAGTGCTATAATATCCATCAGCATATTCACTGGACAAGTGATTAATTGTAAAAGTCTTTGCGTTTACATCAATGTTACAGCATAGATAATAGAGTGGGAGTAGGGATTAGAAACGCTGCGCTCGTGTGTTAATGAAACTGTGCCACGGTCACATGACTCTTTCGTGACGTCACTGAAAGCCCGCGCACTAGCGCGCCCTCGTGCAGCAGCTGCTGTATAGTTTTGCTCACAAACACCACCTTGTAAGACTCAACTAGTCAAATTTTTTAAATCTGCTGACTGCCTCTCTTGGTAAGCATTTAACTGTTCATAAATCTGCCTCCCATCTCGGTCATATTTTGACTTTCAATCTCTCGGATGACGATGATATTGTTGCTATCACCAAGGATATGTGTTGTAAAGCCGTGTTCTGCACCTGTTCTCATGCTGTGATCCTATAGTTAAGACTCACCTGTTCTCCAGCTTTTGCCTATCTTTGTATGGCGCGTGTCTGTGGAATCTTTCTTCTCCTAAATTGAGATACCTTGAAGTCTCTTTCAACAACATTCTTAGGAAGATATGGTCTCTACCTCGCCATTGCCACACTGGCATCCTGCACTCAGTTGAAGCACCTACAATCTTGTTCTTGCCCACTCTCGAGGCCTTCTAACTTCTGCATTGAAGCATTCTGGACTCATTCAAGATCTCTTCCTGCAGAGCTCTCGGAACCCCTCCATCTCTTTTGGATACAATATTCTTCATGGCACTAACCATGTTAAGAGTTATTCCACTGGTGACTTAATGTGTGCTGATTTTATTCGTACTGCAAGGTTAAACTGATCAGTTAACAGACACCTGGATGATGAGATCTACTTTACGTGTACCGAATAACTCCTTTGTTCATAACAATCACTATTACTTACTAATCTTATAACTATAATAATATTATTATGCTTATATGTGCACTGTTTGTTCCTATTGCTCCTATTTTGGAGTGCTCTTATTACAATTACAATCACAATAGTCTGACTGTACTAACATCTCAGCAAAATTCTTAACTCACCGTCCAAGCATGAGTTTTCTCCCTGTATTATTGCACAATATGGAGTTTAATATAGCTAAACTCAAGCTACTTACTAAGTTTAGAAGTATTTGTGAGTACAAAAACTACACAAAATTTTTTGCCCAATGTCCAACTATTGATAGGCATTCAGTAATGTACTGCAAAATTTACCTATCCATTTGCATTGGTTGGAATGTTACAAATGCAGTGAAGTAGTTTATTGCTACTACTTTGGTTGTATTATGAAGAAAAAACTACACAATTCATTCATTAGACTTTCTTCATTATCAGTAAATACTTAAGTTTTAATTTTATTGACAACTTAGATCGCTTCCAGGTCAACTTGACACTGCTAACTGTTACTGGTCGAGCTTGCGTAGTTACCGTTCACAAGTTTCGCCACAGCTTTGGCTCAGTGCTTGAAGCAGTGCTAACGATCTTTTCCATATGTTTTCTTTGCAATGACGTGACGTCATCGTGTCGCGGATTCAGTCTGACGTAATAATTGAATGATACACACGTTTCTAATCCCTACTCCCACTCTATTATGGTTACAGTATTCTACTTCTGGTAGATCAATATATATCCTATACGTATAATTATAACTGAGAGGACGGACGGTCACTGTTGCCATTCAAGCTGCATAGCCCGTGACTGAATTTGTTTGAATTGCAAATTTTTTTTGCTGTGGATACTGCACCAGCTCCGTAAACTAAAGCTAAAAACATTGTAGTCAATGGTGCCGGTTCTTTAATACAGCACTGTATATTACGTAACTCTGCAATACAAAAGCAATAGGAAAGTATACGGACTGCCGGTACTCTATACACAGTGAATTTTTTTTTCACAGTAGGAATCTGTAACAAAGATTAGGTGGACCTTTGAGGGTACTTTCTTCGTTATCGTGACAAAATGTGCATAGTACTCTAACAGTCACAATCAAAGGAGGCACAGTATCATGAGCTATCACAGTAGAATTGATTAAATGACTATGCCGTAAATTACTGCTGTAAAAGATGGAAATTAATGAGTCCAAAGAGTTTACATTTAGCTAGGTATATCCTCTGCATGGTAGCTTATTTCACACGTATGGAATGTTGATGAAATATGAGTGGCGATGAGAGTGTGACTGCAACTATACATATAGCAATAACTGGTGATGTCAGTCTTGTGTGATTGGTGATAGCAGTTTAAGTTCCTGTTGAAATTGATAGTCAAATGTTTACTTATAGTAAAATTATCTCTTCTGCATATTCAGGTAATATAATTTGCCTCTAATAATCTGATTGGCTTGCTCCTGTTCAATTACTGATGACTGCATGGCATTTGACAGACCATGCATTTCAGGAACTGAGATTTATGTAAGGATACAGTTACATTGTATGGTATTGTATAGTCTGCATGCATTGAACACTATAATATATGTGCATGTGTGCTATGATGGAGCTGCTGTATTATAGTTGTTCTTGTTGTGCATGCATGGTAGCTATATCACCTATATCGGGGCATATACATGTCGTGCATACACTCTCACTGTTTAGGTTAGCAGTTCATTAAGAAATTGGATCAAGAAACATAGATACACTCCATGCATGGCATCGAATGGGAGGCTGAGGGATGGCTGGTGCAGGATGGCTATGCCCGGGATGAGTCATGCAAGAACAATGAAGTGATCGAACCATCACAGGGCCATCTGCATACTGTTCTTGTCCATGTGCACAATGCAGTCTAGACTTAATTGTGTTTGTAATGACTATAATGTTCATAACTACTGTAACAGTCACTATTTAGGACACATGTTATACTATGCCAGAATGTATCATTATTCCCAGTACGGTAGTACTGGGTACACAGGAATGGCACGGATGGCCCATTAGCGCAATACAAATATTCACGCGAATAACTCTGCAAAAACTGAGCGCTTAGCACTAAAAGGCTTCTAAAGCTACTATTTAGCTCTTTCTCTTTCTAATGAGCCCAAAAACATGGCCTAAAANGACGTTTGGGAAATTATTGTTTTTAGAGTAAAATGTGGTTTTAGTTTATTTCGCGTTTTTGCGCGAAATTTTTTTTACTGCACGGGTGCATTGTGCTACAACTCAGCATGCTCCACGCAAAATTTGAGGGGTGGAGCTGCTTCTGTTGCAGAGATATAGACCGTATTGTTCGCCCTGTTTATTTTTATTTAGTTGCTAACACGGAGAACTGTTGCTATGCTGTGCAACAGACTGTAGTGAATATTAATGAGCTAGGCAGCTGCCACAAAAATGAATTGTTTATTCGATGTTCTCAGTGCTCTATAAGCTGACTGATCTCAGAATTTTGCTACAGCACATGGGCAGAAAGGTAAGCTTAAAGCTTTATACGTGCTTGTCTAATCCAAGCGCTAACATGCAGTAGCTTTCTACTAGCTCGTAAGTATTGCCTCTCCCTGTACTGCGATCGCGTACAGGTTATTTTGAGGCTTATTTTAGTTCTTGGAACTTACTATACCTAGAATCTATCTCTCTGCTAGCAAGCGCTCACCTCCTTGAGTCCAGTAGCTGTCTCCTGGGTCTTCTTTCCTAGCTACTCGCTTCTCACTAAATAATTTTAGTCCCCACGTGGCTGGCTGTGGTAATATTCAGCATGTACTGTACATGATCTAATTAAGATACGGAGAGCATACGGACCGTCCATAGTTTACATAGCAACAGGTTTACAACTGTTTTACCAGTAAGCCACGAGTGGAGGCAGGGCTGCTTCGAAGAGCAATATCTGGAAAACTACAACAGCTGTGTGCACCAAATTTTGATATGCGCTTCCTAGAAAGGCCTAGATACACATGGAATAGCTAACTCAAAATTCGCGGAAATTCCTAAACGTCCGGTTTTCGCTTGGAGCCTCACATATAGCACACACATAATATATATTATAGCGTTCAATGCATGCAGACTATATACAATACCATACAATGTAACTGTATCCTTACATAAATCATCGCTACACAGTTCCTGAAATGCACGGTCTGTCAAATGCCAGTCATAATTGAACAGCAGCAAGCCAATCAGATTATTAGAGGCAAACGTATACTACCTGAATATGCAGAAGAGATAATTTTATTATAAGTAAACATTTAACTATCAATTTCAACAGGAACTTAAACGGCACCAATCACACAAGACTGACATCACCAGTTATTGCTATACGCATAGTTGCAGTCACTCTAGAAATAGACTAGAATACACTCTTATCGGCACTCATATTTCATCAACATCCCATACGTGTGAAATAAGCTACCATGCAGAGGATATACCTAGCTAAATGTAAACTCTTTGGACTCATTAATTTCCGTCTTTTAGAGCAGTAATTTACGGCATAGTCATTTAATCAATTCTACTGTGATAGCTAAACTGTGCCTCCTTTGATTGTGACTGTAAGAGTATATGTACTATGCACATTTTGTCACAATAACAAACATAAATTCAGTCACGGGCTATGCAGCTTGGATGGCAACAGTGACCTCTTATATAGTAGGATTGATCTAAGTATATACTGTAACATTGATGTAAACGCTTAAACTTTACAATTAATATATTTTATCACCTGTCCAGTGAATATGCTCGTAGATATTGTACTGAGCACTGATTTGCTCAAATTATGACCATGCAGAAACTAAACTGACATGCAGCTCAGTAATTATAGTGCTTTCAGTGTGAAGTAGAGTCAGTACCATTAGTCATGGCCCAAACGTACCTTTTTCCTTAACTCTTTAGGGCCTAAATTTATTATGCATACTTAATTAGATTTTATGAATATTTAATTAACCTAGGTTTTTGTACATTTTTGTTCTTGCTTTAGCCTTAGCCACTCTCTTTTGTAGCTAGTTGAGCTTAGCTATGGTTGTACTAAACCATGGCTATATCAAATTAGTTCTAGGTTTGCTTTTCTAAACTTTAAAAGCTTGCAAAAACAGAAGGGGTCAAAGTTCGCCAAACTACCTGCATACTTTAGGCTTTTTTTCCAGCTTGAAGAGCAGCACTGCAAAAGCGCTTGCATGCAGGTATAGCCTAAGCCTCCCTGCACCTCCATAGCTAGCTTCAAGCTTCTCCTGCAAAGCACTAAGAAAAAAACGTAAGTTTAAAACCAAAGGTCACGATCTCGCCGCGATCACGACCTTTGAACTCTAAAGCCTATATCTCCCCTTCCACTAATCAGACCTGACTCTTACTTGGTATTTTAGTAAAGCGCTTCCTTACCTAACTGCACAGCAAGTCATAGCTCAAACGCTATGGCTTAAAATTAAAACAAATGCGAAAAATTGCAGATTACGCGATCGTTGAATAGGCGTGTGCGGATAAATCTGTCTACCGGCCCTAAAGAGTTAAAAGCTCCCTGGTGGAGACTGTCAAGTGATTGCGATGCAATGATGTTTCACTGAACTTGCATGCTGATGTTGATCAGTTGATGTTTATTCTTTGTTGAACTCATGTTGTTTACGATATTACAATTTCTTATAAATAGAGATAAACAGCTAAAAGGTCAAAGTTCAACATGGCAACATTCCTGTCTCTAGCCACATGTCTTCTGTTGCAGAGATATAGACCGTATTGTTCACCCTGTTTATTTTTATTTAGTTGCTAACACGGAGAACTGTTGCTATGCTGTGCAACAGACCATAGTGAATATTAATGAGCTAGGCAGCTGCCACAAAAATGAATTGTTTATTCGATGTTCTATAAGCTGACTGATCTCAGAATTTTGCTACAGCACATGGGCAGAAAAGTAAGCTAAAGCTTTATACGTGCTTGTCTAATCCAAGCGCTAACATGCAGTAGCTTTCTACTAGCTCGTAAGTATTGCCTCTCCCTGTACTGCGATCGCGTACAGGTTATTTTGAGGCTTATTTTAGTTCTTGGAACTTACTATACCTAGAATCTATCTCTCTGCTAGCAAGCGCTCACCTCCTTGAGTCCAGTAGCCGTCTCCTGGGTCTTCTTTCCTAGCTACTCGCTTCTATTTTAGTCCCCACGTAGCTGGCTGTGGTAATATTCAGCATGTACTGTACATGATCTAATTAAGATACGGAGAGTATACGGACCGCCCATAGTTTACAATGCAACAGGTTTACAACTGTTTTACCAGGAAGCCACGAGTGGAGGCAGGGCTGCTTGCAAGAGCAATATCTGGAAAACTACAACAGCTATGCGTACCAAATTTTGATATGCGCTTCCTAGAAAGGCCTAGATACACATGGAATAGCTAATTCTAAATTCGCAGAAATTCCCAAACGTCCGGGAGCCTCACATATTGTAGCTTGTATAGTTTTATACTACATTACATCATCTGTAATTAGGTCAAAACCTGTAGAATACATAGAGGCATTATTCTACAGACTTATTCTACAGGAAGTAAAATACGCAGGGGTCAAAATTTTTCTGCAGCGTTTTTCACTTTTCCCCTAGAGAAGGCTAAGATTTCTGCAACAAAAGAGTGATGTTCGTAGCCAATCTCACAGTTTCTGAAATAGTAGTCCACTGTTTGGTAAAGGTCGACCATCTCAACCTCGTGACAAAAGGCTGACAGCTATACAGCTGGTCGAGCAGGCACAGATGACGACTTTAGCTGAAAAAGCTTTTTTGTCCAGTAAACAAACAGCATAGGAAAATGGTACAGCAAGTCTCACTATTTCTGAGAATACGTTCTGGCCATAGAGAAGGACGAATGTTGAATGGTTGCAGTCGACTGTGTACATGGAGATACCGTCTTCCAGCAAAAAATTACAGATTAAACCTCACCTGTCACTGTACTGAGACTATCTCTGGCAAGTTAAGGACCGGCTCCCTAATTAAGGAAAAAATTATTCGAACTAAGAATATCTTTATTGTTTAACATGCTCTCACCATGGTAACGCATGTGAATGATGCTCCAAACATCCTTAATGATTTCCCCTGGTTACCAGAGTCACATGACCAACCTCATCATGAATATTCATGAAAATATCTTCAATTAAAATTCCGGAAATGATATGCAGTTGCCATGGTAACCAAAAATTTTATGTGAAATCTTGTGTTATAGTACTATATTTTTATTCATTAATATCTTGGATATCATGTTGCCATGGAGAGATAAGCAGCGCTTTCCATTTAATGCACACCAAAATTTACTGACATGTCCTACTTCTTCAAGCTGTAGCTCTCCATGGCAACATGATATCCCAGATATTAATGAATAAATATAAAGTACTATAACACAAGATTCAGTGAAAAAATTTTGGTTGCCATGGCAACTGCATATCATTTCCGGGATTTTAATTGAAGATATTTTCATGAATATTCATAATGAGGTTGGTCATGTGACTCTGGTAACCAGGGCAAATCATTAAGGATGTTTGGAGCATCATTCACATGCGTTACCATGGTGAGAGCATGTTAAATGATAAAGATATTCTTAGTTCGAATAATTTTTTTCCTTAATTAGGGAGCCGGTCCTTAACTTGCCAGAGATGGCAAGTGGGATATATTATTGAATAAATCCTCAAGCTCTGTCCGTCAGTATTAAACTGTTTGAATGGCCCTAAGAGTTTGTTCTGCTTTGTTTTCACTTTTGAGTATGTACTCAAGCTTGTATGCTTGCTATAATGCTATATATGAATAATAATGTTTATTATTTCACGTCAACTCTATACCTATAATTACAAGTGCAAAAAACATTAGAAATGTAAATCAAACATAGGAATGGCCAAATCGTAAAAAGCGAGCAAACAAGATAGGAATGGTTGTCAGATTGAGCGAGGAGTTCATTTCACTGTGTCACCTATGTTCATATCCCTACTGAGCTCAATGACATTGTAGACACAGGAATGAACTCGCTCAATCTGACAACCATTCCTATCTTGTTTGCTCGCTTTTTTACGATTTGGCCATTCCTATGTTTGATTTACATTTCTAATGTTTTTTGCACTTGTTTGTTCTATTTTTTTCGAATAATTGTTTATAATATCAGTGGAATATAGTCTTCAGCCTGAGCAGAGAACTTCAGCCTTTCAGACAGCTGAAAATCTAAACCTTCAAGCAGGCAACGTGATTCGTGTCAATTACATGTGTATCTTGCTAGCTATTGACTTCCCTACTGAAGAACTGAACACAGAGAACGAGAGGATAGGATCTAGGACAGACTTGGCAGAGTGCACTGCAGGATTGCAATAGATTCCAAATAACGCGCACTTGAATGTGGAAAGGGTCGTTAGGCTAGCTAGCTTATAAATAATGCATGAGTTTAGAAATATTAATGGCGGCGCCATATGGAGAGGCGCTTTTCGCCTTGTATCTAGCGTCTCAAAGAGAAGCACAAAAAAACGATGGCAAAAGCGATTGAAGACAAAGAAACCAAGTTTGTTCGTTCAAGAATCAGCTTCTAAAAGTGAATGGTCTTTGAGATATGGCGTGAGAAGATAGAAGAAGAAGAAGAATAAGAAGAAGATGGAGAAAATTAGAGGTTTGGCATACTTTAGTTGGGTACTTTAGCGATGGTTTTAGGCCATGTTTTTGGGCTCATTAGAAAGAGAAAGAGCTAAATAGTAGCTTAAGAAGCCTTTTAGAGCAAAGTGCTCAGTTTTTGCTGAGTTATTCGCGTGAATATTTGTATAGCGCTAATGGGCCATCCGTGCCATTCCTATGTACCCAGTAGTACCGTACTGGGAATGTAAACACAAATGGAAGAGGAATAACATGACACACATGCTGCAGATACAGAATAATTATGACAAGTACAAAAAACATTAGAAATGTAATGCAAATATAGGAATGGTCAAAAGTGAGCAAACAAGATAGGAATGGTTGTCAGATTGAGCGAGTTCATTTCACTGTGTCACCTATGTTTATATCCCAACTGAGCTTAATGACATTCTAGACACAGGAATGAACTCGCTTAATCTGACAACCATTCCTATCTTGTTTGCTCACTTTTTATGATTTGACCATTCCTATGTTTGAATTACCTTCCTAATGTTTTTTGTACTTGTTTGTTTCATTATTTTTTGAATAATTGTTTACAATTTCAGTGAAATTTAGTCTTTATCCTGAGCAGAGAACTTGCCTACAGCCCGGGGCCTAGATAGCTCTGTACATGCCTTTAGACCGCTGAAACTCTGAACCCCCAGGTTGAACATGATTTTATGTCCATTATATTTGTGTCTTGTTAGCTAAAGATAACTTCCCTACTGAACACAGAGAACAACAGGATAGGACAGAACTTGGGCCACTGAATGCTGCAAATAACGCGCACTTGATTATGGAAAGGGTCGTTATGCCAGCTAGCTAATGAATAATGCATAATTTAGAAATTAATGGTCGCCATATGGAGAAGGCACTTTTCGCCTTGTATCTAGCAACTCAAATGAGAGACACAAAAAACCGATGGCAAAAGCGACTGTCCCCAAAGAAACCAAGTTTGTTCGTTCAAGAATCAGCTTCTAAAAGTGAATAGTCTCTGGGAAAGTTGAGCCAAGATAGAAGAATAAGAAGATGGAGAAATTTGGAGGTTTTACATATTTTAGTTTGGTACTTTAGTGATGGTTTTAGGCCATGTTTTAGTGCTCGTTAGAAAGAGAAAGAGCTAAGTAGTAGCTTGAAAAGCCTTTTAGTGCCAAGTGCTCAGTTTTTGCAGAGTTATTCGCATGAATATTTGTATTGCGCCAATGGGCCATCCGTGCCATTCCTATGTACTATGTAAAAGTGTATAATTAGATATTTTTATTCAACTTTCTGTTTACTCTCTCACTATGGAGATCTATCATTTTCCAAAAAAAAGAGAAACTTAGTGTCATTTTACAAGTAATATGTTTGAATTTTCCTAACCATTTGAATGCCTGTTCGGCACATTCTGTTTACACCAGGGACAGCTGAAAATCTGGCTGGGTGAGGATGATACTAGCAACTTAGGATTCTGTGGTGGCATGCATGTCACTTCAGAATATTTTTCACAGTGCCATGTTTAGATCACACATTGGCCTTGTAACCTTCTCTAGACCATCTAAAGAACAATATATCCTATTTAGCCTTAATTGTATCCTAGGTTACAGCCAGGGAATAAAAGTGATATTTTCCTGTTTGTGGTTTGATATTTCCCTGCTCACAAGAAAAAAACATAATTTACTACTGGAATATTTGCATATGCAGTAGTATGGCGCATGCAACAAATTTTACCTTGGTAACCATTTTTGGGTTGGTTTATAGCTGTTTCTTTGTGTAGCAAATTAAGAAACATTACAGTGCTGCAGACTGCTTTACTCATGCAGTGCTAAGCTTTGTTTCTTTGACTAGCGCTAGTTTATTTGGCACCACCCAGGAAACTCCTCCCAACAACTAGTGCCTTGTGCAATGGCTGCGTTAGCAGAAGAGAAATTTTAGTGCTTTCTGGAAAAGTAAAAGCAAGTTTGTGTTTTCTGATACATGATTGAAGCTTTCTGATACAAGATTGAAGTTTTTCTGAAACATTTTGCTTTTCCAATACAAAATTTGTACTTTCTGGACGATTTTTAGCAAAAGTCAAGCTGTCATTGGTAATTCTATTGACCCTTACTTATTTTGAGACGATGCTGGAGTCAGAAAAGAAACCCGTTACAAGCTTGCAAGAGAAGACAAGGCAGGTTTTTTGTTCTAAATGAAAAAATAACTGTTGCTGGGTATTTTTGTTACGAGCTCAAACAACCAATCAGAACGGATATATAATACCTATACCATAGTAGTACGGGAATTATGGTTACCATAATTCCCTACTACTATGGTATAACTATAACGTAACCTGCCACACATTCAATTATACTCAGTGTAGTTAAGGATGCCTCAAATTTTAAGGAAGTTAAGGACATAATGAAAGGTTTACCCCTTTGTGTTTTAACTATACTTGGTGACTGAAGGACCAAACTTAAGAACCACCTTATTTCCATTGTACTGGATATAAATTGTGAAAATGAAAATGAAATAACACTTTTGGGCGTGGCTACAGACAAAAATACATACTTTTGTGAATGCAGAGCAGAATGTTTATTTGAAGAGGCATTTTTTCCCTTATCTAGTACATCTTAACCACAAAATATTAAATCTGCCCGGAAAATGGGGTACCCATCATTACGAGAAATAATCAACACGCATATATAATTAGGTGTGCAATATTTAGAAATAGGCCTATTTCTCTCTGTTTTTATACCTAATAAAGTTTTCAAGACCAAGTTTCCAAGCAGATTCTAAATCTTGAAGATAAATACAATATTCTGACAAAATATGACATAAATATCCAGCTCTGCATCTTTGCATTAAGGTTTTACAAACAGGACATCATCCTGTCCCACCCCTGCGGGTCACATGACATTCACACAAGAAAATATTTTCTATCATTAGTCAAACAATCAATGGATGTAAGGTTTTGGTGATTAGGCTATTTTAAAAGTTGAGGCAGCCTTAACTACACTGAGTAATATTCATTAAAGTTGACAAGCAATTATGAGTATAAGTCAAGAGCCTGAGACACAGGAAATAATAGGCCAAAGTCAAATTAATTTATCTGTTAGTGCTACTTAAAGTTTACATACGTGCATAGTATACTTGTTGTATTCTATTATCATGTATATACAGTACGCACATGCAATGACACTACTAGAGTCATATTGTATACAAAATTTTAGCCATTAAATTTTATTTATTTATGTACAAGCATGTATACCTTCTTCACATCCTCTCATTTGACATTTGTGATGAATCCAAGGATTTGTTCTTTCATTAATGGTTTCAAAAACTAAACCACAAAGAAACTCAATATCTTTTCTTTGAGAAGGTGACTGTTCTGTGTTGAAATTCACACAATGAAGCTTCTTCCTACTAGCAAAAAATTTCACCAGTGTGTACAAAAACCAGGCATCTTCAGTGCGTTTCTCTGTGAGTTTCGAAGGATGGTAATGGTCAGTAACACTACGTCCAAATTTCTTTAGACTGTCTAGTCTATCTTGATCTCTTTCTCTGAAATTTTTATTGTGCTCTAGATTCAAATGATGAAGCACTAATGGAGATATTGTTAGTGAGTAGAGCTATTCAAAAACAGTTTGTGAAATGAGTTGGAAGTATTGCTTTCCTTCGAGATAGTAGTAATGACCTTCCTGATAGTAACTTAGGTGATATTTCTTGTTACATGCAGTACTCCTGCATTCACCACTGAATAGTGCTGCTATATGTGTGCCTTCAGTAGTGTATACCAATGGAAATGATGGCCTGCTTCTTATGATAAGAGGAGTTCCACAGCATTAATCAACAGGTGGAAGTAGTACTTTACTCTTAAGAGCTGTTTTGTCTGGATATGTACAAAGGAGAGTGTTAACTCTCTGCAGCAGAAAAAGAAAGTGTTCCAGCAAATGATGTCTGTACGATTTGGGATATTTGCATTGACTGTTCTGCTGATTGGTCAAACTTTCTTGTGAGCATTGCAATAGGACCTGGAGTGGCCATCATTGAAGTTCCTTGTTGCCGATTTACTTCCGGGTGAAATGGAATGTGAATAGTAGGCGATTTGTCTTCTCCATTGTTTATAACATCTGAAATAATACTGGATATTAAGTCCCAATGCTTTAGTGTTCTTGGAGGAATAGGTTGTGCATAGCTCAGCACTCCAAGTTGCTGAAATACCACTAACTGCAACTCGTTTTGATACTCCATGTGATAATTTTTGTTGCCTTTTTCTCTGCTTTAAAGATAATTCTAATATTTTGGCCATTCTATTACCTAGCTGCTACACAAACTGTCAGCACTGAATTTCTTCTCGTATTCTCTTCTTCTAGCTCTCCAAAGATGTTGCTAAGGATTACTTCCCGTCTTAAATACCATGCGCATGCACCTGCGCACACGTAACGTTGACAACTATTGCTAAGGCACTATTACTATAATTGTGTATACGCATGCAGAAAGTCTATGATGGCGTTTCATGCCTATTCCAGTGCTCTCAACGCAGACACAAAGGCTAGAATACTGAGAGCTCAATCAGTTTCATTAAACCTTGTGGTGAAAATGTCTTGAATACAATTCAGGCTCACACTGATGCTGTTGGAGCTCCAAAGGAGTATATTTTCTTTCCTCATTTGACAGTTATTGCATCATTTATGGGTGTAAATACATGCATGCATGTCAATGATGAATAGACCGAACCTGCTATTCTGTGGAATGTATTTGCAGCACGAAAAGGTGAAAAGAAGACAGCTGCTATGAAACGTTTGCTTAATGCTGTGGAGGTAAGTGCAATTTATTTCATACAAAAAGTAAAGTAAGATTTATATATTTTCATCAATAAAATAGAGCTGTATGCATAACCCAAGGGTTAGCCTACAAGGCTATATATAAAGTTTCAGTTAAGTCAGTGTGACCATATTATAGATAATAGAGACGTAGTTTATGGTGTGACTGACCAGCCATGCATATTAACTTTTGTAGTCTTGTGATGCCTGTATGGTGTTTTTTGCTTATAGCTTTGATATAATTTTTCAATGCTTGTATCCCGGGAAGCCATAGTATTAATACATTTCTTCACGGTGTATAACGTGAAGAAACCTGAGCAAGGGGAAAACCGAGGGCAATATGTATATTTCCCTCGGTTTTCCCCTTCATATTACCCTGGGAACTGTTCAAGACTCTGAAAAGATACTCCAGCGCTTCAAAGAAACTTTGGAAGACTTTAAGACGACAGTGTTAGTGTTGCTTTTCCTTGTAGATAATATATTTCTCTATTTCAAGAGTGAATTTTAGCTTATAAACCCGAAGTTGACTAAAACTCTTGCTCAAGTCAAACTGCTCTCAAACAGCTCAAAAGTGGTAAGAAACTAGCGACAAGTCTAAGCGCTGGGATACAAGCATTTTAGAACATGCCTACTGACGGGCATTATCTGAAATACACTCGGTAATATTGGTAAACCTGAGGGCGAAGCCCGAGGGTTTACTTAGTATTACCTCATGTATTTCCGATAACGCCCTAGTAGGCATGTTCTAACATATACATACCAATTAAACTGTACTATCATATGCATGTCTTCAAATCATGATCATGAGCATTGTGCTTGAAACAATTAATGCAGGCTGTTGAGATAGAAAAAGTTCACAAATGGAAAGCAAAAAAAGATGCAAAAGACTGTAGAAAGAAGGATGATTACAGCGAACCACCACAGCTTGTTGTTTAGCAGTTTTCAATGGAAGCACTTCATCATACAATGTTAAACAATAATTCACAAGTGTTGTCCATGTATGATGAGATGTCTGTCATGTATGGCCAGCTAGATGCTTACAAGCATTCTGGATCACGGTTGAATCGGTCAACATTACTTGATCTCTACAATGGAGGATCTTGTTCGAGAAACTTCAAGAATAGGGAACAGGCCACTGTTAAAATGCCACATACAGCTTTTAACATGTGTGGTTTCATCCAATCAGCATTTATCATCAACATACTTGATGGTTACTCAGGTGCATTAAGGACTGCATGGGTCAGGTAACAAATATAGAAATATTGTACATATATACACTGACTTTGGGACAACATAAATTCAAGTACTGACACTTGCAAATCCCTTGTCATGCATGATCTATACGCGCTCGCCACTTGCATCACGTGCTCAATTCAATTCAGTATTATTCTGCAGAATTGAAGCTTATTCTGAGGATCTCAGGTGGAGGGCAGTATGGTTATACCTACATATGAATGTAAGAGCTGAAGACATAGCAAAATTGCTGTACATGTCCGAAAGGTCAGTCTACAGATATGTTGACAGATTTCATTCCACTGGACGGGTCACAAAAGAGCTCCAGACGAATAGACCTCGGCGTACACTGTCTAGCCAAGAAGAGTGGCTTGTTGTAGATCTCGTTCTTTCAACTCCAGGAATATATCTGAGAGACATTCAGCAAGAAATTCAGATAGCTACAGGACGTACAGTACACATCAGCACAATATGTAGGAGTCTGAAGCGGCTTGGCATGACACGACAAAAAATTCAATACATTGCCCTTCAGAGATGTGACACACTAGTGGCTGACTATATTGCTAATGTTATGTCTGTTTATGACGCATCCCTGTTCCTCTGGAAGACGAAACAGGGTGTGATCAACGAAATAGCATCCGGAAGTATGGATATGGCATTAGAGGGTACACACCCCAATCACACTCCCTTAAGCATAGAGGCACAAGATACTCAGCCATTAGCATAATGTCAGATGCAGGAATTGAGGATGTCTTCATAACAAAAGGAACAGTCAATGGCGATGTGTTTTTTGAGCAACTTGTACCAATTCTACAACCGTTCAATGGAACAAACCCACATAGTGTGGTGGTATTGGACAATGCATCAATTCATTATAATGACGGTGCTATACTGTCCACAGGAGCCCTTATTAAGTTTTTACCACCCTATTCCCCAGATATGAATCCCATTGAGTTTGTATTTGCGGAAATGAAGCAATATCTGAGAAGCAACAATCTTCTTTTTCACACAACTTTATCATATTGTACATGGCATTTAATTCAATCACTGGAGAGAACTGTAAGGCATACATACAATTTTGTGGGTACATTTTCAATGAAATGCTTGACAATGTTTTTTGTTCTTAAATTTTGTTTTTATGTGTGTTTATTTAACTAATTGGCTTCATCTTCTTTAGTTGTTCAAGGATAGGTGCCTTTTGTTCAGCAAATTCAGATTCACTTATTGCTCCACACTCAAACAAGGAGTGCAACTCCCTCACTTGCTGAAGGTAAGTACCTCTCAGTGTGGCTAACTTTGCAGGAGATACGCCAGCTATAGATGATGTTGATACTGTTGCCATAGGAGCAGGACTTTGTTGAGATTGGCAGCAAGAAGAGTGTTGTTGAGCCATTGCCTTAGCCATTTGACTGACAGCATTAGTGAGCCCTGCCATTGGAGTTGTTCGTTTCTCATTGTGACCATTAAACACACCCAAATTGGGTGGTGGATCATCAAGTGACCTGCATGAATAATCAAATTG
>CAXIPT010000013.1:4866-35019 GCA_964030475.1 Tethya wilhelma
GGTACATCCACTGGTAACGCACACACACGCACGCACACACACACACACACACACACACACACACACAGGTGATGTCTTCTTGGTGTGAGAAGTACTTCTTCTGGTCGACGCCATTCGCCTGTCTCTCTGAAGAGGTCAATTGTGCCTTACGTCATGAAGCCACCAACACTCTCTATGATTTCTCCCCTCTTCACTCCCACCTCAAACCATGGAGTGTCACAGATACAACTAAGTAGGTTGCTATAGTTGCAAATGGACTGCCCCTTTAATTAAGCCTTGATATTTCTTTGATGACATGTTCACTTTATCTCTCTCTCTCTCTCTCTCTCTCTCTCTCTCTCTCTCTCTCTCTCTCTCTCTCTCTCTCCTGCTCTCATTCTCTAGTGGTGATACTTACTACATCAACATCTGTGGACCGATTAAGGACAGAGGATTGTTAGCTCAAGGTAAAAAAAATGTTTTCTTCACTCAGAAAGTCCTCATTATTCAATCCATAGTCAATTTTATCTACCAGCTCAAAATAATGGTTGCTTACATCCAAGCTTAGTTTTGCTTGTAGCCTGCGTTCATTTATCTTGTGCCATTGTTTTCTTACATAGGTTGCAGTCCCGATGCTGCAATATGCCTTGTCAAAAATGGACAGACTTACGACATTGCAATAGCTGACACCCAGCAACTACGATGTAAGGAAATTTTTTCGATAAGTTAAAGGAAATGGTCGTCAAATTCATATGCTAAAATGAATGTCAACCTGGTGGTACCCACTCCCATACAGATAATGGACTTGTCCATGTGTCCTTCAATTCTCCCACGTGTCCCGGTTCCCCTACCTCAAGGAGCTATGTCTCTATCCAGATGGTGTGTGGTGTTAGTGGACTCACTCTTGTCAGGTAAGGTTGTGTTGAATGAAGAGAAAGAGGGTTTTTTTGTCATTTCATACACTTGTATGTTCCTGTCATTATTGCTTCAGTGACTCTGATTGCAAGTATCATTTCACGTGGAAGAATCCTTATGCCTGTGTCAGCAGTAATACGTGAGTTGATTTTTTAACACGAGTTAGTCTGTTAATATCTTGCTCTGTTAACCATTGTTCATCAGTCATCATAGCTAAACATTGAGACATCTTTGACTTAGTTGGATTGTGACTCTGTGTGTTTTGTTCTCTTTATTTAAAGGTTCAAGAGCACCGACTGTTCAACCAAAAGTGTTACTTCATCAGACAACTATAAGTTCTTCCCAACCAAACTGCATCGACAGAATAGGTATAATTATGAGAGTGCTTATATATGGTCCTGTTGTACTGTATGTCCTTCATTTGCCACTGTTGTATGTGTGTCTATCAGTATGCAGTACTCAAGGATTTTACATGTACTCTAATCATACAGGACTCTGTACATATATTATTTACTGTGGTCTCATTTGGCATCTTTTGTTTCTTGTTCATCTCTATGATATGCAGCTACACACTTAGATCTGGTGCCAACACCTACTATGTGAACCTGTGTGGACCAGCCAGTGAGTGTGGTGACGGTGGCTCTACCACCACCTCTGCTTGTTTGAAGAACGGGACTAGCTCTCAGACACTACAGCTGGCTTCAACACAATCACAACCCTCCCTTTCTGTCAATGGTAAAGAAAACTCTTGGTAGAGATAGAATGTTATGCAGCTTTGTGTGTCAAAGAAATGATTAGCATTTGATTCTCTGCACATCAATCCTTTAATCTTGTTCAATATGTATCTAGCTGTTTAGATTTAGTTCATGTTTTTTTAAAGAGTATAATATACATTGTACATACAGTAATTATAATCTGTGCTGTTACACTCATGTGTAGGTCGCTACCTCCTCTATCAGATGTCCTCTGGAGATAATTCCCGTCACATTGTTGTCACGGTGAAGTGCCTTGTTGATGATGACAGTCCAGACCAACAGCAGGAGAATACTGTGAGTTGTGACTGGCATTGTAAATAAAGCCCACCCTGAGTTGCAACCTGAATGTCGTCTCTATTAGATGGCATTGGACAACATAGTGAAACCGAATGCTACAGATCACACCTACTATTACTTCATTATATATACTAAACAAGGATGCCAATTGTAAGCCAATTGATACTAATATTTTCCAGCTTTCAAACTGCATATTGCACACACACACACACACACACACACACACACACACACACACACAGTATTGCACCAACTGTAAGCCCTAACAACAACAACAATGGAGGCAGCAATAATGGCGGCAATGGAAACAACCACCCCTCCTCTAAGAGTGCTGGAGGAACAGCTGCTGCCATCATCATCACACTGGTGGCTCTCACTATAGTTGGAGTAATACTGGTGGCCATCTTTTACAAGAAAGATAGGAGGTATGTCTGTTTCTTTGTTTATTGTTTGAAAATTTGCATTTTTGTTTGTTTTTCTGCCTTTCTCCTTGTTGTTCTATCTCTATCTGTTTGCTTGGCTGATTTCTTTGCATGAAACAAGGTTTGAATGAGTCGTTTCAATTTGTTCTTTAGGGATCGTGCCAGAAAAGTGTTTGTGCACCTTTTTGGAGGGAAATCATCGGAAGTGGTCAGATATCACAAAGTAAGTAAACCCCTATCTAATTGGCACCTAATTACATTAATTTGATTACCTGGCTTGATTTTGCGTGCACATGTAGCTCTCCTCCTTTGACAAAGATGAAGAGACAGCTCTGATGGGAGAGGACAGCGAGGAAGAAGGTGGCAGTGGGAGCGATGGCAGCCATGAGGGAAGAGAGGAGAAACAGCAGTCAGACGAAGAAATGATAGACTTGTAGCCGATATTGACCACACCCATGTCACATGACAGTCACATGCATGCATGGAGATTGTGCAATATTACCGTGCAATAATGGAATTAATTTATGAGTTGCTGCTTTGATTTTTTTTTTCCTTGAGTATTTGGCCTCTTGGTATCTTCAGTTCTCACATTACTTTAAATTTTTATGTCAATAATTACATTGTTATTTGAGCTCAAACACATGATACTGTATGGCATATCGCGCAAGTGAATGTATGCCTATATATGGATGAATGCACGCATCAAATTAAGTTAAGATTGCAGAATTTGGGCGAAATTTAATCGTTATTTTATTACAGAGATTTGGTTCGTTTGTGAAGTTTTCTTCAAAATTTCACCCATCCTTCCATCGTAAAGACCAAATATTCCACCTTAAAATGTACACAAGAGAGTAGCATTTCAATCATGCTGATATTCCTTACAATATAGACCATGGTCCCACAATACATGTATACCTACCAGTGTGAATGTAGAGGAGTCTCTTTCCCTTGAATCGGCCCGGGTTCTTCACCAGTTCAGCTACCATTCCTCTCACACCTTTGAACGTGTACACTGGATCAAGAGGCAGACCAGTCTGTGTGGAGATCTCAAGAAGCTGAGCTAACAGATCGAGAGAGAGAAAAAAAATTCCAAAAATGAAGTCTTATTTGAAAGTTTTCGGCACTTTTTATCTTTACCTAGTTCTTCGTCTGTTGATAGGCCATATCCTCGACCTTTGTACCCATCGATAATGTCGACCAAATCTTTCGAACGTAAGGTGTTTCCTGACGGATCCTTGAGACCAAACTCCTCCAACTGGTGGTCAATGTGGCCATGGAAGTAGTCGGCATTGTCACATACACACACTGCATGGATTCTGAACACACAGTGACACACACACACACACACACAAGTGCAAGCTGGTCAAGAGTGCAAGCTGGTTTTCAATCTGCTAGGGTAGTGTTCACTGAAAAAAAACAACAACACACCTTAAGTTTGAGCCTGTGAGATAATTAGCAATGGCTACACCACATGTTGACCCACCACTACCAACTGCCATCACAATATCATCAAAATTCTTCAAGACATTCTAAAAATCAAGCACCAAGAATGATAAATCTGTACAGCTGTATTCAACAATAAAGGTAAAAGACCTGTTCCATGAGTTCTTTGAACGCTTCAATGTATCCCCATGCACCTATGGAATTGGATCCACCCACTGGAATCAAGTATGGGACTGAGCCTTCTGCTCTATAGACAACAATACAATGTCAAGCTACTACTACTACTAATTCACGTCTCGAGAATACATACCTCAGTTTCTCCATGTACTCCAGCATCTTATGTTTGAGACCCGGTCTGTGTGTACCGTCGACAAAGCTCCCCTCGTAGGACAACGGAGGAACGAGGAGAATCTTAGCACCGACCAAACGATCTAGGAGAACATTACCACTGCAGTCTACAGCATCGGGGTCCTGGTACGAGAGAGAAAGAGAGAGGGCTTAATTGGTCATAGATTTTGTATCAGACTCTCATACATGAACTCAGTTATAACTCAAACACTCCTATTCTTCCAGAGAGAGAGAGAGAGAGAGAGAGAGAGAGAGAGTAAAAAAAGTGCAGCTATATTAGAGGGATTAGGACTAGACCCAAACTATATACCATGCTGTCTCCATACCACCTGAGAACAAGGTGAGGCTGTAGTCCCAGCTGTCTGGCAGCCATGGCAGTGGTCCTGGCATGATTGGACTGGATACCACCGCATGTGACCACACTGTCACAACCCTTCTGGAGAGCATCAGCCAACAAGAACTCCAACTTACGAGTCTGCAGCATAACAAAACGACAACAGCAATACCTAGTAAATAGCCTCATTCACAGGCTTCTCCTTTGCAAATATTTTCTTCGGGAATGGACCTTCATACTCAAAAACATACCCACACTTAGGGAAATTTAATGGCATGGACAAACACAAAGCGGACCAAAAAGTGTATGCATACTAAATTTCATCTACCTTGTTCCCAGTGAGGGTGCTCCCAGTGAGGTCATCTCTCTTGAAGGAGACCTGGTACTGCTCTGGTATCCCTGGGAGACTCACACTGTGGATGGGAGTGGGACGACACGCCAGCTGGAGACATACCACACAACAACATATCCATCATGCTAGCCTGCAAAGTCTAGCCAAATCTATGACTTCACGACATACCTTCACAAATGCAGTTGGTGCATGTTGGCTGAGCGCTGGTTGGGTCCATGAAGGAGGTGTGTAAGTCTGGAGTTTGTTGAAGGTGTATTCTGCAGCTCCACTAGTCATCAGTCTTGCTTGAAACACCACTCTTGCTTGGGACAAATGTACTTTCATTGTCTTAGTACGTGGAAAAGGTCGTTACAAGAACAAGTTCTTGTTTACAATTATTACGCATGCGCAGAAACAAACTTTGGCGCGCTCCATGTGGCCCGCGCGCGGGAGTAGTTTGCCTAGGGGTTGCGCGGGAACTGAATTCAATTTCCTATAAATTCTCTGCCCAGCCTCCTTGCAGTGTTTCTGCAACTTTCAAGAGAGAGAGAGAGAGAGAGGACAAGGAGCGTCTGTAAGATGACATTTTTGGAGCTACAACAGGACAATCTTTTCCCTCTCAATGTTTCAAGTAGTGAAATCAAGTGGGTGGCTGTCTCAATGTGACTGTTCAACTTGAAGTCATTGTCCAAGTGTGTAGCTACACCCTGTCTACTGACTACAGACTACTGAGTTCCTTGTCTTCAATTCTGACAATACCAGGCAGCTGGAAGAGACTCTGAGACCCACGTGGCAGGTATCTAGAAAGCATAAGACGTATAATTATATTGCTATGATTTACTAGAATCTAATTGTGTTACCTTGTTTTGTTTGCTTGTTCAAATTTGTGCTTTCAAATAATATCTGTAATTATTGTATACATGAGTTTTGCATGGCCAAATGAACGTATTAAAATTGTGAGACCAATTCATTCATCATATTATTGTCCACACTGTGACACACACACACGCACACAGGTTTCTACAACCTTGCACTGATGCATGATAGCTAGGTACCATGGTACTACGTTTGAATGGAAACAAAGGTTTCCTCCTCCCAATGGAATCGCATGGAGCTCAAATGGTACAATGGTACCTTTCAAGAATACTACAACATTTATCGTCCAACTAAGATCACATCGCTTTTAATTCATCTACCGTTTACGAATTCAAATACGTACACAGCCGAACGAAACGCCTCTTCTCCATCTATGACATCATTGAGTCCCCATACTGGTTGAGGTATATGTGTGTGTTAGTGTCCATGTTATGCTGGTGGTTTCTGGGTGGTATAGTCATGTCCATAATTTGCTGCGATGGTGGTGGTTGTTGTATGATTGCGGCCTTGGTATATACTTTATTTGACTGTGTTTGAGGTGCTTTGTTTTCAATTCGTGGAGACTCACTGTACATGCATACAAATGCTCACATCTCTTGAATATGTTTGCCATTGAATTTATTATCCCTTTCATTGACTCATTGTACGTACACTGTGTACATTTCTCTTAATAATTTATTGCTATATTGAATTTATATTACCTTCCATATTGACTTGCTCTACATACACTGTGCACACTCGATCTCTTGGTAACTTTACTGCTATAATTAACCCCTTCTGTATTGACTGTTTGTACATAATACACTGTGTCTACATTTCTTGATAATTTTTTTGCTGTTGAATTTATAATCACTCCTATATTGACTCCCTGTACACATCTCAGTGAATTTCCACTGACTCACGGTACATACATACACTGTGCACACATTTCTTGATAATTTTATTGCTGTTCAATGTTGAATTTTACAATCTCTTCCATATTGTCTCACTGCACATAAACTCTGCAAACTTCTCTTACTTGCTGTTGAAGTAATAACCCCTTCCGTATTGTCTCACTGTGCATACATTGTGCACTCACAGCTCTTGAATTAATAACCCCTTGTACACTGTGTACACATCTTCTGAATTCCTTCCATACTGTCTCACTGTACAACATACATTGATGCACACCTCCTGTTTCACGACTGGTATAGCTAAAGAGTCACCCAACCCAGTTCATATCACACATTAGTTTCACACATGGTTTCATGCTTTCTGGCTTCTTCATTCTGGCGATCTCTTTAGTGCTTTGGCTGCTTTGGGAACACACCATATGGCCGGGCATACGGCCATTCTTGATTGGCTTGCCTTCTCGCTGAATGTTTGTATGTTTTTTTGTTTTGNTGAACAAGTTCTTGTTTACAATTATTACGCATGCGCAGAAACAAACTTTGGCGCGCTCCACGTGGCCCGCGCGCGGGAGTAGTTTGCCTAGGGGTTGCGCGGGAACTGAATTCAATTTCCTATAAATTCTCTGCCCAGCCTCCTTGCAGTGTTTCTGCAACTTTCAAGAGAGAAAGAGGACAAGGAGCGTCTGTAAGATGACATTTTTTGGAGCTACAACAGCACAATCTCTCCCCTCTCAACGTTTCAAGCAGTGAAATCAAGTGGTTCACAGTGGCTGCCTCAATATAACTGTTCAACTTGAAGTCATTGTCCAAGTATGTAGCTACTCCCTGTCTACTGACTACAGACTGAGTTCCTTGTCTTCAATTCTGACAATACCAGGCAGCTGGAAGGGACTCTGAGACCTATATGGCAGGTATCTAGAATTTAGAGCATAAGACGTATTGCTATGATTTACTAGAATCTATATAATTGTGTTACCTTACCACGGTTTTGTTTGCTTGTTCAAATTTGTGCTTTCAAATATCTGTAATTATTGTATACATGAGTTTTGTATGGCCAAATGAACGTATTAAAATTGTGAGACCAATTCATTCATCATATTATTGTCCACACTGTGACACACACACACACAGGTTTCTCCAACCTTGTACTGATGTATGATAGCTAGGTACCATGGTACTACGTTTGAATGGAAACAAAGGTTTCCTCCTCCCAATGGAATCACATGGAGCTATCGTTCAAATGGTACAATAGTACCTTTCAAGAATACTGCAACATTTATCGTCCAACTAAGATCACATCGCTTTTAATTCATCTACCGTTTACGAATTCAAATACGTACACAGCCGAACGAAACACTTCTTCTCCATCTATTACATCATTGAGTCCCCATACTGGTTGAGGTATATGTGTGTGTTTGTGTTGATGTTATGCTGGTGGTTTCTGGGTGGTATAGTCATGTCCATAATTTGCTGCGATGGTGGTGGTTTTTGTACGATTGTGGCCTTGGTATATACTTTATTTGACTGTGTTCGAGGTGCTTTGTTTTCAATTCGTGGAGACTCACTGTACATGCATACAAATGCTCACATCACTTGAATATGTTTGCCATTGAATTTATTATCCCATCCATTGACTCATTGTACGTACACTGTGTACATTTCTCTTAATAATTTATTGCTATATTTTTATATTACCTTCCATGTTGACTTGCTCCACATATACTGTGCACACTTGATCTCTTGGTAACTTTACTGCTATAACCCCTTCTGTATTGACTGTTTGTACATAATACACACTGTCAGTGTATACATTTCTTGATAATTTTTTTGCTGTTGAATTTATAATCCCTTCTATATTGACTCCCTGTACACATCTCAGTGAATTTCCACTGACTTACGGTACATACATACACTGTGCACATGTATCTCTTGATAATTTTATTGATGTTGAATTTTACAATCTCTTCCATATTGTCTCACTGTACACATAAACTCTGCACACTTCTCTTACTTGCTGTTGAATTAATAACCCCTTCCGTATTGTCTCACTGTACATACATTGTGCACACACAGCTCTTGAATTAATAACCCCTTGCACACATCCTCTGAATTTATAATTCCTTCCATATATTATTGTCTCACTGTACATACATACATACAATGCTGCACATCTCCTGTTTCACGACTGGTATAGCTAAAGAGTCAATCACCCAACCCAGTTCATATCACACATTAGTTTCACGCAGGTTTCATGCTTTCTGGCTTCTTCATTCTGGTGATCTCTTCAGTGCTTTGGCTGCTTTGGGAACACACCATATGGCCGGGCATACGGCCATTCTTGATTGGCTTGCCTTCTCGCTGAATGTTTGTATGTTTTTTGTTTTGTTTTGTTTTTCTTATGTTTTTATGTTTGTTTTTATATTTGTTTGTTTGTTTGTTTGTCTATTTGTTTGTTTTGGGAGGAGAGTGTGTGAGTTAAAGAGCCTGGTCGTGTGCATGAGTAAAGAAAAGAGCCTGATTATTTGTGTGTGAGTTAAAGAGCCTGATTATGTGTGTGTAAGTTAAAGAGCCTGATTTTGTGTGTGAGTTAAAGAGCCTATCTGTGTGTGTGCATAATCGAGTTAGAGTCTCAAAGCATTACATCCTGGCGAGTGAGTATCAACACTGGATGAAGACCTCATTGATCAGATGGTAAGAGAAATAATAATTATAGTAAAATTATAATACTACTTGTTTGATATCTGTTACATCTTCAGAGCCTCCAGTAACATTTTAACCACTGTATATTTAGCCTGGATCATCCATGTACATTTCCATTTATACACACACAGAGGCGGAGAATGAACCCCATGCAACCTCAGCAACGGACTAAGAAGACCACCATCGATCAGATGGTAAGAGAAATAATAATAATTATTATAATAATATAGGCTCATAAATATCTGTTACCTCTTGAGAGCCTCCAGTAACATCATAATCATTATATACTCAACCTGGATCATCCATGTACGTTTCCATTATATGTACATCTACACATACACACACACAGAAGCAGAGAGTGAACCCACATGACCTCAGTATAATGGATTAACTATACTCGCGATTCTGCAATCTTCCACATCGCTTCAACCAGCACTCGATCTTATTTCGCAGGATTTACAAAAAAAGGAGAGTGGTACAAAAGTGGTATGTGGTGAAGCATGTAAAGGGAGGTGTGAGATATACTTGCCTCAGCAGGTGTTGGGAAGGTTCCTTTATAGGTTTGGGTTGTTTTTTTTTGTAAAGATAAGACCATTTGGGAATTTCCATGTGCATGTCAATAATATTCTTGTATGCATTTATGTATGTATGTATGCATAGTGCGTTAGTAACTTGGCAACTTGATTTCTTAATGTAATGCATGATTATACATGTCAGTGTGTATGAGCGGATCGTAAGCTAGACACGTGGTAGATATATACACACTCCCAGTAGTCTCTTCGATAACAACCACCAGGTATGTTAGGTAATGTAGTCAAATTGAGTTGCCGGTCTACTAATGCACAAAGAATAGGAGTCTTTTCGGGAGGGCAATTTGGTCTGACGCAAGCAGCACACGTTGGGGACTGGGTAGATTGGGGAACGCAAGCATGCAGCATGTGCGTGCAAATGTTAATGTACAGCTTTTTTTTGAGGTGTAAGCTTGATCTTGTCCACTGCCTTGGCTTCTTGCCTTGTTTAAATTTGTTTCTCTGCTGAGCATTTTTTTCAACAAACTTTTTTCTACGGAGCATTTTTCACTAAGCATTTGTTTTTTCATTGAGCATTTTTCGTGGACTAGGCCTCAGGGGGATACCACGTTAAAAAAAGCGAGTGCATGTGGCATACCTCCCGGGTCACTTGGAAAGTGCCACTTTCATTTTTTTTTTTAATCTTAAATTTTGTTGCTTCAGTTGGAATTGGATTGTGATCCTAGCTCCCCAGCAATTTGACAAGAATTATTAAATGGGAGAATGTCTTTAGACAGTACATATTATGTGCATGACATTGTGTTTTTCACAAAAATTGGAAAAAAAAATTAATAAGACAACTGGTAAGACAAGTTGCGAGTGTATTTTTCACACAAATTTATCGTATATTATTTTTACTCATTTTACTCAAAAACTAAAGCAATAACACAACTAAAACAATAGCACACAGTTTCCAGTTTCGTCACAGACATATACCACTCCACAATCGTCCACAGCTATTCCACGATACCTCCTGTTAGGTGACTCACTTCCTACAGCTTCTTGTCTATCTCCCTCTCCACCAAATTCTCTCAAGATATGTCCCTGCAAATCGAACACTGCAATACGGTAACCCTCTCCACTCTCACTGACAAAAATATGACCATCACTATCGATTGCAATTCCAATAGGATTTTGGAGTTCACCTTCACCAATCTTACCCACATATTTTCCATCTGTACTGAACACTTGGATTCGTTTGTTCATCCGATCAGTCACATACACATTCCCTCTGTGGACTGCTATACCCCAAGGTTGATTCAATTCACCTTCTCCACTACCAGCCTTTCCAAACGGCCTCCCACTGAACACAAGTTCTGTGTTTATTACTTGAATGCGATGATTTCCTTCTTCAGCTACATAGAGACTTTCATTCTCAGGATTGTAGGCAATCCCAGCTGGGTTTAAAAGGGGAACACTACTAGACTTCAGAAACTGCCAATCTTTTGAGAACTTTTGGACTCGACCATTGAAAAAATTGGTGACGTAGAAATTTCCATGCTTATCCTGGGCTATCTGATGAGGACGGTTGAATTGATGAGGTATCTTTTTTCCAAGAGACCTTATACGACCATCAAACGAGTAAGGTATATTTTCACCAGGACTTATCACGGACACACAGTTATCTTGCCAATTGGTTACGACAATCTCGTTGTTGTGGCTTAACATTATTCCATGAGGTGTCCAAATCCTGTCATATTTTGTAAGTTGGCCAAGACTGCTAGCCTTCACTTTTATTGTGAAGGGGCTCTCTTTGATCTCCTGGTGGTTGATCTTTATGTGTAGCCTATGCCTCCCTTTGATAGTGGGGGTATATTTGAGCTCGTATCGACCTGCCTCTTGCATTGGGGTGACAGTAACAGTGGATTTCTCATTGGAAATTTCGGACACCAGTTCACAACTGATATCATTTGCATCCACCTTTATTGATCGATTATCATCATTAAAAATCTCCAACATAGCAACATTTTCTTTCTTTGTGGTAGAAAATTTTTCATGTGTGAATTTTGTGCCAGGAATGGTAGAGAACAGTTCTCCACAAAGTGCCCTTATGTCTGTTGTAGCTGTTACAACATATTTTAGATCAGCATCCACACATGGCTTCAAGTCTTCTGCTTCTAAACAAACCACTTCATTCTTTTCCACTCGTGTTTGAGCAGCCTGTAGCTCTTCCTGTTGATCTTGTAGACATTTTTGCTTATTTTGAGTGATCAGGGAAAGCTGTTTCATCAGCTCATCTTTCCTTTCCTCAAGAGCCTGGTGGAGTTTCTCAAATCTCTCACTGATGTGTGCTTCAATTGCCTCCTTCTGAGCTGATACATATTTGGTATGCTGGGTTATCTCTCTTAGCGCAACATCAATGGGGGTGGCTTGATGTAGCGCTTCTGTTACAGCTGTACTTTCAGAATCA
This sequence comes from Tethya wilhelma, assembly GCA_964030475.1. Taxonomy (NCBI): domain Eukaryota; kingdom Metazoa; phylum Porifera; class Demospongiae; order Tethyida; family Tethyidae; genus Tethya; species Tethya wilhelma. The sequence goes on from CAXIPT010000013.1 coordinate 17,136, forward strand.
GAATCATAGTTATTGTTAGTGTTAACGTTGTTATCCATGACTTTGTCGGCATAATTCTCACTCATTATTAGAGTTTCCTTAATGTTTGATCGAGCTGTACTCTGAAGTAAGCACACGACTGAATGGGAGCAGATGTTGAAGCCAGTTTTATAGCTACCGGAGTTTATGCATGGGTTTAACAAGAACTACAAAACAATAATTATTGTCAATAATCTGATAACAGTTATTGTACCTTGTAGAGATTACCTAGAATTAGAGTAAAGTATGAACTTTTGATATAGTACTACATAATAATATTATTATTATATTGTTTAATTTAACACTTCAAAGTAAGTTCAACAATGGTTATCGTAATCAATATTATCAATTGAAAGTTCAATACTATTGTAGTATAGTATGAACTTTTACTAATAATGAATTTTGTAGTGTTACTATAGTAGAGCTAGTGATCTATTCTACTCAGTGTATGACCACTGGTTATGGTTTGACCACATTAATTTGTGAAAAATTTCACGTATACATACATATACCTATATATTGATGGCCGGACAGTAAACTGAAAAGCTGATGAGCTGGATGGTCAGATGATAAGGCTTTAACATGCAAATTGGGTGAAATACTTAGTACAAGCGTTGGTGTTAGGAGGTAGAGAAATTAATGATGTTTGATTTCAGTCTTACTTTCTTTGCATTGGAATAGCTGTTGCTACGATCCTATGTTGAACTGGAAATCTTAGGATCGGACAACAGCACACTTGCTACACCATAGTGTGGAGAAATGATGTTTGTTTCCATTTTTATACAGTCTTACAGGGTAAATATTTATAATTGGAATTACAGCCCCCATGGCCCTATATCGTGCTGAAAATCTTAGGATCGGACAACACAATTAGCTGTAGAAGATTCACATCTTGATATGTTATATCGTTTTTGAGGATTTTTAAAAATTAACTTCAAAGACACTAAGTCTTATTAATAAAATGGTTTTACTCTCATAATTATACACAACTTATTATATTATATAGACTTCCTTCCTAACTCAAGTACTATTGGCTATCAGTCTCTGAGTGTCTTCTGGGATGTTCTGACTACTACTAGCTTGGCTCTCTGATGTTGCTATGGAGCTCCACCTCAGTCACTGAGGAGTTGACAGGAGGAGCAGAATGGAGAGCTATGGAGGGAGAGAAGAATATAATTCTTATCAAAGCTATTATTTTTCTTATGTATTATGTGATGAGAGAGCATCACCCACAGCCACTTTTATTTATTTATTTATTTTTTATTTAGTTGCTTTAGATAAGAATTATTAAATGGGAGAATGTCTTTAGACAGTACATAATTTATGTGCAATGTGACATTGTGTTTACTCACAAAAATTGAAAACAGAATCAGTAAGACAACGGATACAGTTACAAGATATGTTGCATGTGTATTTTTCACAAAATTAATTATCATTTTTACTCATTTTACTCAAAAACTAAACCAATAACACAATTAAAACAATAGCACACAGTTTCCAGTTTCATCACAGACATATACCACACCACAATCGTCCACAGCTATTCCACAATACTTCCGGTTAGGTGACTCACTTCCTACAGCTTCTTCTTCTTCATCTTCTTCTTCTTCTTCTTGTCTCTTTCCCTCTCCACCAAATTCTCCTAAGAACTCTCCCTCCAAATTGAATACTGCAATATGATAACCTGACACTTTGATGGGGTAGTTTTCTCCACTCTCACTGACAAATATGTGATTGTTGCTATCAATTGCAATACCAACAGGATTTTTAAGTTCACCTTTACCAATCTCACGCACATATTCTCCATCAGTACGGAATACTTGAATCCGTTTGTTCATCCGATCAGTCACATACACTTTTTCTCCATGGATCACAATACCCCAAGGTTGATTCAATTCACCCTCTCCACTACCAGCCTTTCCAAATGGCCTCCCACTGAACACAAGTTCTGTGTTTATTACTTGAATACGATGATTTCCTTCTTCAGCTACATAGAGACTTTCATTCTCAGGATTGTAGGCAATCCCAGCTGGGTTTAAAAGGGGAACACTACTAGACTTCAGAAACTGCCAATCTTTTGAGAACTTTTGGACTCGACCGTTGAAAAAATTGGTGATGTAAAAATTTCCATCTTTATCCTGGGCTATCTGATGAGGACGGTTGAATTGATGAGGTATCTTTTTTCCAAGGGACCTACAACCATCGAATGAGTAAGGTATATTTTCACCAAGATCTAGACTTATAACGGACACACTGTTTTCTTGCCAATTGGTTACGACAATCTCATTGTTCTGGCTTAACATTATTCCATGAGGTGTCCAAATCCCACTGTATTTTGTATCATTAATAGGTTGGCCAAGACTCTTGAGGTGATTGCTATCTTTCACTTTGATTGTGAAGGGACTCACTTTGACCTCCTGTTCATTTACCTTTACATGTAGCTTGTGCCTTCCTTTGATAGTGGGGGTATATTTGAGCTCATATTGACCTGGTTCTTGCATTGGTGTGACAGTAACAGTGGGTTTCTCATTCAATTTGGCAATTTTGGACATTAGTTCATAGCTGATATAAGTTGCATCCACACTGGGTTTCTCATTCAATTCGGACACTAGTTCCAACTGATAGCAGTTGCATCCACCTTTATCGGTTGATTATCATCATTGAAAATCTCTAGCATAGCAAAATTTTCTTTCTTTCTGGTAGAAAACTCTTCATGTGTGATTTTTGATCTACAGTTGCCAGGTATTGGAGTCAACAGTTCTCCACAAAGTGATCTTATGTCTGTTGTTGCTGTAACAATAAATTTTATATCAGCATCTACCTGTGGCTTCAGGTCTTCTGCTTTTAAAGAAACCGCTTCTTTCCCTTTCACTTGTATTTGAGCAACTTTTAGCTCTTTCTGTTGATTTTGCAGGCATTTATGTTTGTTGTGAGTGATTAGATGAAGCGCTCTAATCAGCTCATATTCCTTATCATCAAGAGCCTGGTGGAGTTGGTCAATTCTGTCACGGATGTGTGTTTCAATTGCCTCCTTTTGAGCTAATACATCTTTGGTACGCTGGGTTATCTCTCTTAGCGCAACATCAATGGGGGTGGCTTGATGTAGTGAATCGATCTTTGTAGATGAAATTTCAGTGGACTGGATGTTAGTGCATGTGGTTTGGCTATGAGCAGGTAATGGTAGAGATTGTACCTTTGGTTGGTATAATACTATAACACCATGCTTTATCAACTCACTCAGCTGTGAGATGGTGAGAGGGAAAATTGAATCTTGGTGACATGGCCATGTCATAAACGCTAGTTGTAAACACCCCTTGCCAATGTCTACCAGATGAATAAAGCGCCTGTTGTGCCCAATTACTTTAGCAATTTTATTCATTATAATCTTGATGTCATTCACACTAAAGAAACAGCCCGGAGTATCACGTTCACCACCAAACCACAGTTCATCTACTACTTTGACTACCATCAGTCGTTTGTCAGAAGTGGATGATGAGCTAAAGATATCTGAGGGGATTTCAAAGATATTTCTCCTGCCAAAATCTTTAAATTTTTGAAGGTAATGATCAAGATCTGTCTTACATTCTTCACAGTGTTCATCAATTATTTCTTCTAGGATTCCATAATTAATAAAAGAGAAATACTTGTTGTAAATTAGGAAGGATTTCAAATCAGGTAATGTTGATATAGTGTCCAACTTATCAGCATGGGATGGTTCAATTGCCTTTGGATGACCTGTTCCAGCAGAGGAAAATATCGTGCTTCTAATCTCATCCACAGGTGTTCCATTTTTCTTTAATGCTTTGAAAACACTGTCTGATAGTCTTTTAAATTCCCTACATATTCTATTTGTATCATCTATGAGTTGATGTTCTAGTGTTTCTTTTTCCTTTTCAGTTAAACGGGTCACATTGAGATAAGGAAATGGCTTCTTGTGTTTTTGCGGGCATTTTGATGGATCTTCAAAGTATGATTCAATGTTACAGTTTCCACAGGGACATTCAAAACCACTACCAGCTACTTCTGCACCTCTTTCAGAACCAGAGTCTCCACTAGATTTGCTTTCAATTGCCTTCCTTAGCTCACGAGCTATCTTAGTAAGGTTTGATTCTTGAAGGACACCAACCAATTCATCAAAATGAGCATCACTGTCTTTGATCTTAGGTAGGATCTGACTCATGAGGATACTAGCCCTGTCATATTCATGAACATTAGCAATCTCTGCTTGGGTTTTATTGTAGTCAGAGATAAGAGACTTTGAAAGAGCATATACAGCAAACTTCACAACATTTGGTCTCACAGCTTCCACTAGACGAGGAAAGTTTTGGATAAACACTTTATATCGAAGAGATTCAGATGTTTCCTCCATGGTGGCAACTCCAGCTAGTTCACAGTAAGTTGTACCCTCATGCAGCCTCTATGGCTATGCAGCACTCATCATATGAGGCAACGTACAGTTTTGAAGACTTGACAGCCTCAAATTGACAATACAATAATAATATTATTGTAGTATTGAACTTTTGATTATTCGAATACAATAGACTACTACAGTATAGTATTGAACTTGGACAATAGCTAACATACTCTGTTATTCAAGTCTCGTGATAATATATACTACAATGATAGCTATTGTTCTTGCATGTACCTAGTATTGGAGTAGTGTTGAACTTTGATAGTACCATTTGAATCATAAAGATCCAACTTAAAGTGGATCACTTCACATGCATAATGATCATAATTTATCTAGGCTATTATAAATGAAGTTGAGGTAATAATAAATTATTAATGAACTTAGGTACTCTCAATTTAGACACACACAAACAGCCACACAAATACAAACTCATTATATAAAATTACATTGTAGAGTTCCTTCCTAACTCAAGTACTATTGGCTATCAGTCTCTGAGTGTCTTCTGGTGTGTTCTGAATACTACTAGCTTGGCTCTCTGACGTGGAGTCCCTGACGTTGCTATGGAGCTCCACCTCAGTCACTGAGGAGTTGACAGGAGGAGCAGAATGGAGAGCTATGGAGGGAAAGCTATTATTAATATTTTTTGTTATGAGAGCATCACCCAGAGTTTTTGTTAATTTAGAGAATACAATTCTTATTAAAGCTATTGCTATGTGTGAGAGCATCACCTAGAGCTCCCCAATATGGTAGCCTACCACATGTGACTATGTATACAGCTAACTTCGTAAATCAGGCTTTCCCTACTATGCTTATTGCGTGGGGAGGACCTGTTTTACAAGGCTAGTCTACAGCCATACAATGATCGTACCATCATTGTTAGACTGTTGAGTTGGTTGTGAGGGTGTCTCTTCAGGCCCACCTCCAGCAGGAGCCTCAGGAGGCAGCTAGAGAGACAGAGAAAGAGAGGATGAAATCACACAGTGGTATAAGTATAGACATAAAATCAATATTGTGGTCTAACATGATAGTCAGAATCACAGATGTAAAAGTGCAAATGCACACACACACACACACACACACACCCACACACACACACAAAACTGAATCAGAAAGCGCAGAATGTGAGATACTGTGGTGATTTTTTCTAATTCTACACCATGTGCAGTTTGAATTGCTTTAAGACTACCCTCACCTGCAGAAAGAAATAAAGTTGTTGTAATCTCTTGCACGGTAGTTTTATTTCTTTGCAAAGACTCGAAAACAATGCTTAAAAGTGTTTGAAACTCTTCAATTATTTTGTTTACATCGCCTATTAACTGATGTTGAAGTGTTTCCTTTTCGTCTTTACTCAGGTGCTCCACATGGAGGTATGGAAATACTTCAGCAAATTTTGGACATTTCGATTTGTCTCTAAAATAAATTTTAATATTACAGTGTCCACATGGACATTGAAACCCAGGAGCAATATTACCACTTTCAGAATCGCTAGTATTGATTCCAGGAGAAGTAGTCTCAGGATTAGCTGCCGTCTTCATATCATGAGCAAGTTCGGTTAGCTCCATCTTCTGAAGTATAGCTACAACTGTATTGAAATGAGTGACATTCTCTTTTATCTTACTCATTATAACCTCTAATAACTTAGTTGCCCGTTTATAGTTATCAACGTAAGTATTTGAAACCTCAGAGAAGCTTCCAACAAGAATCAATTTTTTTGAAAGTGTTTCTCTAGCAAATTGATCAACAACAGGCGCCACAGCATCCACTAGGCGAGAAAAGTTTTCCACAAATGTTAAATACTGAATATTGTCTGAAGTTTCCTCTGTAGTAGGGCTGTGCTTCTGCATCACTTTAGCTGCCATCCTCAATTCTTATACTCCTCTCCTACTCCAATATAATTTTATTATTCAGTCCAATGCCCACTGCATAAACTCAAAGAATATAAGATACACTACTAATAATTGCATGAGATATTGAAGACAGTCTTTTATACGTATATAGAGCTCTACAAGAATTTGTGTGGTTTTAATCAGAACTACTAAACAATGGATAATCTAGCAGCTACTATATTTTACCTAGTATTGAACCTTTTGGAGTAGTGTTGAACTTTTGATAGTACTACAGTTATTATAATATTATTATTTTAAATACATCAAAGTATAAGTCTGACAATAATCATTGTAGTTTATCACATTGAAAGTTCAAGTAATGTAAGTAGTATTGAACTTTTGATAATATTCCTATTTTAGTAAGAATAGTAATAGTTATTGTGCAATTGAACTTTGAAGTGAACAATAATAATTACTGAGAGTAAAACCATTATTTTGGATACTGGCAGAGATTATTGTATAGCCGGAAAATTTGGCAGATTGTTGGATCAGACTTAAAACCGCCAATATTTAGTGTGCGCATGTATACGTATATACATATGTATGCATATCGTGGATGTATGGATGTGATCAGCTCGCTCCGCCAATTAAAATCTGCCAAATTTAATTCTCGCCAATTTTTCCGGCTATACGATAATTAATTTTACCACCTACATAATCATGATCTATTAATTATTTAACTTCAATAATTATTTAGACACATATACACACAAAAATTATACAAACTTATAAAATTACATTGTAGAGTTCCTTCCTAACTCAAGTACTATTGGCTATCAGTCTCTGAGTGTCTTCTGGGGTATTCTGACTACTACTAGCTTGGCTCTCTGATGTGGAATCTCTGACGTTGCTATGGAGCTCCACCTCAGTCACTGAGGAGTTGACAGGAGGAGCAGAATGGAGAGCTATGGAGAGAGAGAGAGAAGGAGAATACAATTCTTATTAAAGCTATTGCTGTGTGTGAGAGCATCACATAGAGCTCCCCAATATGGTAGCCTACCACATGTGACTAGAGCTATGGAGAGCTATGGAGGGAGAGAAGAATATAATTCTTATCAAAGCTATTATTTTTGTTATGTATTATGTGATGAGAGAGCATCACCCACAGCCACTTTTATTTATTTATTTATTTTTTATTTAGTTGCTTTAGATAAGAATTATTAAATGGGAGAATGTCTTTAGACAGTACATAATTTATGTGCAATGTGACATTGTGTTTACTTACAAAAATTGAAAACAGAATCAGTAAGACAACGGGTACAGTTACAAGACATGTTGCATGTGTATTTTTCACAAATTATCATTTTTACTTACTTTGCTCAAAAACTAAACCAATAACACAACTAAAATAATAGTACACAGTTTCCAGTTTCGTCACAGACATATACCACACCATAATCGTCCACAGCTATACCACGATACCTCCTGTTAGGTGACTCACTTCCTACAGCTTCTTCTTCTTGTCTCTCTCCCTCTCCACCAAATTCTCTCAAGAAATGTCCCTCCAAATTGAACACTGCAATACGATAACCTGAGACTTTGATGGGGTAGTTTTCTCCACTCTCACTGACAAATATACAACTGTTGCTATTGATTGCAATACCAACCGGATTTTTAAGTTCACCTTCACCAATCTCACACACGTATTCTCCATCAGTACGGTATACTTGGATTCGTTTGTTCATCCGATCAGTCACATACACTTTTCCTCCATGGATCACAATACCCCAAGGTTGATTCAATTCACCCTCTCCACTACCAGCCTTTCCAAACGGCCTCCCACTGAACACAAGTTCTGTGTTTATTACTTGAATGCGATGATTTCCTTCTTCGACAATATAGAGACTTTCATTCTCAGGATTGTAGGCAATCCCAGCTGGGTTTAAAAGGGGAACACTACTAGACTTCAGAAACTGCCAATCTTTTGAGAATTTTTGGACTTGACCGTTAAAAAAATTAGTGATGTAAAAATTCCCATCTTTATCCTGTGCTATCTGATGAGGACGGTTGAATTGATGAGGTACCTTTATCCCAAGGGACCTACAACCATCAAATGAGTAAGGTACATTTTCACCAAGATCTAGACTTATCACGGACACACTGTTTTCTTGCCAATTGGTTACGACAACCTCGTTGTTCTGGCTTAACACTATTCCATGAGGTGTCCAAATCTCGTTGTATTTTGTATCATTGATAGGTTGGCCAAGACTCTTGAGGTGATTGCTAGCCTTCACTTTGATTGTGAAGGGACTCTCTTTGACCTCCTGGTGGTTAATCTTTACATGTAGCCTGTGCCTTCCTTTGATAGTGGGGGTATATTTGAGCTCGTATCGACCTACCTCTTCTTGTATTGGGGTGACAGTAACATTGGATTTCTCATTGGAAATTTCAGACACCAGTTCACAACTGATATCATTTGCATCCACCTTTATTGGTTGATCATCAATCTCCAGGATAGCAACATTTTCAATCTTTGTGGTAGAAAAATTTTCACATGTGAGTTTTGTTGTGCCAGGAATGGTAGTGAACAGTTCTCCACAAAGTGCCCTTATGTCTGTTGTAGCTGTTACAACATATTGTATATCAGCATCCACCCGTGGTTTCAGGTCTTCTGCTTTTAAAGAAACTACTTCATTCCGTTCCACTTGTGTTTTAACAGTCTGTAGCTCATTCTGTTGAATTTGCAGACATTGTCGCTTATTTTGAGTGATCTGGTGAAGCTGTGAAATCAGCTCAGCTTTTTTGTTATTAAGAGCCTGGCAGAGTTCGTCAATTCTTTTATCGATATGTGTTTTGAGTACTTCCTCCTGAGCTAATACATCCCTGCTATGCTTAGCTATTTTTTCCAGAGCAACATCAATGGAAGCCACTGGTACTGTAACCCTTTCAGAATCAGAATCATTGCTACCATTTTCAGGAGATACGGTTGTAGGATTAGCTGCCATGCGCATCAGATCATTAGCAAGTGTGGTGAAGTGTGTGTTTCGCAGTATAGTCACAAATGTGTCAAAGTGAGTGACATTCTCCTTTATCTTAGCCATTACTGCCTGTAACAGTTCAGTTGCCCGATCATAACTATCCGTGTATTTATTTGTAGCCTTGAAAATGCTTCATTAGAAACTTTGACAACATCAGACTTCAAGACATCCACTAGATGAGAAAAATTTCTAACAAAGGCTGTATACTGAACAGTTTCCTCCATGATCACAGTGAACTAAGCTCTTTACCAGGGTCACTTGACTCACTTGTAGAGCTGTGGGAACTCCCAGAAACCACTCTAGTGTAAATGCTCGAATTATACCAGCTTTGCACAGCTGCTATAGCCCTTCTGATGCAACTATATAGCTGTGGTGTAGGCATAACTATAATACATGATATGTGACCTATACAGCATATTATATCATAAGAAACCACGAATACTCTTAAACTTTGATAGTAGCATTGAAATGTTATACCATCAATTAAAGGACACAATAATTAATGATATAATATGTACACACACAAAATTAATACAAACCCATTATATAAAATTACATTGTAGAGTTCCTTCCTAAACTCAAGTACTATTGGCTATCAGTCTCTGAGTGTCTTCTGGTGTGTTCTGACTACTACTAGCTTGGCTCTCTGACGTGGAGTCTCTGACGTTGCTATGGAGCTCCACCTCAGTCACTGAGGAGTTGACAGGAGGAGCAGAATGGAGAGCTATGGAGAGAGAGAGAAGGAGAATACAATTCTTATTAAAGCTATTGCTATGTGTGAGAGCATCACATAGAGTTCCCCAATATGGTAGCCTACCACATGTGACTATGTATACAGCTAACCTCATAAACCAGGCTTTCCCCGCTATGCTTATTGCGTGGGGAGGACGTGGTTTACGAGGCTAGTCTACAGCCATACAATGAACGTACCATCATTGTTAGACTGTTGAGTTGGTTGTGAGGGTGTCTCTTCAGGCCCACCTCCAGCAGCAGCCTCAGGAGGTAGCTAGAGAGACAGAGAAAGAGAGGACGAAATCACACAATGGTATATATATGGACACAAAAGGAATTACACTAAAATCAATATTGTGGTCTAAAATGATAGTCAGAATCACAGATGAAAAAGAGCAAATGCACACCCACACACCCACATACCTTTGGTACAGAGCTGGTGGCACCATACCCACCAGCTGCTTCTTCCTCCATGAGGAGTGACTCGTCAATGAAACCACGGCGATCAATCACACTGAATGACAGACAGTTCTCAAATGAAAAGACAGCCATCTTTGTGGAGCACTGAAAAAAGTATATACTGTTTTAAGAACGACTTACCTGGGTGGAAATGGTCCACAGACCACGTACATAAAGTTCCAGCAGCAGTTTCTACGTCTGTACGGATTTCTAACCCCTTGTCTTCGAGGATTGAAAGTTCCTTTAATCTACACACCAGAACACACATACAAACAGCACAGATAAAGCTTAAACAGGACATGCACATTATGTAATGTTTACTATTGAGATTGATCATGTAGCCACATTCTTTTGTACACAGTCATGTGATATGGCAACTCACATCCTCATTGGTTGTTTTCATGGTCGCTATCAACCAGGTGTGCATGAAGGCCAGTCCTGAGACAGCTATGGCTCCCATACCACAGATGGCAAATTCAATGACAGTGGGTCTCAGTCAAGGAGAACCTTTGAAATTACTTTGACCTAATTAAACAAATTCTCTCTATTTAAGTGAATTAGTGAAATATTGAAAAGTAGTGTGTTAGGATATCTGGCTGGGTAGGTCTTCAAGGCGTTACCGAAGCCCATCTTTTTAGAAGCTGCATGGAAGGAAACCAGAGATCACTACAATCTATTCTCAAACTACACTACTGAATCACCATCATGTTAGTCATACATACAACATGGAGTAAAACTGAAAGAAACTACCACTCAAAACAGTGACATTTTTTTCAGCTCACCAAGGACAATGACGGCAACATTGGAGCCCATGACAAAGAGACACATGTAGAAAATGGTGCTGACAAACAGATAGAAGTATCTGTAGTTCCTCTTAGCAACACAATTGCCAACCTGAAAGCACAGGATGACAACTCATAAAACAAACCAAAATGTATAATACTACAAGAAGTGATAGGTATACATTGGTTTAGTACACAGCTGCTTTATAAATTCACATTCAAAACATGTTAAGAGTGTTAATAGAGACACTGCTGGCTTACCACTGGACAGTGATGATCAAAGTGTTCTGATCGAAAAAGAAAAGGTGAGAAAGAAAAAGAGGACAAGAGAGAGAGAGAGAAAGAAAGAGAAAAAGAGAAAGGTTAATGTTATTTCGAAATTACTCACCCAAGGACAGTGATGATCAAAATTTTCTGTATTTGGAAAATCAAACAAAAAGAGAAAACACAACATCAACTCCAAATGTACTAACCATCACCCTAGGTGAAACTATATCTAGTGACTCACACACACACACACACACACACACACACACACACACACACACACACACACACACANAGTCATGCTCAAACCAACTAGCAGCAAAGAAGCCAACACTTATAGCCTTACGGAACAAAATTCTACACAAAGTGGAACACTTGCACAATTAACATCTACTTAGGTAGACCAGCATGCACCCTACAAATCACTCGCCTAGTTCCCAGGCTCTTTCTTTTGACCTTGCACTCGAGGGAAGTTGCAAAAGGAGAGAGCTTGAGTTTCCAGTGCATGAGACATCAAAGGATGGGAATGAAAATGGAGAGCCTGGGAACGAGGCTACCACTACATTAGAGTACGGGTATGTCTTAAAGACTCCACTTACCATAGCAGTTGTTGCAGAGGCCACAGTGAGAGGCTCTGGGTGGTCTCCAAATGTTGCACGTGGCACACCATTTAAGTTTGACATTTTGTCCATTGACAACAACTGTCTTGTATCGGGCAGCTGTGCCTACAAACCCTTTAGCCGTGTTAGTGGGATCTATGGAAGCGACATGTACTGGTATGAATGTTGATTAGACACACACACACACACACACACACACACAGCTACTCTATTATAACCTCCACCCAGCCAGTAACTGGCAATTAGCCTATAAAAAACTTTGGTTGCTAAGCAATGGCGCGTGCACACACACACACACACACACAGAGTTTCGCTCACCTTCATTGCCTAAGTTCATGAGGTATTCCCGCTCATCTGGTCTTGACCGGGGCACTATACCAGGATCAATGCACCCGGTCTTTAATAGGAAGCTTGTACTGTAGAAGAGTCCCAGCAGTGCAATAAATGGGAATATGACCCCCACTCCAATGGGGTGGAGATTGGTTACCAGGAACCGAGCACTAGGGGAAAAAATTACAAAGAGATGCTTATAATTAGAACAAAGAGTGCTAAGGAAGTGTTGGTATGTTGGTTTTATGGAAAGTGTAGTAGATTTAGAAGGCTGTGGTAAACACAACATACTGGTAGACACACACATGAAATGATCATTGAATCAAGCGTTATAACTACACACACACAATCATCTTTTAGCCTAGTTGGACAATACATGGTAGATCTGTAAACCTCCCATACCACACAAAACATGGAGATACCGTAGATATTTAAAAGAGCTTCCAACTGCCCAACTCACTCAAATGCAAAGAAGAGACAAGCCACTACTATGATGGCAACAAGACAGAAGACCATGATGCCTATCTGTCTGGCTGACATCAACCTGCCATAGCAGTAGAACTTGTTGTTGCCTTGAAACTGTTGATACTTGCGTTTGGACATCACCAGGCTATACTTCACGACCATTGGTTTGAGTGATAAAATAAGCTAAACAGAAATTCTTAAAATTCCTCTAGTAGGTATTGGTTGTGCGTGGGTGGAGTAATTGTCGTGTAGAGTCTATTACAGGCCCAGATGGCTCCTATTGCTGCTTGATCATTGAAAATCCACACTTTAGAGTTCTTTTAGTGGCTTATCTTCCTAGTGGCAAGAGCTATAACAGTCTAATCAACTGCAACAAGGACGAAACACTCGCCATTCATCCACACCATCACTAATCAATTATTCTATTTGATGCGCACCCGACAGTGACGTGATGTCGCGAAAAATAAGCATGCGCACATTTAATACGGCATACAGATGAAATAATTTTTTATCTCAAAAATGACAGATTGGATCATAGATACTAAATATAGTATCTATGATTGGATATAGCATTAATTGACACATATCTATCTCTTCATCACGTCCTCACTGATAGCGTCCATTGCTACCTTGTGCTGTTTAGCCCAGAGTTCAGCATACAGTGAATCAGGTTTTGAAATGAGCTGAGCATGAGAGCCTCTCTCCATCACCTTGCCTTCTCCCAGCACCAAGATCTCATCAGCATCCATTATGGTGGAGAAACGATGGGCAATGAACAGAGAGGTCTTGCCACGGATCACTCTATGCATGGCATCCAAGATGTGCTATAAGAGTAAAAAGTTAGGAATATACAAACACAGAGAGAAAAGGTGAATCTTGTTCCATGCTTACAATCACAAATTTAAAGGAAACTAAAATCTTTTTCTCCACACATCAAGTATTGATGTGTGGAGAAAGATTGAAATATTAAAAGATTTGTGTGCAAGAAAAGATAATGTGTGAGAAAGATTAAAAGATTGGCACAAACTATCTACTAGCTATAAGATGCTGTACCTGTTCTGTGATAGAGTCCAGAGAAGAGGTGGCCTCATCATACACCAAGATGGGTGCTCCCTTTAGAACTGCTCTTGCAATAGACACTCGCTGCTTCTCACCACCTACAGACACACAGACAAGAAAAAGAAAAAACATTTCAAACTCACCAGTTAGCTGGTTAGTAACCCAAAGAGACTTCAAAGAAGTTGTTAAACACAGACAAGAACAGTTGGTAACTGGGTTCCAACATTCACAGCTACAAAGGAAGTTTCTGCTTCTTTACCAGACAGTTTCAATCCTCTCTCTCCAACTTGAGTCTCAAACTTATCGGGCATGGCTTCGACGGACTCCTCCAGGTCGGCCAGGCGCACTGCCCCCATCACCTCCTCATGGGAGGCAGAGAGGCGACCGTAGGACAGGTTGTGATAGATTGTGTCGTGGAAGAGGACCGAGTCTTGAGGGACTACCCCAATGCAGCGGCGGAGACTGTCCAACGTCACATCACTGATGTCTTGATCTCCGACTAGGATACGACCTTGAGCTGGATCGTAGAAACGATACAACAGTCTCACCACTGTTGACTTCCTGCAAACAAGGAAGAAAGCAACATGGTCATTGCACAACGGAATCTATACAACTATTAGCTGTTTCAGGGGGAGAGAGAGAGGGGGGAGAGAGCAGCTGCCTTTTTGTGAAGGAGTACCGGGTGGGTGCATTATTGGCCCCACTCACCCTGATCCACTGCCTCCCACAAGTGCCACCTTCTTCCCAGCTGGCACTCTGAAGGAGAGGCCATTGAGAATGGGTCTGTCAGGGTTGTAGCTGAAGTGGACATCTTCAAACGTGATGGTGGCTTTATCTGGAGTGATGTGAATGGCAGGAGCGCCAGGCTTTTCCTGAGAGAAATCAAATAAATATATTTAATACAGCACAACACATTTTAATGCATGTACTGACCAGTATACATTGAAACACACACTTACTGTATGCTCTCTATTTAACTGGATTTCAATTTTTCACAATTAATCCTAAGTAGTATTAGTATATACCTGGATGGTGGAGTTGAGACTGAGCAGGTTGAACATGATCTGCATGTCAATGAGAGCCTGGCGGATGTCGCGATAAACAGAGCCGAGAAAATTGAGAGGAATGGATAATTGGAACAGTAGACCATTCACCATGACCAAGTCACCGACAGTCATCGTACCTGGAGAAAAATTGAAACTCTGATAATTAGAGACTGCTAACTGACGAAAACAGCAAACAGCCACCATCACATACGCAGTCGAATAAACCAATGCAAAAAAAATTTACACAATGATATTGGAATTCAAGTCACAATGGCCTAAATGAGAAGTATATGTGGACAACTGCAAAAAAGAAACATTTTGACAAAAGAAAGGACCACCCCCGATGGGACTCGAACCCACAACCTTTGAATTAGAAGTCCAATGCGCTACCATTGCGCCACGAGGGTTGTACAGAATGAGTGAATGTCACAATTGGCTTTTAAATTCTTCACACGGCCACGGCCTACTATTGACACTTCACTCAAGTGAACAATGAAAAACACTCCACATTCCTATCAAGAGCACTACACACCTAGTGCACTCCCCATCAATCAACATATTTGGAAACACTCCGCAAAGAGAACAAGAATAAACTTTTTAAAAAACTTGGGAAGGCTCTACTGATAACTGGAAGGACCTAACACTTTTCTATACATTTAAGCTTGTATAAATGTGTGCAATGTGTGTAAGCATATTTCACTTGCCTTGGACTATTCCTTGACTAGCCATCAGCATGACTGCCGTGAGTGCTACACCAAATGTTGCATTCTGTCCAAAATTGAGCATCGACAAACTAGTAGTGCTCTTCAACGAAGCTCTCTCGTAGTCAGCAAGGACTTTGTCATAACATTCAGCTTCATACTGTTCGTTGTTAAAATACTGCAAACAAAACAAAAATGATGGACAAATGACCGTGAGTAAAATAATTATATACTAATTTTAACCGATTGCATGGCTTGCTCAGATTTAAAAAGCTCGGTTTTGAAATCCACATGTCGAATTTACAAAAAAATTCTTCAGGTGAAGAAATTCAAACATCATTGCTAGCCAGGGGTTGGTTTGCAATACAAACAGCAGCTTCTGTACTAACATACACTATACCTTGACAGTCTCAAAGTTAATGAGAGAGTCAATTGACTTAGAACCAGCGATATTATCAGCCTTGTTCATATCCACTCTGAACTTGGTTCTAGAAGAGAAAATAAATATACATAATATTATCATGAAATACACACAGCACTTGACCCACATTGGAAAATATATTCGGCTATACTTGGCTCACTAATACTCTTACCTCCATCTGGTAACCCCCAGAGTGAATGCAGTATAGAAACCAATGGTGCCGAGAGTGGCTAGTCCAAATGCAGGACCACATTTGTACGTCTGTATACAAGTGAGAGAAGAGATAATACATTAAACTTTCAAGCACCTCCTCCCCCCCCCCTTCATGCATGTGGGTAGTGTCCCTTACAGACTCACCAGAATACCTGTGACTAGAGAAACTTCAAATATTGTAGGGAAAACGTTGAACACCAATGCAGATAGGATGAAATTGATCCCTCTGCAGAAACAGAAGAAAAAAGGAACCCATTTCAAAGTAACATACATTGGCACTATTACACACACACACACACACACACACACACACATACCGAGTTCCTCTATCAATGGCTCTGGACAGAGCTCCCGTCTGTCGTGAGAGGTGAAAGTTCAAATCCAGGGAGTGAAGATGAAGGAAGGTGGTCTTAGCCACCCTACGAATGGAACTTTGAGCAACCTTTGCAAAGACTGCATTTCTTAGCTCATTAAAGAGAGAGGCACCCACTCTGGCTATACCATCTGTACAACAGATATAACCATGACAAAACACCCATTAATGATGTTGTTTTACAACATGCATACATTAAAAGTGCAAATTGAATATCATGGGCTTTTATTTAGAATAATCACACGGGTTTATTTTTAGGAATGCCCATGCTAAAGCGGCTGTATACTCCAATATACATCAACTCACATCCTAGGATTAGGCACGTTCCCATGGTGATGATGGTACCCTCTGGTGAGGAGAGGGAGGGGAGCTTGTTGAAGTGGTCAACAGCGTACTTGAAGAAGAAAGGAACTTGGACGTTCAAAAGCTGCAAAGATATGTACACAGAGATGCAAGTGTAATAACAGGCAGCTAATATTTTTATACCTTTGCTCCAACTAGGAGTCCCACTGCTACAACAACACGTGCTTTCAGTTTCGGTTTGTCCTTTGGCCAGATGTGTCTCAACATCTCCCTTATGATCTTCCACCCGGCCAGCTCGGCCTTGTCATCAGTGACATAGGAGAAGCCAGCATGTTGGACCCGACGGAACACACGAGGACGACCCAACCTCTGCACACACACACAGGCCATACAAAATAGAGTTTCGCACACACTAATGATATGCATACTTCACTCAGCATACAGCATACCTATATAGCTACCATAAAAATTCTATTAATAACTTCATCTCTATGGTGTTAAATACCTGTAGAGCTGTATGCTGTGGAAATCTTGCTGGTATGTTCAGAGCCTGCCTGCTTGCATTGTAGCAATGAGTACAGACAGTCCCACTGTGGAATCCCTGTATGGAGATACACAAGAACACAAACCATTCAGCTACCAGATCTCATCAGTACATGCTACTGTATGTGAATCAAGATGCTACAGTCTAGAGTATACGTGTAGAGTGTCTCACTCTTGCGGGCCAAGTAGCAGCAGAGCGTTTACATTGCAGATACAAGAGCTGAAGGTGGGCTTGAACCGAACACGCTCGCATACTCATGATTTATTTTTTTTTTTT
>CAXIPT010000013.1:35043-70126 GCA_964030475.1 Tethya wilhelma
CACACACACACACACACACACACACACACACACACACACACACACACACACACACACACACACACACACACACACACACACACACAGGCCATACAAAATAGAGTTTTCGCACACATTAATGATATGCATACTTCCCTCAGCATACAGCATACCTATATAGCTACCATAAAAATTCTTTTAATCAACTTTATCTCCATGGTATTAAATACCTGTTGAGCTGTATGCCGTGGAAATCTTGCTGGTATGTTCAGAGCCTGCCTGCTTGCATTGTAGCAATGAGTACAGACAGTCCCACTGTGGAATCCCTGTATGGAGATACACAAGAACACAAACCATTCAGCTACCAGATCTCATCAGTACATGCTACTGTATGTGAATCAAGATGCTACAGTCTAGAGTATACGTGTAGAGTGTCTCACTCTTGCGGGCCAAGTAGCAGCAGAGCGTTTACATTGCAGATACAAGAGCTGAAGGTGGGCTTGAACCGAACACGCTCGCATACTCATGATTTATTTTTTTTTTTTAGCAAATCCAAAGTCACATGACTGGGACGTTTGATCACATGCACATCCTGTCACATGGAGTCTACATGCAAACCATCCCACATTCAACTACAAATCATTCATTGACACATCCCAAGCCTGCTGAGAAGTGTTCAAGGTCAAACAGAGACCTAAAAGGTCACTAAAGTCTATTGATTTGTACTACACGACTACAGAGGCAGTCTAAACATTCATGAGTGGAAGGGAAAGCTGACAAGATTCAGTTTCTTTTGGAAGAGCTCAGTGGAAAGAAACTCTGAACTGTGGACATTCATGGCACTTACAGAGGGGGTGCTGAATATTACATTAAAGACTGTACACTCTTTTCAATGGCTGAGGAACTCGATAAAGTATCTCTTCATTTGGTTATGGACAGGGATTCTGCACACAGTCAAACACAAGGGAACTAAGCTAGAGTGCATTCAGAGAGACACGAGAAACTTGTCCAAAGTCCCGATGCACTTGGCACTCATTGTGCAAGAGGATGAACTGTCATATGAGGATTTAGCAAGAATAGTAGTATGGGCATTTGCAGTTGGAGTGAACCATGTATCACTATTTGACCCAAATGGTGGGTTGTCATGCCATTCTCTCTTTCCATTCGAGTGATTTTTATTTATTTTTCTCTGCCATTGTTGCAGGTAATATTAGACAGCACTTAGTCACACTAGAGAGAGCGATAGTAGCACAACACGAGCAAATGTTCGGCCAATCTCTACCAGAGATTGAGGTCTGCACAAGTCAAGACCTAGCATCAAGAAGTCACAGAGAAGGTATGTTCGAAGAACATGATAAGCTATATAACTACCTGGGAGTTACTTTCAGGCATGCATGGAGGCAATGGGCACGTGGAAACATGTGCATAAGGTTTCTATAAACCACTCTCTCCTTATTATGAATTCCAATGGAGCTTTTATGGGTCTATGTTTGAATGGGAGTTGCCATGGTTTGTTGAAACTATGTACCCTCAAATGACAAACTAGCTATATGTGCTCCGTTTAGTAACCGACAGCTCCCCTGTAATAACAGATTAAAGATTCTTTATACTATTGTAGCCTAACAAATTGAGTTTGTATCACATAATTCAACTCTGGAATCTTTATGATTATATTAGCATTATATTTGTTGTAAAAAAAAAGCTTTTTTTTTTCACTATAGGTGGTAGCTCATCATCGTATTCAGTCCTGGTGTTATCGCCAGAGGACTCCCAGGGAGACCTGGTGAGGACAGCTGCCCAGTTGTGTAGAGCTGTGGTCCAGAGACAGTTGAATGTGGAGCACATTGACGCTTCAATTGTGGACTCGCGATTATCAGGTGAGCACAAGCAAAGGTTGATCATAATCTTAGAGCAGGGAATAAAATACTAATGAAAAACAGCAACATCTGTTGCAAGTGATAAGATTTCACCCACTGCTGTCTGACCCATTGGAAGTAACTTAGACATGACATTCAATGTGTGTGATTGTGATAGTGGGGTTCAAGTTTCAATAAGATAGTATAAGATACCCCCATTTGTATGGTTATTGCATCATGCTGTTAAATGACACTAACAGTAAACTACATACATACTACTGTACATGCACTGTACTCCCCCACAGCAACCAGTGGATTTCCCGACCCTGATTTGGCCTTGGTGTTTGGAGGGATATGCAGTACAATGGGCTACCCTCCCTGGCAGCTGAGACTTACAGAGATACTGTAAGCCTTCTTCTCGCACACACACACACACACACACACACACACACACACACACACACACACACACACTAAGACTTCAAGTGACGAGTTTAACTTGACTTTTTCTTGTACTTTTAGAACACTTTCTTCTCATCACAAGTTGTCCTATCAGTCATTTCTGTCGAGCCTTGAGAGATTTTCACGGTGCAAGCAGAGATTTGGGAAATGAGGGGAAACAGGAAGAAAATGAATGCCTAGTCTCTGACAAGGACATCTCTAGGAGTTGAATCAATTGTTATTGTTGTTTATTTGTATGCACAGAGATTAATTTATTGTGTTAGTAACTATTATTAATTTTGTACAATATTCTTTGAAAATGAAGAATTATACTGATGCAGGTATTGAATGAGGATCTTATGACAATTTGTATTAATGAGTACCCAGAGTCCTTTCTTGCGAATATTTCCTACAAACGTACCAAAGGAGCGCAAAATACAATGAACAGTGTTACTGCATGCATAGACGACACTGTCTTTCACTCTCAGCTAATATATTATATACCTCCAAGGATAAAAAAGGTGGAATAGAATCGATCCAACTAAAAAATAGTCCAGTTAGCACCAAAACACACACACACACACACATACTGTTGATGTGTAGGTTAAACTGTAGGCATCACTCATCTTTAATTCATACAGGTATACATACACAAATAATACAAGATATACACTGTACAAAATTATACAAGACATTCAATTTATACATACAGTTACAAGTGAGTGCATATACGTGGTGGAAATTATTTACTTGAAAATTCTTTTCCAAAACATTACGAAAACTATGAGTCATGTAAATGTTAGCAAAAAATGGCAGCAAATATGCGTGATCCAATTAAAGGGAAGAGTAGAGGGGGAAATTATTTCTTGAATACTATCCTAACGGTACTAAATTAATAGGAGTTTACGGTTTAATCTGCACAACCCTATACGTGGAGACTGGATTGGATCTATAGTGAATCAGAGTGACAAAATGAATAACCGAATGATCAAAAGCAGATATACTGTATACTTTAAGTGATAGCAAACGACCTGTATTCAATCGAATAGTTCAAGCGAAAATGTAGTGTCTCTAAAGACAGAAGCATGCTGGCTAAAGGCTCTGTACCTTGGTTGTTGAGGAGGAGACGACTTATTCTTGGAGCTTGACAAGGATCTTCTTTCGCTCGAAGACCTCCTCTCCAGCGGGCTGTGACTGCGACTGCGAGATCGGGAACGATGCCTGCTACGTTTGCTGCCATGCCCTGACCCATGTGGACTTGGCGACCTCTGACTACCGCTCTTGGATCTCGACGGGGTTGTTGTGGTGAAACTGTCGGACCTCCTTCGAGAGCTACTTGAGTGTGACGATGATGGTGTAGATTTCGACTTGCTGGAAGAGGATTTTGATGATTTGGAAGGTGATCTTGAACGAGAGCGAGATCGGCCTCTTGAGGAAGAGGAACTGCTCGATTTGTGCTTGCTTGAGCTTGATTTACGAGGGGGCGGAGAGAGGGAGGAGGGGCTTCGTGTCCTGTCCGATTTGGAAGAGGAGGAGTGACGTTTTGAGGAGCTTGAAGAGGAGCCATCTTTCCCCCTCTCTTTATCGCGACCCTCACTGTCACTGGAGCTGCTCTTCTTCTTTGAACTGCTACCACTTCCTTTGGAGTCCTTGTGAGAGCTTGAGTGAGAGCTGGAAGACTTCTCTTTCTTTTTCTCTTTCTTCTCTTTATCCGAAGAAGAGCTGCTGCTGCTACTACCATGCTTGGACTTACTCGATGAGCTACTTTTGCTGCTTGAACCTGAGATTGAACTTGAACCCTCCTCATTCTTGCTCTTTGAAGACGACTTGCTACTCTCCTTGCGATGGTGGGATTTGGCTGGTTCCTTTGGCATCTTGAACTCGCCCTTTGTGCTTGTAGGAGGAGACGTGGAAGACGGAGGCTCGTTGGAAAAGCGAGATTTTGATTTTGACGAAGACCGTTTTTGACGGTCGGGCTCCTCTTCAGATTCACTGTCAGATGCATACATGCTCAGTCCAGCTGGGGATACAAGGAGTGACAATCAATGGGAGATACAATGGGCCTACTGTATGTATGTGCACATTAGTTGTCAGTACCTACCAAGTATGTTTTCTTTGCTAGCTGCAATCATTTGTTGCTTCATCGTAAACGCCATCTTTGGTTCTGTGATGTGAGTATATATTCTTGTAATCATAACACACAAATAAATTGTACAAGGCTGGATATTATTTTCTAGATGACTTACTCTTGGCTTCTTCGTAAGCTTCTTTGGCTACTGATTCTACTTCCTGGTCAGTGACATCCAATAGAATTTCAGTCAGCATCTTTCGAACTTTCATGACCTAGTCCATCATGTGTGCAATATCATGTATGCATTAAGGTGGGCTCTAATTAGAACACTACAAGGTGGGCTTTAATTAGAAAATCAATCCATTGACTTACCATTGAAACATGTTTATCTTCTTCATCTTCAATCGGCAGCTCTTCCTTTCTTCTCTTGCGTCTTGGGGTAGGTGATCCACTCTCACTCTAACACAAACAAACAATACATTTTTGGATATTAAAATGATATTTTTTTAAAATTATTGTTAACTAGTATAGCTACAGTAGTTATTGAAGTGCCTTACTCTGCCTGGTGACTTTGATCTCGAGTGCCTGTACGATCGGTGGCTGTGGCTGTGAGACTTCCTCTCCGAAACAGGACTCTCCTTTTTCGATCTTCTCTTCTTTCTTTTTCGGTCCTCCTCTTCTTCATCCTCTTCGTCCGAGTTGAGCTCGTCTCTCCATTTCGGTCGTCCCTCTCTCTGCTCCCCTCGTCTCAGTGCCTCCTCCGCCTCCTTGGCCAACTTCTTCTGCTTCTTTCTCTCCATCTTCTCCAGTTCTTCTCTCAACCAAAGCGGGAGGGTGTTACGTTTGGACTCCCCTTTCGAATCAAAAGAACAGTAACAGTATGAAGAGATTAGTGCAAAGTTCTTTATTACATAGTGATTTTAGTATTGAAACACCTTTTTTTCCCCCATATTTTCAGGATTTCATCTATACTTTCAAACCCATACAAATACAAGCTATAATTCCAACATTAAATTTTAATGCAAGCACTCACACAAGAAATCAACAGTCATACAAACACGAGATGAAAGAACATACCTGCTTGGCTGTACGCTGCAAACAAGGTAGCCGGGTCGAGTCCCGAGGGAAGATACCCTCCAGCTGCCATACCTGCAAACATTGCTGGGCTCCCCGGGAAAGGGTACTGCGAGGGAAACGGCAGGAACTGGCCAGTCCCGGCAAACGGTGGGAAATCCCTCGGATACTCGCCTCCCGCCCTCGGAGGACGCTCCCTATAAGGTCCAGCAGCTGAAGGATTGGAACCACCGGACGAACCAGTTCCACCCGACCCGTGATTATAGTCCACAGTATGCATACCACTGCCATGGCTGTAGTCGATGGTCTGAATCTTGCTGGAGATGTTACCACTGCTGGTGCTGCTGGGACCACTGCTGTACTCGCTCTGCTCTGGAGCAACGTGAGGTCGTCCTCTTGGTACTGCTCCAGGATCAGGTGGCTGGTCATAGTACTGGCCACCTAGACATACACAGGCACACGTATATTGGGGGGGAGGGGCTTACAATATTGGGGACAAAATTGTAGCCAGATTTGTTTAGATATCGTAGAATGATACACTGCGCCGCGCAATATTGCAGTTCACGTACATAAAATATGGTAGTTAGCGTATAAAGTTGGCTAAGCTCAAAAATTCTAACCTTCAAAAAGGCTTTTTGAACGCCCACCAATATATAGTTGACAGCATACATACATACATGTACATACATACATATACACAATGAGACTGGGTATACCTTCTCTCCCTCTCCCAGCTACAGGGGGTGGCTGATCATACTCCCCGAGGGGTCTCCTAAAGTGATCACCCCCTGGTGGGGGGTAGTCTCTCGCCATTGGTGGTGGGGGGCGGGATGAACCGGGATCCTGCTCGTACCCTCGCTGATCGTACTGTGATGGTGGGATCCTCTGACGATCGTATTCTCGCTCCATATCTTGATTGTATCTCGACTCTGGACCCCCGTAGCCACGGTCCCTGGGGTAGTAATCTTGAGGGGGTGCCCCCCGACTTTGATGAGGGGGGTAGTCATGGTCCCCCCGTGATTGTGGATAATATTGGGGGTTGTCCCTGTAATCGTCACGATGATCAGTGTCTCTCGGACGACGCTCGTCTTCGTTGGAGTAGGTGTTGTACACTTGTGGTTTGACGTTGTAAGTCCCATCAAACTCCCTGGCCGGGGGAGAGGGATCGCCCGTGGAGGTGCCCCTGGGGAGATCACGATAATGATGATGTTGGGAGTTGTCCCCGTACGAGTCTGGTGGCATCCTCCTGGGGACCTCATCCATAGCATCAAGAGGAGCACTTCTGGGTGGATCCTGGGAGAGAGGAAGGATGTATAGATTTGTATTCCAAATAAAGCACACCAAAGCTAAAAATTATTGTACTCAGCATCATCAGTCAAACAATAACTAGAAACTAGAGTAGCTAAAACTTAGTTAGAAATTTGAATTGATTACATGACAAGCAAGTACACACATTACATTCATGCACAACAGATATTACCTGCTCTCCCTCGCTGTCACTCTCATTCGCAAACAGCGCTGCGACTTTACGCTTCGCATCTTCTGAAATATCCTTCTCTTTCATTGCCATCTCGTCCTCCTCCTGACTCCCTTTAGGCAGAGCCTTGAGCAGCTGGAGACTGGACGTGAGTCCTTTCAACGTCTGAAGCTGAGAAACTATCTTACCGAGAGATTGAATCATTTCATTAGCCTGCCCACCGTCAATGCTCCCCTGTCCTCCTCCCTGAGCTTCGTCACTGCTCTGTTTCTCCTTGCGATCATCAGAAGTCAAAAGTTCTTGTCCCACGTTATCGGAAGATTTCCCCTCCTTGTTGTCCAACTCACCCAGTCCGGGAATCACAGCTGATGAGTCTTTGCTCCGCAGACTTGAGATGGTCGGTTCGTTGCTTATCTGACTTGAAACGGTCACAAGAGAAGAAGTATCACCATAGAGTTTATCATCAGTGGTGGACTCTACACCAAAATCATTCTTTTGCTGTGAGGAGGTCTGAGAGTCTTGGTCGCTGTGGTACAAATCGTGTTCCTCTTTCTCGTATTGAGCTTGTTGGTCGTAAGGAGAGGTTCCATGTTGCTGCGATGGGTGGTCCATTTTTTCAAAATTCCTCTCAGCACTTTCTCTTCTCTCCCTCCACTCACTAGGACGCTCCCCTCTTTGAAAAGTCGACCAATCATCTTGCAATTGGTACAGGGGCTTACCACGATCGTGAAATCCCTCCCTACTATCACCACCCCCACCAGGATAATGTTCTTCTAATTGATGCCCACCCTCATGGTGAATATTCTCAGGCCAGTGGCTGCCATGATCCTCATGTTCCTGTTTGTGCATCTTATGCTCTTTTTCTTCAATTTCAAACTGATGTGGAGAAGCTTTGATGCCATGACCTCCTGGTCCACCCTGCTGAGGGTATGCCCCTTCATCTCTACCTCGTTCATCGCCACCAAACACTTCTTCAGTCGGAGGTCGTGGACTCGAATGAAAACCCTCTCTCGGTTGTTCGTTCCATTTCTTCCAATTGTTAGGAGACGGTCCATGGCCTTGAGGCAGAGAAGCCCGTGGTCTAGGTCCTCCCCTCCCGACGCCACCACCCCGTTGAAATCCCCGTCCTGACGGGACAGTCTTCTGAAATCCACGACCCCGAAAGTTACGAGACATAAATTTCGGTCGGTTCGAATCGAAAAGTGGATGAAAAGCACCTTTTGAAGATTGGGGTGATTCTGATAACAAACCAGGACCACCACTAGCTGGAGCTGCTGAAGTGGCAGGAACCGAAGAAGATGGTTGAAACTGATTTCCTTGCTGTTGTGATTGTAGCTGAGGAAACAAAGGTTTTGGTGGTGGCTGTGTCTTCTCCACCATTAGAGGTACAGGAGGTGACTGTGTCTGTTGTGGTTGTATCACAGCAGGCGGTGGGATGGCAGACTGAGAGTTGGACGGGAGGGAATACCCCTGAGGTTGAGGTGGAGCTTGACTGGAGCTGGATGCAGGTCCCATTCCAGTGTACTGAGACTGGTGTGGTGGTTGTGGTACTTGCTGTTGCTGCACCTGATGAGGGTGCTGCGTGTGTACCTGCGGCTGTGTGGCCTGCTGCTGTTGGTGTTGCATTGGATTATACTGTTGCTGTTGTTGTTGTTGCCAGCCACTCATCTGCTGGAGGTAGTGACTCTCGGCCTGTTTGTGTTGGGCCCACTGCGCTGCCTTGGCCGCCCAGTCAGAGGGGTCTGGGAGATGGGACACATACGTGAGTACCATAACGGAGTACTTGGTGAAAGATTTTGTAGAATATTTTGAGTGGTACCTGTTTGCTGGGCAGCAGGATTTGCACCGGCAAACCCAGTCTGCTGGGGCCATCCAGGATAGTAGTACCCTCCTCCTCCACCAGCTTGAGTGGGCCACATCTCTTCTTTATTGCTTGGGAATCAGACTCTGTCAATAATAAAACATCTAAAACTTTATCGGACAGATTTACATAAGATTTCCAATTAAAACTCACCATCTGTGATATGCATATGTACGTTGTGTATGCATAAATAAACTGCTTCAATCTGCAACTTACAGTAAGCAGTATTGAAGGTGAACATACTAACACAATAAAGCAATGAAGATAAAATGGCTTTATGAATCACTGATCCGATCAAAACAACAACACGTGACAAGAAAAAAATTTTCGTCTTTAGTTTGTTTTTCACGTGAACCAGGTTCAATCAGAATCTTGCTTTAATATCATAGCAGGTACTGCATATACTAGTGTCTTACCTTGAAGCTTCTAGGCTCTTCTATACACGATGAGTAACTCAGTTGTCACACTCCAGATAATTTACCAATTTTTTTAAAACTACTTTGCCATGTGATTTGATCACGTGCATTGCTCCAGAGCTCTAGCTCTAGATCAGCTGATCACCCACCATGGTGGCATATAAAAATAAAAGAGAAAACCTTCAGAAAATCCTCAATCCTACAGCAACTGCACTGCCACGACTGACTGACTGATCAAATGGGATTGGAACTGATTGAAGCTTGTATTAATGGAGATCTCCAAGCAGTAAAGTCTTTGTTGGACAGAGGAGCAAACGTAAACTACTTGAAAGAAGGTAGGACGTTTCCTCTGCTGGTGGCTGCCACTAAAGGGAATGTTGAACTACTTCGAATTCTTCACAAACATGGTGCTCAAGTAGATCTGAAGAACAATGATGGAGGATCAGCATTGATGGGTGCAAGTAATAAAGGAAATGAGGAATGTGTACAAGTTTTACTAAACCATGGTGCTCAAGTAGACCTGCAAGACAATAATGGAATATCAGCATTGATGGGTGCAAGTTATAAAGGAAATGATGAATGTGTACAAGTTTTACTAAACCATGGTGCTCAAGTAGACCTGCAAGGCAATAATAGAACATCAGCATTGATGTATGCAAGTCACAAAGGACATAGTGAAACTGTACGTGTTTTACTGAACCATGGTGCTCAAGTAGACCTGCGGAACATTTATGGACAATCAGCATTGATGTTTGCAAGCTTTTTCGGGAACAGTAAAACTGTACAAGTTCTACTAAACCATGGTGCTCAAGTAAACCTACAGGCCGTTGATGGAGTATCAGCACTGATGGCTGCAAGTAGTAATGGACATATTGAAACCATGCAAATTCTAGTGAACCATGGTGCTCAAGTAGACTTACAAAACATTGAAGGAATATCTGCATTAATGGGTGCAAGTGTTGATGGACATAATGAAATTGTACAAGCTCTGCTAAACCTTGGTGCTCAAGTTGACATGCAGAACATAAGTGGAGTATCTGCATTAATGGTTGCCAGCATTGGTGGACAAATTGAAACTGTACAACTACTGCTAGACCATGGTGCTCAAGTAAACCTACAGGACTCTCTGGGAGTATCAGCATTAACATATGCAAGTATGAATGGACATGGTATTATTGCGCAAGTTCTAATGAACAATGGTGCTCAAGTAGATCTGCAGAACAATGATGGAGGACTATCAGCATTGATGATGGCAAGTCGATGTGGACATAAAGAAACTGTACGACTTCTTTGCCAAGGTGCCCAGGTAGATCTGCAAGAAAATAATGGAGTTTCAGCCCTGATAGCTGCAAGTATAAATGGACACAGCAATACTGTACTGGTTCTATTGAATCATGGTGCTCAAGTTGACCTGCAGGACAATAGTGGAGAATCAGCATTGATACATGCAAGTCGAGATGGACATATCGAAATTGTACAAATTCTACTAATCCATGGTGCTCAAGTAAACCTGAAAAATGATAATGGAGTATCAGCATTGATGGTTGCAAGTCGAGATGGACATATCGAAATTGTACAAATTCTTTTAAGCAAAGGTGCCCAAGTAGATCTGAGAGACAATATTAATGGAGTATCAGCATTGATGGTTGCAAGTCTAAACGGACATAATGAAATTGTGTGTTCTGTGTTAAATCATGGTGCTAAGGTAGACTTGAAGAGTAATGATGGAAAATCTGCATTGATATTTGCAAGTCTTACGGGACATAGTGAAACTGTACAGGTTCTGTTAGAATATGGTGCTCAAGTAGACCTACAGGACAATTATTGTGGAACATCAGCATTGATGTTTGCAAGTCTAACAGGACAGAATGAAACTGCAAAAGTACTACTGAATCATGGTGCTCAAGCAGACCTGCAGGACAATTATGGAGCATCTGCATTGATAACTGCAAGTCTAAATGGACACAGTGAAACTGTAAAAGTGTTACTAAACCATGGTGCTCAAGTAGACCTGCATGATAATAATGGAATATCAGCATTGATGTGTGCGGGTATTAATGGTCATGCCGAAACTGTACAAGTATTGCTAAACTATGGTGCTCAAATAGACATGGAAAATGATGGGCTGTCAGCATTGATATGTGCAAGTTTACATGGTCAGACCGAAACTGTAAAGTGCTGCTAAATTATGATGCTCAAGTAGACCTGCAAAACAAGCTTGGATTATCAGCATTGATGTTTGCAAGTCTTAGGGGACATAGTGAAACTATAAAAATACTACTAAATCATGGTGCTCAAGTAGATTTGCAAGCCAATTACAGAGGAATATCAGCATTGATATTGGCGAGTCAGAATGGACATAATGAAACTGTAAAAGTACTATTAAATCATGGTGCTCAAGTAGACCTGCAAGACAATGGTGGAAAAACAGCATTGATGTGTGCAAGTTTACATGGTCAGACCGAAACTGTAAAAGTGCTGCTAAATTATGATGCTCAAGTAGACCTGCAAAACAACTACGGAATATCAGCATTGATGTGCGCAAGTCTAAATGGACATGGCGAAATTGTACAAGTACTGGTGGACTATGGTGCTCAAATAGACATGACAAATAATGATGGGCTGTCAGCACTGATGATTGCTAAAATAAGGGAACATGATCAGGTCCAAAGATTACTGCTAGATAATGGTGCTATAGATCAACCAATCAACAATGTACCTACCATAGATCAACTGATCAACTATATTAATCCAGCTAAAGATCAACCAACCAACGATGAACCTACTTTTGATCAAACAATCAATGACAAACCTATTAAAGATCAATCAATTAATAACATTGATGAATCTATTGAAATTCTGCAGGCACAATCGTCCACATCAAACACAATGCAAACCACTAGTTTTATTACTAAGGCTGATGCAGTACAACTTACACAAATGGTGAATGAAGCTTTTCAAAGGATTCAAGTTTTGAGTAACCACGTACAGTTACTAATAGCACAATCATTTGAAGATGATTCTCAGCCTCCTAATGCTAAGAGACAAAGATTAGGTAGCTCATTGCTGAATTTTGGGCAGCCATCACTAAGTGGTGAAATGTTAATGATAACCCAAACTCCAACTTTGAAGAAAGCACTTCAGCTCCTCCTACCATTGGCCAGTGCATGGCATAATATTGGAGTCTTTTTAGAATTAGATGACGGAACACTCGAAACACTAGCTCATGACAACAGAAAGGCAAACGATTGTCTTCGTGAGATGTTAAAGAAATGGTTGAAGCAGACTAATCCAAGGCCATCTTGGGAGGCACTAGCTGATGCTGTTGAACAGTTGGATCCAAGCAAAGCCAATGAAATAAGAATGTTATGACACTCATGTAATTATTATTGCATTACCCAATAAAATGCATGGTCAGATTTTAGATTATTTTTTTTTTTGTAGTTTCAACTGTTTGGAAATCACATTGATAATGTCAAGAGTAAAACAGAAAAAGTGGTCTATATAATATAGTTGCATGGGATAAAAATTAAAAAATGTACATGTAAATAAAACAAACATACATGTATAAGGTACATACATAATGTCATTAATTTCTCTAGCTCACAACTGATTTCAACATGCTATAAGAGATGGGCCAGTTAGTTCTCTTGGGCAGTGCACTGTGAGAGCTCTGCTGCTCCTCTATGGGAGGGAGGTGGACAGTGTCTGGAGGCTGGTTGAACAGAGCCTGGGAACCTTGAACAGACAGCATCTTCATCTCCAGCTGACCAACTTGACCTCCTGGACTCTGCAGAAAAGAAAGAAGAACATGAAATGGTAAGATAATGAAGCCTTGATACATAATGAAAGCAGTGCACAGCAACCTCCTGCATCTGAATCAGCACTTCTCACAGCTGGCATGTAATAAAATAAAAGATACCCCCAGTGTTTGTGAGGTATACACACTCCATCATCCTTTGTAGGCAGCTGCAATAGTGTATACAACACTTTGTCAACAACACCATAAAAGTAACTATATAGGTTACTCCACCATCTTTGTCATTTACTACATAAAAGCCACTAGACAACATCCAAAAAGTACCTTAGTGAGGTGCACTCTACATAATCCTTTGTTGGAATACAAGAAAGGCTAACTCAGGAAGACTATATAGTAGCTGATAACTACTACAAACTTTGTCAAAACTGTCATAAAAAGTACCCAAGGTTACTCCATTATCCTTTAATAGTGAGCTTACTACAACTGATACACCCTTTGTCCATGCAAAGATAAGAAGAAACATGACTCAGGGAACTGATACATTAAAGAGATGGAGTAAATGATATGCTTTTAACCTACCCTATCAGTAGTACACTTTCCCACATCAACGAGAGAGGGTAGATCACATGTGCTGCCACTCTGCCGTGATCCAGCCACGGCCAGAGACCTGGTGCTCTTGCGAGTCGAAGAGAGATACATCTCTCGCGTTCTCTCCAGCTCAGCATCACGAGCAGCTGTGATGATACTCATCATGTCAAGGTTCCGTCTCTCCAACGCCTCATTCTCCTTCCTCTTCTTGGCTACACTAACACGAACCAGCTTGATCTACACCACATGGAGAAAAGTGGAAAGAACACACATGTAATATACACCAGTTTTGGCTAAACTTTTAAATCAACGTAAAATACATACCACATACATGATTATTAAAGCAACCATTTCTGCATACACAGGCACAGTTGCCAAGGTTACAGGTGCACTAGAGGTTATTCAGCCACAGTGTTGGTGTGCATTAGGAGGTACATAACCTACCTGATTGTGCAGCCAGGCATTGTCAGCCAGCTCCCCTCTAGTGTCCTTGTCCAGCGCCTGGAGGACACTCTCTGTGATGCTCTCCTTCTGTCTCTCCAGAAGCAACTCTGTTCTCTCCATAATTGCTTGCTTTGCAACAAGCAAATCTTCTTCCAACTTTTCTGAAAATAAGAATAGAAACCAAACCATGGAGGCAGTGCATAAATGTCCAAAGGATTATGTCAGTCAAACAAAGATGACTTACTTTGCAGTTCGAGCTGATAGAGTTTCATTTCTTCCATCTTGGCCTTCATCTCTGAGATATATTGAGCCTTCTCATATTGGATATTGTCCTGAGGAGCAAAAAGGATAGCATTCTAATTAAAGAGCATCACAAATCATACGTACTGCAAGATCGATTTCACATGATTTGATTCCAGTATAGGAACCAGACTGATACACATCATTGTTGAACTTAGGTTTGGAATCAAGTTACCTTGTAGGCTGTCCACTTTTCAACTTCTTCACTTCCTCTGAGTATTTGCTCGTCCAAATCTACTATTCTGTCCTCCAAGTCTATGAAAAAGAGAAAAAATCAACACAAAGTATGTTTTACACATCATGGATACCATAAATTATTATGGGCTTGCAGTCAACTAGCAAATGAGCGAAAAATACTAACAATTTACGTCTAATGATACAATTGTCCTTCAAAAAGAAACAATGCACTTTTTGAATTAGCACAATTACTCGAAAGCACATACCTTTAAGACTCTGTGCAATTCTCCGTGCTAGCTGATGCAGCTCTGTACGAGCAGCGTCCACAGTCTCTCTGTCTACCTTTTCCGATTCATCCACCTCTCTGTCGTACTGTCTAGCTTGTTCCACCAACGTCTGGTAGTGGGATGTCTGCTCCACTTTCAAGTGATAGTTCTAGGATAGAAATAGAATGGAATCATACCACTGATGCAGTGAATGGTTTGGAAAGTATGAGTCTAAAGTACCCTTTCTTTTTGGCTGTAGTTCTTTTCTTTGAGCACTTCAGCATCTTCCTGATAGTCATCCACTAGCTCTTCCTTTCCACGAATCCTGCAAGCATACACACACACATTGATGGTAATATTAAACTTCTTGTTGGAGATCAAAGGTATGATTTCTGCAGCTGGAGAGGTGAAGACTTACTGAAATGCTAGCAAGGCTTCATAAGCTCCCTGTCTCTGGTCATCAAACTTCGGCGGAGGAGGTAGCTTACCATCTCCGCCTTCTTTCTTGCCCTTTCCCTTGCCTCCCTTCTTCTTCTTGCCCATGATCGCTCATCAAACAGGCACCACTTGATCACAAACCCAAGAAGCTATGAAGCTTAAGCTCAAACTCCGCCCACTGCCATGTATGGTCAAAAAGTAGGTGTGGTTGAAAGAGTCATGCGCACAATTTTGTAGTCGAAAAAATGGCGGATGAATCCCCCGCTCCTGCTACAGGAGGCCCAGACGGTCCTACAACGAAGAGACTAGACTTCAAGAAGCAGAGTTTGGATGATGCATACGCTGCACCGGCCAACTTGCTGGAGATAGAAGTTACTAACCCGGAAACGCACGGCTTTGGCCGAAACCGCTACACTGACTATGAGATTCGCATGAGGGTGTGTAAGAAATAGAAACACACTTGCATAGCATGTTGTGAGCATGCTTTTCTGTTTAGGAACAGATATAGAGGGGTTGTAATATTGTACATCTGTGGTAGGACTAATATTAAACATGTTTTTATTTGTTTGTGTGAAATCTGACACTGCTCTCCCTGATTGCTGTGTGCTATCTCTGTTTATACTTGTACAGACTAACATTCCCATTTTCAAAGTCAAAGAGTCATCAGTTCGAAGACGATACAGAGACTTTGAGTGGTTAAAAAAGGAGCTAGAAAAAGACACCAAGGTACATGAATTCACAGACGTTTTCTCCGTGCTTTTCTTGGGAAGATGCCGTTAATTGTGTGTTCGAATTGTTTCCCACATTGTGGTGTGTGTTTTGTGCATGCTCTCCCTTCCGATTGACATCAGCTATAATATTATATACATTTATATGTATATAATTATAATAGTTGCCAAGGGTATTTTATGTAGTCTAGTGTGCATTAGTTGTGTATATATATCCTTGGAAGCTGGGTTTCCCCAAATAACCACATTGGCTGTTTGTTATGGATTGGAGTCTGTCTGTCCTAATTTTTTTCCCACGTACACTTCAATGCAACGAATCTGTTGTGCTATAGTACAACTTTTTTTTTCAGTTTAATGTAGTTCCTTGTTTCAGTTTGTGATTATGTTCTTGCTTCCTTGTAGATCGTAGTACCCCCACTGCCAGGGAAGGCTTTCAAGAGGCAGCTTCCCTTCAGAGGAGATGATGGTGAGATTTGAGAGAGAGAGAGAGAGAGAGAGAGAGAGAGAGAGAGAGAGAGAGAGCACGCATGCGTGCATGCAATGGTTGACTTTGTCTATAGTATAGTTCTTGCGAATGTCAATCAGTCTATGTGACATTCTACTTTGCATCCATTTGTGTCAGTACATGTGTACAAATGCCTGTATTTGTACGTAATGCGGGTACTATGTATGGCCACGTATGTGAGTACGTGTGTGTGTATCCAAGTTTATTATAATGACTCGTAACCATCCATAATCTATGACGTCTCTACTTGTCGTTGAACTTGCTAGTGTGTTACATATTACTCAATGCATTTTTCTCTCAAATCACAAGTCAATTAACATGCATAATGAACCCATTTCCATTAAATTTGCATACCAATCATTCAATGTCACTATGGTGTGCTCTATTTAGGAATATTTGATGATGACTTCATTGAAGACAGAAAGAAAGGACTAGAAGAGTTTGTTAATAAGTAAGTACTTTGTTTTGTGAAAATTTCTTTCAGCTGATTGCAGTGGTGCAAGTCCCAACTCAGTGTTTCCCCCAGGACAAAAGTAAAGAGGGGGGAAGTGGGTAGAATTGCTTAAAATCCTCTGAAAAATAGTAGTTTTATATGTATTTATATGGGAAGGAGAAAATTGAAAGGAGGGGGAGCGCCCCCCTACCCCTCTTTGGGGGAAATACTGCAGCTCTATTATTATATGATATTCCTAGACTTGAGATATGGTGTATTTCATAGAAACAAGAACTTGTTATCAAGTCGAGCCTGATTGTTCAATCCCTAGTAAAATGGGTATTGTTAGAATGCTCTCTTCACACTGATCACAATAGTGAAGGTCTCAGTTTCCACATAACCTTCATAGACTCCAATATAGGAGATGTTTTCTTTGTACTTACTGGGTATTTTAACCTTTTACGGGCTGTTGGTTTGTCATACCAAAATCTGCCGTGTGTCGTATATGTAAGAAGAGCTTTCAAATGATGTAGTTTGTCAAAACTTGCAATACAGGAACACACACAGGCTACA
Organism: Tethya wilhelma; assembly: GCA_964030475.1. Classification (NCBI taxonomy): domain Eukaryota; kingdom Metazoa; phylum Porifera; class Demospongiae; order Tethyida; family Tethyidae; genus Tethya; species Tethya wilhelma. Next base: position 52,431 of record CAXIPT010000013.1, read on the forward strand.
CTAACCCATTCCATAGTAGGCTCTTATGTGAAAGGTGCTTTTATATAGGCGTTTTCAACATTGGTAAAACTAGTTACAGTCTGTTGGCTGTCATATCAAAAGTTGACTTGTGTCATTGTAATCAGTATGAAAAGAGCTTTCAAATGAATACATAATCTTTCATATTTTAATCCAAACTTGCAATACGGGAGCACACACATACCCACAAGTCAACACTAACCCATTTTTTTTTCATGTTTCTTTATCTTTCTCAGAATTGCTGGTCACCCTCTAGCACAAAATGAGCGATGTTTACACATGTTCCTTCAAGAGCCCGTCGTAGACCGATCTTACATCCCAGGCAAGGTCCAGAGGGGTACTTGAAGCTAAAAGAAAAACATCTCTTCACAAAAAAACTTCACACTGGTTAGATCTTTTTCTTGTGTCCAACTACTATATATGTACGTACATGTACTTTTGTTTTACTACAAGTTGAAAAGTGTTATGTAAATTTTTTTTGATTCGTTTTTTTTTTCTGGAAGAAGCATAATAGATAGCTTAATTATTATATATCATTTTTGTGTTTTGAAATATTCTTATTTTGTATAATATTCTGAATTAAAAATGAAACTACATTTGATAATGTAAACCAAATTAATCTCTTCATGATTCTGGTATGGTCACAACCATTGGAATGACAGCAGACCTGGCACGGTCTAAACTCAGTAGTGTTACGTTTGGACAGAGATACTCCAAACTGCCATGGCTGCCTGCCTCAGTTTGCGTGTAGCCATCTCCTTTGAACAGTTTCAAGAGTCTCATCTCACAGTAGAGGAACAGCCTCACTTGCCATGCAGTTCTTGGCCTTGGCAATGTGCAGTAGTAATCATAAGAATAAAATGGAGGGGCATTGGAAATTGTACCCTCTTCGTTTTTCTTGGCTGCTAAGAATTCAAAACCCGCTTCTTTTTCAAGCTCTTCGACTGTTTGGAGTTTCAGTTTTTCCAAGTGTTGTATGACATCATCATAAGCATTAGGGTAGCAAGTTCTAACCACTTCCAACACCCCATCCCAAGTGGCTGGCAGGATACAGAAATCTTTTGGATTACCCTCATCCACTGTTTTAACAGCATCCACTTTGAATAGCACCAACCAGAATGTGTACTTCTTTTCAACAACCTATGAGCAAAGCAATCAGAGTGTGCATACATAGATAATTAACCTCATTTATCTATGGTGCATAGAATGGTACTGTACATTTTTTGAGAGCCGGGGTAGATGTGTTACACGCGAAAATACAACTTAAGTACTAGCTCTCACCTCGTGGTAGATATATTGCTTGTCGAATCCCAGTCTCAGTAGTGTGTCATATGGATTGTGTTTCAAGATGATGGAATCGATAGAATCTGGACCAAACACAAACACAGTCTTCCTAGCTGGTGATGTGGCTAGTCTGGAGGGAGGGGAGGAATCAATGGAGTTGCACACTCTTCCATAGACTCCCTCACAGGCTGGTGGTTGTCCTGCTGCTTGCTGTGGTGGAATCAGATCACCATACTGCAACTCTAGAAGAGCTTTTTGGACCACTGCTTGAAAGTCGTCCATGAATCATGCAGTTTTAGTACAGTGTGACCTTTCCTTCAGGGTTCAGTTCAAAGTTCAATGATAATGAGATTCAAAATTAGACCACGTGTTCTGTTTCAGAGTGCTGCTTTTTCAGTGTTGGTGAGTTTTTATTGTTTTGTCTTGGTTTTGTTTGCTTGTCTGCTTGTGTTAGAGTTTTATTCATGTGTAGATATACAATATGTACCTAGATATGGATGGATGTTGCCTATTTTACTCACTGATGCATATTTAAAAGCAAATTTTGTAAGTTTTCAGGTTGATCATGGCTAACAGGCGTATTTTGGGATGCTCCACTAATCAGAATAGCAGTCAGGGCAACAACAACCGTCAACTTCCTGAGGGGGTCACTGTACCCGGGCAACAGCAAAGGCAGCAGTGTGGTGTAGTGGATGGTAAGTGCAGGACTGCAGTCTCGGTCTTTCCCAATGGCTTTATGGTAAAGAAAACAACACCTAAAGGTTGTGTTAAGGTCATAGGCCAAGCAACAGTGTGTGGTTGACTCCCGATTCGTACAAAGTACAAACTACATGTGGATTTCTATCATTTAACATCACGACAAAATTATTGTATCATGATTTTGATTCATCCATTTAATATTCTATTCTGGTGAAACTTCCGTTGATTTTCATATACATAATCAATGCTCTCACAGGTTTTAAAAAATCCATCTCTGATCACTTATTTTCCCTCATGACATTTTCATCACACTGGTAATCTCATTTTTGAATTTTAATCATCCTAGAATTCAAATCTCACATTAATTTTGATTCTGTTAGCTACATGTTTAAGCGCAAAGTTTATCAAATTAATGGTTCGAGCGATCGTATTAAGTGAACTGTAGTAGTCATCTAGCAATAATGTAACTCATGCATAGTAGCTAGATATAAATTTAAACAAGGCATAAATTGAGTAACCAAAAACTGTTCAGTAAAAATCATGACAAAAAGCCGAGAATGAGACTGTAATAATAATATTTTTGAGTGTGAATTGTGGAGAATTTTTTTTGTCCAATTTGTGTGGGTATATGTATGATAAAACATACACTGACAATGACTGAGAATAAAAGTTTGCCAACAATGCTTGGTATGAATAAGAAATGAACTGCTTATGCTTGTGACAGAATCAAAAGTACATGTGCATGAATCACAACACGTCATCTTCACTGATTTTCGACAGACCACGAGAAGGTATACTTCTAGCATGAGGACTGTTGACCTAAATAAATCAACAAAAGTTATGGCATCATAAACCAAATCCATGGCATTGGGACTCGGAGTATCAGTGCTGATCAAGTTCACTATGATCCTCTTACCGAATAATGTGCACATCCATATAGTAATCCAAAGCCTGCAAAAAGGGTCATCAGTACTGGATCTTTCTGCACTGATTTGTTCTTCACAAATGCTCCATACTCTCCTGAAACGATAGTTTCAGTAATAGTTTTTGCAGCAGCAGTAGGATGTCTCAGTGGCAGAGCCCACACCAAGCCTCTTGTCAGTACAGCATGCATTGTCGCTCAGAATTCAGTAATATTTCAGTTACTTGTCAGATTGCAGTTGTAGCAATGCTGGTGGAATTGTCGCGCTTTTATAGTGCCAACCGTGGCATTTAATTGTCCACATAAACGTCATCTGTTTATGTGATCAAAGATGTGACTTTCCTGTCGCGGTTCCGGTGAAAGAGGAACCTAGCCAGATTAAAGTACTTAGGAAGTAATCTGGCCAAAGGTCGCTTCCTGCACGCCATGCCCATACTGTATTGTATTCATAGACCACAAATTAAGATGATGTCTGCTCGTTGCTCTTTTGTCTAAACAATAACAACCATGCACACACACACACACACACGCACACACACACACACACACACACACACACACACACATACACACACTATTAATTATTAAGAAATTATTATTAGTAAAAGAGATAAGAACTTAATTTATTTGCCCAAAAATGGATCGATCAGAACTGAACAAAATTTTAGAATAATTACGTTCACTTATACAATATTTGTATTTTTCATTGCAAGTTATTCTTATGATTCCTAACTATTAATCTTCAGTCATTCACTCTAAAACTTTATGAAATTTTCGTTAATGCTTTCACAAATTTCATTTCTGATGAACACCACCAGACCTATATGAGATAATAGGAAATGATCAGTTTGTAATCAAGTTACTAATTTGTTAGTTAACAAATATTTTGTTTGCTTAGTCATCATTTTTAGTGGTGGGTTTAGGTTCATAGGCCACTATACATTAAGTCTAATTAAGACTATAGTATCATCATTTTGCTAACCTTGTGCCAATCAGGCAAAATTAGCCTTTTATTAGGCAATGTTGTCATTGAGCCATAACAAACAAACATTGGCATAGTAATACTTGGACAAATAATCGTTGTTTACTCTACCATGGAAATTACTCCTTGTGCGATAAAATAATAATTGTTATAATTATTTCAAGCACAACTTTCTGCACACACAAAACAATAACACATAGTAGCTACATATAAACTGATAAAAAATAATTCAAAGTATGGTATATATTAATTAGAAAGCTGGAAATGAGACTGTTCGGCATGAAGAATGTTGAGGAGCTGGCTTGGGTCAATGACTCAATGGTTGAGTGAATAGTGTGCCTATTCATACAGTGTTCTAAAGGTCACAAACAAAACCATCAGTACTGGATCTTTCCTTGCCAGTTGGACTGCATCTCCAGCTGAAACAATGTATGTAGTTTCTATTACTTTCTAAACGTATTGTAGTCCTACTTTTGAGATGTCGTGCAGCAACAGTTGGACTTTGACTTCGCATCAAACTTCTTGCAAGTAAACCATACATCTTGCTGCAGTTAGTTTAAAGTAATAAAGCAGATTAGTCCTCATAGATTTGTCATAGGATTTGAATATCTGGATTTAGAGTGGCCTGCAAGATCTTAAGAGTACTTTAAAAGTGGACCGAATTCTATGACGTCACACAGATTTATTTCGCACGCGATACGCGCATGCGCATTAAAACCAGCTTGCTTTCGCTTTTGCGGAATGGAAACACACTGACAATTATTGATCTGATTACAAAAGTTTAGATGATCAACATGCAATGATTCTTTTCATGGTAACAGAGTCTACACAAAAAAACAAACAAACTGTTGATGAAATCAGTGGGTGGAACTTGTGTTAGAAGTTGAAGATCATAACACATCATCTTCTCTGATTTTCGACAGACCACGAGGACGTATGCTTTTAGTATGAGGACTGTTGACCTAAATAAGTATTTAGAATAAATCACGAAAGTTATCACATGTAAAACAAAACACTGCAATGCATTGGGAACTATCAGCAGCTCTATCAGTTATCAGTGATGATCATTAATCTCTTACCGAGTAATGTGCATATCCATACAGCAACCCAAAGCCTGCAAAAAGGGTCATCAGTACTGGATCTTTCTGCACTGATTTGTTCTTCACAAATGCTCCATACTCTCCTGAAACAATGGTTTCAGTAACAGTCTTTGCAGCAGCAGTAGGATGTCTCAGTGGCAGAGCCCACACCAAGCCTCTAGTCAGTACAGCGTGCATTGCCGCTCAGAATTTAACAGTAATATCGGTCTATCAGTTACTTGATTGCAGTTGTAGCAATGCTGGTGGCATTGTGGTTTTTATAGTGCACCGTGGCATTCAATTATTCACCTAAAACGTCATACAATTCCTGGATTTTGTGCTGCTGTATGTGTTGTTCCTGTGAATAGGAACCTAGCAGAATAGATTACTGTACTTAGGAAGTAATCTCTGGTGGCATGGCGCCAAAGGTGTGAGCTCGTTCAAGTGCACGTGATCTCATAGTCGCTCGCGTGATCTCACGACTGCGCATGCGTGAAATTTAGATCCATTGTGCGATCATTATGTACACATATAAACTTGAACATGGAATTTATAGCTAGTGTGCTTTTAATAATGACAAAAAAGAATCCAAAATGGTTTTTGACAGATACTAGCTAAACACCTAATGATACAACAACTGAAATGCTTAGAATTGTTAGAGTCAACAACGAAAGAATAATAATGGAATAATAATGAGACTGACACAATAAAATTATGATTGTACAGTTGTATGAACTGCACTATTGGGAAGAAGTGGAAATATAATAGTCAACAGCCTCACAATCCTTTGGGTCTTTCAAAAGATGAGAGTTCGTATCCAACATCTCTAACTTTTGGTAGACCAATCGTATCACGTGGTTGTACACTTTTCGTATGATAAATCTGTGAAAAAAATTGGGGTATTACAGGAGTTGTTACATACTAGTTAATCAGTTTAACATCCTATAATTGGAGGGGTTCTCAAATCAACTTACCGAATAATGTAAATATCCAAACACCGATCCAAAAGCAGCAACTAGTACCAACAGCAGTGGATCATTCCTCACCATTTTTGTGAATTCAACTGCATCTCCTGAAATTGTAGTCTCAGCACTTTTTATTGACGTGCTAGTTGTGATCCGTCTTGCACCGACTGGACGGCGACCCAGTGCCCACGTCAAGCTTCTTGAAAGTAGACGCATTGTTGTAAATGTTGATTGTAACAATTCTCCAACAGATAAGGATCAATGTTTACTATGTCCTCGGCCGACTTTAAACTTTATAATTTCTTAGCTCACAAATGCGCCTATAGCTATCAAAACTTGACCACACTGGTGCATGAACCCTCTCTGTTTTTATAGTGCATGCCTGTGTGGGGCAATTCCGTGGGGCTTCTGTGCACTTTGGCCTGTACTCCTGTGCATTCCTTCCGTAATGAAGCGAAATCACGAGCTTCTAGATGTTTTGGCGGATCTCGTGCGACCCCAATTGACCTTGCTGATGAACCACACATTATACCGTTTATGGTAACTTCACATTGTTGGCGAACACGGATATGTACCTACAAAGAGCTTGCATCATAAACATTACCTTCATCAGCGTTTATTAGGATTCAGTTCAAGGGTTGAACATGAATAGATTTAAATTTAATTTCTAACCATAATGTTGTACCTATTAAACTCTAGCAGCCATAAATAAACAATGTGCAAAATGTTAATAATCTGCTCAGTATGTACAAAGAATTTCACATGAACATGTGTGAAGACAAAGACATGACAACACTAAATCAAAAACACTACATCCTACAAGCACAACATTACAGTTACAAGTACACAGAAGCACATCATTCTAAGAAATATTCCACTATGCTGGAGCACCACGTCTCCGATACACCAGTACCTCTCCTTTCGTATCAACTGGTTCCATCTTTTCGCTCACTGTACTATACTTTAGTGGTTTATCTCTGAGATAGTAAAGCTTTGCACGGCGTCTTCTTTCCAGTTTCAGCACCTTTATCTCCTTGAGTGCGGGTGAATAAAGTTCGTACATCATTTCAACACCAATACCATTCATTACATTACGAAGTATGAAGGTTGAACCAAGGCCTTTGTTTCTCCTAGCTATACAGATACCGACAAACTTTGATACACCAGTAGGAGAAGCAGGATCGGCTCGAGTGACTGATAGGTAGCTGCCTGCAGTGAAGAATGGAATGGTGGCAGTGGATTGGCGTTTTTGGATGTCAGATTTGTTCAGAAAAGTCAAGAGATTTGTTTGAGCTTCTTGTGGTGAGTGGCACACTCTGTTATCTTTGGAGAGGATAACTGAAGATGTAACATCGTTGTCTGTTTGTGACGTGTTTGAGGCATCAGACTCAGTGGTGGCACCAACGGTTGAATACAGCCCTGAGGATTGAATAAATGACAGAGCATAGGTGGAGACAGTGTAGAATGCCATACATGTAAAGATACAAATTGGATGGATGCTTTCCACAATTACTAATACTCTCAAACACTTAGAAATAGATGGGAATACCTAGCAATTGGCTTGAGATTACAGCTACGTAGCAGGTGTTCGTCCAGCAAAACAAATTACATAAGAATAGACATTATATCAAGATTGTTTAGGGTTGGAACTTGTGGCAATCTAATTGGGTCAACTTGAGATTGACAGACTGTAAATTATGTTCACCTACCGAGTATGTACATAACAAACTACACTAAAATGGGTAATATTTCAGTCTAACAAGATCATTTGTGGTTAGTAATCCAATCAGTATCACTACGAACAAATGGTGGACACCATGTAGTATAATTTTCAGGGGTTATTCAATATTCCATGCATGTCAATGTACATATACATGCACATATGCCCACAATCACGTGATCTTGCTCAACACTCTAAACAAAAGGACCTTATTTCTATGCTAGTAACTAAACCTTACGATTCACTGGCCTCCCTGGAATGCATCTCTGCCAGTGAGTGCTCCTCCAGAGAGAGAAAGAACCACAGAAACTCGCCAGTCGCTTACATGCTGCCATTGCAGCCACGTGGACCATTAGGAAATCACGTGAGATGGTAGGTAGGTAGGCGGGGCAGTTGGGTGTGTCCTTAGAAGCGGTAAATTTGAATAGTGAATACATGAACGTTTTGGCAGTTTTGGAGCACACCACAGCTCTGCTTTCAGCTCCACAGTCCACATGAAGCCTCCTGCACAGCCTCCAAGAACAGCTTCAAGAAAACAAGCAAGAAGGGGTGCCAAGAAGAGTGTTTCTGGTAGCAAGAGACCGAAGAGGCTCATCAATAAAGAGAATGGAGCCACTACAGCAGGTAGCACGTGTCTGTTCGTCTCTCCTGAACTTACTAGAGCTCTGAATAACAATAGAAGAGGCTCAAAACCATCCCCAGCCTCTGTTCTTATGCCTTCCCCTTTCAATCTATCATATGGGTCTGAAATAAATGACGAAGTGCTGCTATGTCTTGACCAACTCGATGGTGCCACTTGTAGTACACCCAATACCGTCCAACGTGGTTCATCAACCCACACCGTAGGCCAAGCAAACTCTTCTTGTGCCCCACTTTTTGATTTCTCAAGTCCTTTCCAAACTAGGGAAAGTTTGATATTAAGGAATTCAGACTTGCCTTTGAATCGATCCTCATTCCTAACCACTCCTGCAAAGAGTGTGAAAAATCATCTCTTACTCTCTAGCTGGGGGCTTCCTGAAAAGGTTCTCAAGCAGTATGCCCAGCGTGGCATCACCTCCATGTTTGACTGGCAGGCCGAGTGTCTCATGATGCCTAATGTCTTGACTGGTGGTAATCTCGTCTATTCAGCACCCACTAGTGCTGGTAAGACACTTGTAGCCGAGCTGCTTGCTCTGAAATGCGTGCTTGAGCTCGGAAAGAAAGTGATTATCATTCTTCCATTTGTAAGTATTGCTCACGAAAAATCGAACTATCTGCAGCAGATACTTCAGCCAGTGGGAGTCAAAGTTGGTGGATTCATGGGCGGCCAGGCTCCATCCGGTGGCTTTGCAGCTGTCGATATCGCCATCTGCACAATCGAGAAAGCAAACAGTCTTATCAATCGTCTCCTGGAGGAGAATGCCACTCTCCAACTAGGTCTTGTGATTGTGGACGAGCTACACATGATTGGCGATTCACACAGGGGCTACCTCTTGGAATTACTACTCACAAAGCTCATGTATGTCGGCAAAAAACACACCACTATCGTTCCAAGTCCACCTTCAGCCAACAGTGAAGCACCCCCCATTCAGCTTATCGGCATGAGTGCCACGTTGCCTAATCTAGACACACTAGCCAGCTGGTTGGGAGCTCAGCTTTATCACACTGACTTCAGACCAGTCCCACTGAAAGAAATGGTCAAGATAGGAGCCACTCTTTACACGACCAATTTCAAAAAGATTGCCGAATTCGATAGCTCTGAGTCTCTGCCTGGAGATGAAGATGATATTCTTCCTATTTGCAGAGAGAGAGTCTCCCAAGGTCATTCTGTTTTGATATTCTGCCCAACAAAGGCGTGGTGTGAAAATCTATCGAACACTCTTGCAGGAGCGTTAGCCGGCTTTATCAAGTGCAAAGATGAAAGGGGTGACCCTGTGATTAGTTTGAACACCACTGCTTTGGTTGGTGTGTGCGAGCAACTTCGCAAGACTCAGGTCGGACTGGATCGTGTCTTTGAGAAGACCATTCCCTATGGTGTTGCATTCCATCACGCCGGTCTCACGTTTGAGGAGAGAGAAATCATTGAAGGAGCATTCCGTAGCTGCCACGTCAAAATTCTTGTGGCTACTTCAACTTTGTCTTCGGGTGTGAATCTACCAGCACGGTTGGTCATCGTACGTACACCAGTCTTTCAAAGGTCCCTCCTGGATGTTCTCGTGTACAAGCAAATGGTTGGAAGAGCTGGAAGGAAGGGGGTTGACGATGCCGGTGAGAGTATCCTTATTTGCAAGGAGAGCGAACGCTCGAAGGTTGTCGGCTTGCTCAAGTCAGCTCCCAAGCCTGTTCAGAGTTGTCTCGGTCTTTTAGAGAAAGGTGGTGCAAAGGATAGTAAAGATCTCACTGCAATGAAGAGGGCCATTCTTGAAGTGGTAGTCAGTGGCAGTGCAACGAGTAGAACAGAGATTGATGCCTACATCTCGTGTACTCTGCTATTTGCTGAATTGGAAAGATGTCGCAAAAATGGAAAAACTGATCACAGCACTGAAAATGCTACTAATTCCACTGCAACTCCTCTCATTCAATCCACTGTAGAGTTTCTTCTTGAGAACGAATTCATTGCAAAGAGACAAAAATCACTCGATAATAAACAAAACCAACCACCTCCTGCATCTGATTCCAGCCCACCACCACCACATACCAGTGAATCCAATCCCGAGTACTATGCCACTCAGCTTGGCATGGCCACTGTAGCATCAGCTCTATCACCAGATGAGGCACTTGTGGTGTTTTCAGAGCTAAGGAAAGCCAGAAGATGTTTTGTCTTGGAAAATGAACTACACATCATCTATCTGGTAAGCATACTAGGCTTATACTTTTACTTGTTAAAAGAAATGATTTTCTTTAGCTGTATATGTATTTATATACATTCAGGTTTTTCTTATCTTGTTTTACAGGTCACTCCAGTCTACATTCAAAACCAGTGGCCTAATATTGATTGGTACAAGTATCTTTGCCTGTGGGAACGACTGCCATCAAACATTAGACATGTTGGAGACGTGCTAGGTGTTAAGGAATCATTTCTAGCGAGAGCCGTTCAAGGAAGTGTTTCTGAACGGACACCTGCGCAAAAAGAGAGTCTTCGCATTCACAGACGTTTTTTTACTGCTCTTGCATTGCACGATTTGGTCCACGAAGTGCCTTTGATTTACGTTGCAAGGAGATATGGTGTATCAAAAGGTCTACTTCAGACCCTTCAAAGTGCAGCGGGAACGTTTGCAGGAATGGTGACTGTGTTCTGTAGCCGACTGGGTTGGAAGAATCTCGAACTCCTCCTCTCTCAGTTTCAAAGCAGGCTGCTGTTTGGTGTGGAGAGGGAACTGTGTGATCTTGTCAAGATTTCTCTCCTAAACGGCTTTCGAGCTCGTGTTCTCTACAACTCTGGCTTTCACACGTTGGCTGCTCTGGCCACTGCAAATCCCATTGCCATAGAAACGTGTCTCAGAAATGCTCTTCCCTTTAAGAGTTACAAGCACGTCGGTGATGAAGACTCTGAACAGGACTGCAGAGATTCAACTGAAGCTTGTACCACCTGGTGTGCCAAGCTACGAAAAGGGTTGAGTGAGAGTGAAGCAGCAAGAATGATAGTTGGCGAAGCTCAAGTGATACTCTCCAATGAACTTAACGTGCCCATTTCAGCATGGAATCAACCACCACCACAAGATACAGCTGTAGCTTCATCACTCAGCCACCAAGCTCCAAACAAAGTCCAAGAAATTCATCCAAGCAAGGAGCACACTGCCAAACGCTCACTTGCTGATGGAATTGCTGCACTCAGAGGTCACAGGAAGAGCCCAAATCACGACATTCAATTACAGAAGGACACTGCAATCAAGAAACAATGCATGGAAACTGAGCTACTTATGACAGAGCAGCACAGAGAGTGTGCTCAAAATGAAATAGTGCCAACAAAACCAGATGAAACTGGTAGAAATGCAACAAAAACTACCCCTTGTCCAACTTTTATTCCGGCATCAATTCTTCTTAAACCGAGTGCCAAAGCTGAGCCTCTAACCAATGAGTCCACTCCACTACCTGCTGCTTCAAAGGCCAAGAAGATGGAGAACATTCACCAAAGATGTGTTGAGTTTTCACCCATTACTACTGTGCACAAGCCCAGCACTCAAACAAGCCCATTGTGCCCCATGCCTAATATATTTTCACCAGTATCTGCATGCAAAGGTGCTGCAGAAACAGACACTCTATCAACAGCTCAGCTTCAACCTAAGCCAATAAATGTAGAAGACTCGTTCACCATTCCAGACAGTCTCCCCTGTTCGTTAGACATGTCAATGAGCTTCAGTTTTCACACTTTTGCAATGATCGATGCTGCATGCACTGACGTTCAAACAAATCCTACTCCGGTGAAATCAGTCGCAGCCAACACCTCAATAACTGACTGTGAACTGAAGCCTGAAGATCTTATTGATAGCCAAAGCATGGAGCTATTTCAAAATAGCAACAACCACACAAAAGATGGAGATGTCCAAGCTAACACTAGTCATGCTCACACTACTGCCAATGCAGTGACAAGAAAGGCTACCTTCACCACTCCACATTCAAAGACCCCCCTTTTGATTGTTGAAACACCACCACCAGCTCCATCGTCTGCAGCTGCTGCTCTCTCTCACTCACAAATCAACGGTCTCAAAGAGCTCTCCTCACTGTGCTCCAGTCAGCTCTCACAGTCTGGAGTCACTGTCATTGACGTCACTTGCAACAAAGCTCTTTTTGAGACATTTGTTTCTGAATGCCTGGAACAAGAGTCGGTCTCTTTCTCTGTGGCTGCTTCTAGTGTTGATCAAAGCAATGGAATCGGAAGCATTATTGTCAAAGCTCGAGAAGCAAAAGGCATTGCACTACCGTTTCGAAATGAGCAAGTGATGGGGGTAGCATTTTGCTGGGGAGGAATGGACGTGTACTACGTCTCATTGTGTGATACCTGCCCACAAGGAGGAGACGTGGTCAGTATAGCTCTGACAACTCGCGTTGCAGCCTTGCAAAAGATATTCTCAGAGTGTAGCACTAGAGAAAAGTTGATCGCTTACGATATCAAGAGGCATGTAAAGTTGCTGGCACTCGCTTGCGATGTGTTACCGATGGGTAAGACCCTAGATCCTGTCGTAGCTAATTGGATGTTGGATCCCGATGCAAAAGAGAAGACTATCCACAGCATGGTCCTGCAGTACCTCCCAGAACAACCGATGCTTCCTGAAGATGAAGACTACGATGAAAGACCTCTCTCTAGTGTTGCCACTCACTCCAGAGATCATCAGATGCGAGCTTCTGCCGAATCCATTCTGGCTTTCTTGCTAATGACCAAAATCGAACCTTTGCTGAAGAAAGAGGGTTTGTACGAACCCTTTATTCAAGTCGAAATGCCTTCTGTCTCGATTCTTGCAAAGATTGAACTAAATGGTATTGGATTTTCCTCCAAAGAGTGCACTATCCAGAGAGATATTCTTCAGTCCAGAGTCACCGAGTTGGAGAGAAATGCGTACGTGCTTGCTAAACACACCTTCTCCCTCACTTCACCCGAAGACATTGCCCAAGTGCTGTTCATAGAGTTAAAGCTTCCCTCCGGACAAGACAAACAACCAAGGACTCTCGGTCCCAAGACTCGAAGAGCTGCAGCAAAGAAGAGAGTACAACATCTGAGCACGGCAAAGGACGTGCTCGAAAAGATCAAACCTCTTCATCCACTGCCCGGGATCGTGTTGGAATGGAGGCGGATTTCCTCCACCATTATAAAGATGGTTTACCCGCTCTTCAAAGAAGCTGTCCTACACACTGAAATCCAATCGTCTCGAATACACCCCAGTGTCCAGTACCACACTGCCACTGGTAGGGTGTCCACGTCGGATCCTAATCTTCAAATGGTACCGAAAGAATTTGACATTGGCTCTCCTCAATCATTGAATCTCAATCCTGAAACAGACACCCTCCTCTCTGACAGCCAGTGCTTACAAGAAGCTGAACTATCTAGGGATCATACTACAATGCCTTCGTCAGTTTGTATGCGAAATGTTTTCGTCCCTTTTTCAGGTGGCATTTTTCTAGCAGCAGATTATTCTCAGCTTGAATTGAGGATGTTGGCACACGTGTCAGGTGATGCTAAACTGAAGAAGTACCTCAACAGCGATGGTGATGTGTTTAAGATGATAGCCAGTGAGTGGTTGGGAGTAACTGCTTCTGAAGTCAGCGATAAACAGAGGCAAGAAACTAAACAAGTTTGTTACGGAATGCTTTACGGAATTGGAGCAAAAGCACTTGGAGAACAGCTTGGAATCGGACAAGAAGATGCCACTCAGTTTATCGAAACATTCAAGTCTAAATATCCAACTGTGAAGAAATTTTTGACCAAGACTGTTCAAGATTGCAGAGAAAATGGATTTGTTTGTACACTACTTGGTCGAAAACGGTTCCTACCGAGCATCCATTCAACCAACGTCCATGCTCGCAGCCAAGCTGAGAGACAGGCGGTGAATACGACCATCCAAGGCTCTGCAGCCGACCTTGTGAAGACAGCCATGGTGAACATCGATAAGATGCTCAGATCTCTCTATCCTCATTCACCAATATCCCTCACTCACCATAGCTCGCCACTTCCAAACAACAGCTCTGACTACTCTTCTTCTGTGAAGCTATCTGGAGCTTACCTGGTCCTTCAACTCCATGATGAACTGTTGTACGAGGTTGCTACTCAAGATTTGGAGGATGTGGCAAGGATTGTGAAACACGAGATGGAGAATGCTCTGGAGTTGAGTGTCAAGTTTCCAGTCAAGATGAAGATTGGATATTCATGGGGAAGACTTGAGAGCTATCCCCTTTGATCTGGTTTCCATTTATGTCCAGCTACACAGCTAAAAGTACTATATCCCTTGTGAATCAAATTCTCACTCTTTGTATGAACCTTGTAAACTTTATAAGTTTTATGTTCAGTGACAGTTCGACCACCATTCACCATATAAATTACTGTACATATTATTATTGTAAATAATCAAAACTATACATATTTCTATTTTGGATTATTTTGGGCTTGAACTGTGTGTATGATGACTATGGTCAGCAGTTTTCGTTCTAACTTTAGACTGGTTTTTTGAATTTTCTTTCTTACTCTTCTCTGCATCACCGGTCTGAGTCACACTCTTACCAGTAGAGGTGGTGGTGGCTGCTGTAGCATGTGATGGAGCCATTGTCTTCTCCAGTGCTTCACTCCAGCCACACAGCTCACATATCTTCTTCACAGCATCATCACAGTCTTGTAGCATAGCAACATCCCTGTAGCCACCTTCAGTGGCTAGAGTTAGTGTGCCCACCCTATCACGATTCACCTGGTTATTAAAGATACAATCGTACATGTATTCAATATAGCTACAGTATGATCGTATTATGCCAATTGATCTATACATGTGTGTGTGCATAATGATTCACTTCACATGCATGGTTGCTGGGCATACACAATACTGTGTTTGACCTGTAGGGTATAGCTTCATAATTATGGATCACAGGCCTGCACGTATTAATTGTATATTACGCATACTTAGATGGTATTGTTTACTTGGAAGGCTTTGGTATACACAATGTACATACTTCTGCATCATGTAAGTTGTTTGCTAACCAACAGTCTTGGTGTGGTCTCCTTGACTCTGTGTGTGATGCTGTTGAATGGCTGTACACTGAGACTGGTGCCCATGATGATGAGGAGGTCACACTGAGAGCAGTCACTCTCTAAGAGATCTTTGAACCTCTTTGGGAGGTCCTCTTTAAAGAACACAATGTTGGGTTTGACGATTCCATCCTCACAAAAATCACACTTTGGGATTTGAGCACCACTTTTTAATATGCACTCCTTCACCTGCCATGGATGCATGCGCAAATATCAGCAATATCTCAGTAATAGAATACAGTACAAGTAGTAGCTATTACTATGACCTATGGGCCACAACCATGCATCAAAATTTTGTATATATTGTGTATAACCTTTTGTGGGTCAGCCTCCATCTTACAATGTGGGTTGCTACATTTTGCTTGAGAAAAGGAGCCATGAGCTTCCACAAGCAAGTCATCTTTCAGTCCAGCTTTCCTTTCAAGACCATCAATATTCTAATACATATAAGGAAGATTTGGACAAATTGGACAATATCAATCATGATTCAAATAGACAAACAGCTAAGCTCAACTCAATCAACAAAATAAATAGAACTGTGTAGGCTTGATAATCCTATGCATCACACACACACACACACACACACACACACACACACACACACACACACACACACACACACACACACACACACACACACTAGCAGGTCTTTATCTGCCAGAAGCCTGATAAAGTAGTGTGTCAGTGTGGGGTTGAAATTATCAGGGTAGAGATGCTTTGCCACTTCAAAGAAAGGAACGGGATTCTTCCTGAAGTAGTCAATGTCAAAGACAGCCTGGGGATAAGGTAGTCCGAACCGTTTCAAATCCAACTTGGCATAAAGTCCAGTCCCAGGAGTCCTGAAGTCAGGTATACCAGCGGACACACTGATACCGGCACCAGCCATCACTAGAACCCTCTTGTAGACGCCATCTTTCAGTCTGAGACAGATCTCCTCAATGGTAGCATTGCCACCCAGCACGCCTTGCTTCTCTTCATCAGACAGTGCACTCGGACATTCCACATTGAAAGCAGACTGCAAAGAGACCTTCAATACCTCGCCAAATTTTTGCTGTACTTCCTACAAAGGGGAAAAAAAACATACAAAGATGTGATAAATATAATCTATATACTATGGCATGGTGACTATGGTAGTATATTTGTAAATTTCATCATTCATAGAGAACTCAGACATACTTTCCATCTGTTTTCAAAGTAATCAAACTTAGCCATGGTCTCTCTAACCGATGCAAGAGTTCCCTCCACGTCCAGTTCACCAGTTGCCTTCTCTTCGTCATCTTTCACACTTGCCATGACTGATGCATGTATACGAGTGGGAGGGGCTCATACAAAGGGGATTTCCCACCAATTACTAAAGTAACTCTTACGTAATTCGAATCATTTGAGGACAAGCTGAGAACAGAGAAACTCTTGACACATAATCTACATCCCCAGCAGCCAAAATGAGCAGCATTATGGATTCCATAAAATCTACTTTTAGCTCTTCTGGAGAAGCAGAACAGCAGGACGACGATGATAACCTGTTATCCCAGGTAAACTTTTATGCCTGTTCAAATTATGTAAAGTGGTTGTTCAAGTGATTATGTGATTTACTTGGCATCAAAGGACTTGTTAACATGTCTTCAATTGTATGAGGAACAAGTTGCGAGATCCTACTGCATGCATGCTAGTCATATACATTGAGTCATATGACTTAGTGTGTTGTATTGTAGCGACCATTAAAAGATGGCTGTGTCCTTTTCTACCCAAACAGAGTTGAATATGGCATAAATTTGAACGCAGAATAAGTCTATTGTGGCTATATATCTTCATATTTATTAAAAGCTACAGTGACTAAATTTGAAGAGTGCATGATCTAAATATAAAAGAGTATATTCTGTGGATTATGTCGAAGTCAGAGTCAGACACCTTCTTTGAACTTGTCCAGGCTAAAAAGAGTCTGCCAAAGTTGACATTCAAGCAGAGACTGATTGGGTTCATCATTGCTATCAGTTTAGCAGCTGGATTTTCAATTTTGGTGAGTTTCAACATAAAGAATGCTTTCACTATGTGTGTGTGTGTGTGTGTGTGTGTGTGTGTGTGTGTGTGTGTGTGTGTGTGTTATTGTAAGTCCCTACTGTATGATGTTTAGTTTGTTACATACAGTACATGTGTGCTCTATTTAGGGTTGTTGTTTAGGCTTTGTCAACTTGGCTGTATTTGCAGTTTTCTTCACCATCGGTACATTATGTGGACTAGCAAGGTATACAAAATCTATAGTGTGTGTGTGTATTAATATTTCAGTCAATGAAAGGACTACTCTCAAAATGCCCCCCCCCCCCC
>CAXIPT010000013.1:70487-181745 GCA_964030475.1 Tethya wilhelma
GTGTGGAGGTGACTGATTGAAATTTATGTGGTTGGGCCAATGTACAGACAAGGACAGGCACACACACACACACACACACACACACATACACACACACACACACACACACACACATACACACACACACAGTACCATCTTCTTGGTGGGCCCAATCGATCAAGCCAAGAAGTTCTACGATCCTAAGAATCCTATTGGGATGACGATCAAGATAATCTGTGCTGTGACAATACTTGTGATGGTAGTCCTTGTCTTCTGTGCTGCCTTCTGGGTGAGTGGCCACACACTCACACACACACACACACACACACACACACACACAATACTTGGTGTGAGTTTCATCATTTCTAAATTGGAACTAAGTCAATCTGTCATGTGATTCATATTGCATGCTCATTGTCACAACCTCAGGTGTTTCAAACCGTGTTTGTGTGTCATTAGATTTTTCCCGTGTCAATAATCTAACCCAACACTTGGCTGCTCATGCAACTACATTTGTATATTGCATGACATTGTTTTGATGCACAAGCTGAATAAAATTTTTAACCCCTTGCCTACTTACTTATGCATCACATGATGCTTCTCTTTTATATTTTGCAGTGGGGGATACTCGCCCTGTCCATCATCTTCTGTATCATAGAATTTGTGGCAGTCGTAGTGTAAGTCAAAGCTCACTGTTATACCATACTGTACGCTAAGATTTTATAATTGCTCTAGTACTGTATATTGCATGGTGTGTGTTTTGATAGTTATTAGACCTTCATGTAAGGTTCAATTCCTGTGCTATTGTTGTCAGTATTAATGGATACATTCATTCATTACTAAGCGTGGTGTTTCTTCCTCCCTCAGGTATGCCATTACATTGATACCATTTGCAACGTAAGTTTTTACTACTGCTACTTTTAAGAATATTCACGCTCAAATTCACACACACACACACACACACACACACACACACACACACACACACACACAGAACTATCATTTCTCGTGGTGCAAGAAGTCTAGTTACATAATTGAACTCGTCCAAAAATGGGACAATTACACACATTATGCCTCTAGAACCGATATACTACTAATGATAATATTATAACACTTCATGCATAATAAATCTATTAATCTCATAGATGCTAATGTACACATTCCCACAAAGTTTGTGAATTGTTGTGTTTTGTGTGGCGTTTCTTTAGACTATCAAGTGTGTCTCGTGTCCTTTTCAATAACTGCATGGTCCACAGTTTACTAACTTTAATTGAAAATCAACACAAATTTGTACAATACGACTAACAATTATTATACTCCACACTTCCAAAGGCTGCACAAAAAAACATTGGATTTCAATCACAAAGACAATATATAGTGCATGATAACAATGTACATTGTGTGCTATGGACTATTGGAACATGCATGCAGATCAAACTATGGGCGTACAGTAAGAAGGAATAATATAAAAGAACAGCAACAAAAAACTAAGTTGTATTAAATATGTAGGAGTAACAATATGACTAAAGCATTAATCTTGGCAAAAGAGACGTGTGCATGGAAAGTGTCTGGCCAAGAAGGAAGACCTAGTGCTAGTTCACCACCACATCGTCCTCATTATCCTGACGCTTGTACTTGACTGGATCGATGTTTCTCGTAGATCCAGACCTCAAGCATTTGATCACACAACAGCAGAGTAGCATTGCCAGGATTCCTATAAGCATCCCTCCAAAGAACAACCCTATTGCGATCCCGGCCACAACACCATCGGTGAGCTTGAATCGCGTGGTGAAGTTCTCGGTGCAATTCTTAGGACACGTGCTGTTGGCCATGGGAACGGTCACATTGCAAGACCCATTTCTCCCCCGTCCAAAGTGGAAGAGGAACGGGCTCACGGTGAGGTTGGGTCCGAGGGTGAGGGACACGGGGAGTTTCGAATTTGTGGTGTTCTGGGTGAGGTTTCGGATGAGGTCGAAGGCACGGTCGGCTGTGACGTTGGTCGCCTTGTCTATGGTGGCTACGCTTGTGAGGTTGTAGAGGCGAGTGCCGACAAAGACATGGGAGGAGTTCTCACCTCGTACCTGTAGGGAGCAAAAACTGGTCAAACAGGTTTCAGGATCAGGTCTGACAAGTAAGACTAGCCAAAATAGAGAACGAGATCATGATAGCTAGTGCTTTTACTATCTCAAAGTATTTTATGTAGCAGTACATAGTACACATGTAAAACATAATCACATAATTCATTCCGAACAGGATAAAAACTTTTCTATTACACACACACACACACACACACACACACACACACACACACACACACACACACACACACACACACACACACACACANCAGTCAGATTAGAGATGGCCATTCTCACATTGGTCCTCAGCAGTCCATAGTCCAAGTCCTCCTTGTGACCAGGAATAGCAAGCAAGAGAAAGTGATAATCATCAGCTCCGTAACAGGTCGCCACATCGAAAGCATCGTAAGGAGGTTCATTCACAGAGAAGTCAAATACATCAATTACTTGTGAAACATTGTTTGTGGTAGTTGTATTGTCAGTACGGTTCATGTACGTGAAGGTGCCACTGATTTTGAACCTCACAGGAACAGGGTCAGTCGCCTGGGAGAAGCCTGAGATGTAGGTGGTGCCAGGTCGAGTGAAAAAGAGCTCATATACGATATTAGTGCCATTGCCAGTTGGAAACTGTTCAAAGTCACGAACAGAGATCCAGGAATCCACCTCCATGCCACGTACGGTCGTGACTCCCTCGTAGGAGTAGTTGAATTCACTTCCACGGAGGAAGAATCGATTAGGATTAACCAATTGAGGGGCTCCCCCTTGGTCGTCATCAATGTCAAATCTCACGAATGGTGACTCTGATAAATTTTGGATTTGACATCCTAAGATGTTGTTGTTCAAAGAGTACTCGACACCAATGCCAAAATCATGGACGATAGAAACAGGTCCTGGATTCCCACCTTGTCTTCCATCATAGTAGGTATCAATTCTGAGCAGCTTGTGGTTGAAGTCATAGGTCTCCTGCACATGTGACACACAATCATGCAGAGTTTATGCATTATTGCATCATTAATCATTATGAATAATATTGTTATTGGCAACTGTAGTTCCCAATTCTACAATGAATGGTGATGAGTTGTAATCTTAGTGCAGATAAGACTACACACATCAAGCTAGCTATTGATAGTACCTAGATAGTACTTCCCATATCACTGGACAATAGTTAATGCTACTTCTACATGCATGTAGCTATAATACACTGTCTGTGGTAGTATAGAATTGCAGGCTATTCACAGAAGCACTCAAGTTACATTTATCATGGGAGTTGGGTACATTCACACACAAGTAAACTGTGTATCTTTTGGAAAGTAAACTAAAACAAAAACATCAGTCACTTACTAAGAAGTACTGTAGCTAGTTCTTACCGTGAAAATGACTCCTAGTACTAGGATAACAAAACACAATAGCCCCCTCCCCCACACACATACAATTATACGACATGTGAAACAGTGGGAGTCTAGAAATGCCACCACAATTAGTTTTACTATCATTTATTCACAACATACTTTTACTCACCCTAAAAGCAGTCACTCGGTTGGGGGTGTAATCACTAACAAATTCTGCAGAAAGAGTGAAAAACTTTGGAATCTCAGGCACAGGAAGACCTTCACTACGTCCTATACAACGCAGACCGTTTGGCACAGCAAACACATCATCGGGAACAGACTCGGGACCAGATTTAAAGTTGTAGAAGTTGTACATGTGGACATAGTTTGTCAGGCCTGAATCCCTGAGGCGCGAAGCTGTGAGAACAAACTGTACAGGCACCATATCGTCATCGTCATCAAAGTTGTCCGATTCTCCGTTGTAGTTGTAAGAACGAGGGACAAAGTAGTAGTCCACAGTGTAGGAGTTGTTAGGAACAGAGTTACATGCTTGCCATTGTACGACGGGTATTCCTCTTATTGTGCTCTCTCCGATATATCTCACACGGGTATCGTCACTGATGGACTCTATGAACCTGACGGGCGATCCGATGTGAAGGGTGCCATTGATCTCTTGAACTCCAAACGTAAGATTTGTGAAGCGAGAAGTCACGGGATCAAACACAGAACACTCTCTGCCTCTTCGTCGGTCGGGAATCAGGTACACCTCTTCAAGGTTGTAGTCGTAAATGGTCATAAAATCTGTACCATTAAATCTTGCATCAAATCGTCCACGATTTCCAACATCATCAAAATATTCAGTTGCAACTATTGTAAAGTTTCGGCTACCCAGCACAGCTTCGATGCTGAATGAAAACTGGGGAGGGAAGTCTGGAAGGGGTGGATTGACACTGCTAGGATCAGAGTAGTCACTGGGATCACAGATTGGCATGTAATCCTGTGCTGATGAGAGGTGGACAGCACACAGTAGAGCCAGTAACAAACAGCTCCTCATGGCGGTTTTCCTGTAAAAACGTTCAAATGCATGATCCAAAACAAATTACTTTACATGTTTCACAAGGTTTGGACGATCCGCTAGCCGCAGAAAATGTTGCTACAATATTTATTGGACAATAACTTACTTGGGTTGCAACGGATTCTTTGTCCAGTGATGCTAAAAGCGCAAAAGAATGCAACTGACTGTCTATTGTAGTTACACGGTGCAGATATCCCTTACATGTGCAACGGCAGCTAGTTAATTAAAAACCGAATCATAAATCATGCACCGCACATGTGACTTCGGAATTCCCCTTGAGAGGTCAAAGTTCGTAGATATATTCGCGAAAATGCGCGTTATTTTTATGGAAATCATTAGTAGTGCGACCCCACCCACTTCTCACTACCCGGAAGTAGTCAAAATCGAACAGAGAAGAGGCAAAAGAGGGTGGAAACTAGCAAAACTTTGAAGAAAACACCAAGATTTAAAAGTTCTGCCTTTCTTCTGGTTCCATTTTACAGTATTGTCGCCTAAAATTCAAGATAGGTAAGAGGGTGTGTACGTGAGTGGTCTTTATTTAGCATTGCGTAGGGGAGTTGAGTGTCTTCCCTCATGTTTTATGTATGAGCTATTGAGTTATTCATCGGTCGTAAAAATGTATGTCGTTTTGCAGCAACACAACTTTACAACGTGACACCTGACGGTCTGTGAGTAGAGTACTTTTGAGCACAGTTTTAAGTTGCTAAAAGTTGTGTTCTAAACTCTTTTTTTTGAAACTGACAAAGAACTACAAGAAACCATGATGAATCCGGAATACCACCAGCAAGCAGCAACAGTGAACTACACAACAATGAGCGTACCACCGCCCCTTCAGTCGCCGACACAAATAACGAGCCCTCTGCAAAGTCCGACCAACATCATTCCTCCAAGGAGCACCTTGCCAAACAGCCCTGCATTGGCCAACTCGCCCACAATCCACTATGGAGCTGTCGGAGCAGTGTCCAGTCACAATTCTTCTATTCCTCCACTTGCTCTGCATGCTGTCATTCGACCTAACATTCCTCTGCAGCCTCCACCTCAAAGTCGCATCCCTCATATCCCTGCTCCTCTTAGGATCATTCCAACATCAAACAGCAATGGAGACATGAGATCTCCAAACGGACACCATTCTCCGATGGTGAGCAACTTTCCAACGTCTCCAGCCGGCTACCATCCAGTGATCCAAAGTCCCCACGCTCACAGGACCATTCCGCAAGGCCAGCACCCAGATCCCGATTCGCAAGAGGTGAAGGAGCTCGAAGAGTTTGCGCACACTTTCAAAATGCGAAGAGTCAAGCTCGGCTACACTCAAACAAACGTAGGACATGCATTGGGAGAGGTGCACGGGACAGACTTCAGCCAAACGACCATTTGTAGATTCGAAAATCTCCAGTTGAGCTACAAGAATGCTCAAAAGTTGAAACCCATTCTCGAGAAGTGGTTGGAGGAAGCCGAAAAGAGTGGAGTGCAACATCGCGAGGAGGAGCAGTCACCGGAGCGTAGGAGAAAAAGGCGTACCTCCATCGGTGTGGGAGCTAAAGAGACTTTAGAACGTCACTTTTTAACACAGCCCAAACCAAGCTCCAGCGACACCAACAAGGTTGCCGATCATCTCAATCTCGACAAAGAAGTAGTTCGCGTCTGGTTTTGCAACCGTAGGCAACGGGAGAAGAGGGTTCGTAACTCCATCGGTAGTCCGGTGAAGGACGAGAATGGTAGTGGGAGTCCTACCACTCCCACAGCTCCTGGGCCCGGGCCCCTCATGCCACCACCACCAAACCCTCAGTAGTCGTTTTGAGAAGAAAACACGAAAGTTTTTTTTTTCATCTTTTGTGACGGCAAAAAACAACCTTCAATCTATTTACATGTATGTGTGCACGAAGGAGCGTATGTTATTGTCTTTCTAGTGTGTGTGTTATTGTTACTTCACTATTGTTATAACCAGCTAGTAAGCTTTTAATACTTGGACTTTTTTGTGTGTGGTAAATTTTTTCCTCTTGATTGCTGTATCTATTGTAAAATTAATGTCGTGGTGTTCAAACTCTGCACTTTGCTTGACTTCAAGACTTTACATTTCATTTAATACTATTGCTGACTGATTTTCTTACCTTTGTTCACTGGTTTGGTGCAATTTCTGTATGCTATTGTTATATACTACCCTGTTATTCTGCTGTTTGTAATGCTTTGTACAATACTGTTTTGGCACTGGTGATATATATGTGTAATTCTTCACGACGAAAAATTCCTATTTTATTTGTGATTGAGTATGCTAGTTTTTGTATTTATTTACATTTGTAAAAGTATACGTATGCTTATCCATTTACCCCCAAAAACCGTTAATTTTACTCTTTTTTTTTAACACCATAATTATTATTATGAAATTTGATTGACGGAATTAAACCTGTCAATGCAGCATGTGTGTGTGTGTGCCTGCAATAATTATTTCAGCTGACTTAGTGTGATAAAGAACCACAGAAAGTGCCTCCAATAAATTATTCAACTCACAATCATGCATGCAATGAGGCATTTCATACATTGACCCAAGTACTTCGTAAATATTTAACATTTTTAGACCACATGGTGGAATAATTATCCAGGAACCTCTTGAAATCAAAAGTCAGCACTCATACCACTTTACTACTCATTATCAGGCTTGCACCCTCCCCTACAAAGCGTTGCTATGAAGTACAGCTGGCTCTCAGAGGATATGCTAAATGCACATATCAAGAGGTGGATGCTGAGGTGGCTTTCTACCAATCTCCTGAAGCATTCCAAGTACAAACAAACAGTATATGCTTGACTTGCTCTAGTGCAGGTCAGTTGTAGAGGTACAATGAATCTCATTCATTTCTTGATTTCTTTTAGACACAGCTGCTTGAATAAATTAATCAAACAAAGAGGGAAAAAATTTGCCATTGCTAGACTAGAGACAGTGGCATGAATACATTTACTCACATAAATTACGCATATAAAATTGATGATTATTTTGCATAATTACACCCTATTCACAAAGTTCTTGTAGCTAAGGATAAAACATTGGTCACACACTGTGTGATTGACATTTCTAGAGGTGATGATGAGTTAGCTAAAAGCAGCTCTTCAAGAGTTTTGAAACGTTTGAGAAATGTTTCCAGATCAGGTGAAGCCTTTACAGCCAGTTTAACCTCATCTTCAGCTTCCTACAGTAATACAATTTCGACAAAAAAATATTTATAAGCCGCGAGATTCACAAATTGTTGCACAGTTACTTGTAGCTCTAAATATAGAAGAAATGCAACCCCAGTGAATGTCTTCCCATTGTCAGTACAGATAATGACCCATTAGAGGTTCAATAATTTTATTTGGGAATATAACTTTCACAACATAATTCCATTATGGCATGTAACACTTTAGATGCATACAAGCAATGGTTGCTGTACATGTGACAACATCTATGAGCAAATGCAGCTGTGTGGTGAGCTCAAGTGGATGTCATTCTGATCATCACACAAACATTGTGGACACATATGAAAATTTGCGAGCGTGCATATGTTTATACACACACACACACACACACACACACACACACACACACACACACACACACACACACACACACACATACACACACACATAGAGAGAGAGGTAGAGCACACACACACACACATTATACACATGCTTATGCAGACAAAATTAATGTTGCTTGCACCATACATACATAACCCAGTGATCTACAAATGAATGGTTAATGGTGTTGTTGGTATGAAAGTGGGCGGATATGAGGGGCCACAACTGAAACAGTCTGGCTGGCCAACCCACAAAGAGACAGATAAAGGAAACAGATAACACAGAGCAGAGCATTTCACTGCAAGTATGACTGCACAAGCGTGTAGATATTATTTTGTGCTTTAATTTGGCCCTCAATGAACAACAAAAAAGCTCTGCAATAATAGAAGTTAAAGTGTACTAAATGTACACACAAAATAGAATCAGTCGTCACCATTGAGTGCTCTTTTCCATGTTTTACTCTCATACACACACCTACAGTGGGAGTGGTAGAGAAGATTAATCTGTGTACTCATACATAATGCAAGAAGATTGCAGTCTGCAGGAGATGAGGGTCTATGGAGCAGCTATAGCCTGATCTGTAGGAGTCAATGCCATTAAGGGTAATTTTCACATGAATAAATTCATTAGGTAAACATTTACATAAGCCCAGTGCCACCTTGCATAAGAAGCTACACACACGTGTATATATACACACACACACACACACACACACAATTCTATGGCAAAAGAATGGTGAACCTAGTTTGCATTCAACTATGAAGTAAGATTAAGGAATCTCACCAATTTAATTATACGTACAATTCAGCAAATTCTTTTACTCTTGGTGACCCAATAAGCTATTGGTGTGATCACTTGGTTTGCATATTTTTGTTTGCAAGTGTGAGTGTGTGTGTGTGTGTGTGTGGGTGAGAGTGAACAAGGTGGGCTGGTCTTATCACAATGATTCAGTAACAACAAATATTCACCCATAGGCTCCACTTGTATCTCTTAGCTGAGCCTGCTGTTTCTCAATAGAAGCAAAAAACTAAAATTAGACCAAGTTTTACATATGCAACACCGAATCAGCTGTTAAAACAACTCAGAATACTAATGTGTGTGTAAATCTGTTCAAGACGCTATGAAATTGCCTCTGTAAAATGTGTCAACAGCATGAATCACCTATTCTAAGGTCATAAATTTTTTTCTATTATGCAGTACGTGAGAAATGGCACTTCTCGGAATAATTCATGCCATAGCACTATACATGGTCTGATATAGATGCTGCCACTAGGCTAAACATATTGGGCACACTTGTCAGTCACGAGTTTCATAGGGGGTCCTAAATGAATACACTTATTTGATGTTTTGATATGACTATCATAATAGAAAATGTAATATTTAGCACTACACTATTTTGTTGATGTATCAACAAAGCACAAGTAGAAAAAGAAATTACAGTTTTATGACAAAAATGATAGAAGTGGATGCTTCAATATTGAATTTCAAGTTGAGTATTTCTGTCAACACACAACAACAACAACAACAGTTGTTTGTTTGTTGTAAAGGTCTTTCCTAGCTACACATCACAGAGAAGTAATGAATTCATCAGCCAATGAATAAACAATGAATTTGCAAACAACAGCTCGCAGGTAGGCAAAACTTGAATCTGATGAATTAAAATTGGTCTGCGTTGCTAGGCAACAAACAATGGAATGCTGATAGAAAAGAGGGGTGTGTATTGAGAGGGGTGTGTCAGTGTGGTACTACACGTGCAATGGGCGAACCGGATTGGTCAATGGAGGTATGTGGCAAGTTCCACTGAGATTAGTGGCTCATGAATAAACAACAAAGATAAGAGGTTTTATGCATGAGAAACCTGCACACGTGAAGGGTATCAGGGGTATGGGGTGCCCTACTGTACACAATGGATGGAGACACACCTGGCTGGGACATTCCAGGCTATTTATAGAACCGAGTTCTAATATAACTGGCAGTAACAGGAGACAGTATGCAATGGACACACACGCACACACACACACACACACACACACACACAAACTACACAGATTTTTTAAAGCATGAAGCAACATTAAACTTTAATGTTTCTGCTATAAGTTTACAGTACAATATTATTACTTCAGAGATTCTGAATAAATTACTTTAAACTACTAGTTAGCCATCGATAAAAGCAAGTAAAACTTCATTCATAAGGGTCAACACTAATTACATGCTGAACGTGCCCATGGGCCATTTCAACACGTACATACCACACACAACAGATCATTAAAAGGCTACATACTGAGAACAAAGAGTGCCTCAATATGGCCGTGATTGAGTGTGAAAAGATGAACCATTAGTTAGAGCAGGGATTCCTTTGAGAGTACACACAATAGAGAACAGAGGGAGCCATTAATTAAAGGAATGGCACTATCTATCACGTTCGTTCATTCGGACTGTTGAAATATCTCAAATCATTTATCCATTATGCACACACACACACAGAAAGGCACACACACATACATAGGTATATGTAGCAATAATAGACATTCGAAAATGATTATCATAATGCCCCTCGCTGTTGTTTCTATTCAAACCTTCAGTTATGAGTGAAAGGACCTCTACATGACCTAAGCACTGTGCAATTCACATGTGAAAATTATTCGAAAAAGACACACACACACAGCACATATGCTGCCATAGTGCAGCAAGGGATGGAGTCTCATTGAAGGTACCTGTTAGAAAAGGTGAGTGACAAATTGATTGAATTGGGTGCAATACATAGGCATTCATTCATCCCTGCAACAAGGAATATGAATCACTTTACCATTGAACACACACAAAGAGAGAGGGGGTCACATGTGACAAATATGGTTCAAAGTGACCATCAATAATGCAGTGTTTTTGATATTAGGGAGGGTAAAAAAACGTTCGAAAATGCTAGAAAAATTCGAATCATGCATATTGAAGATTTTGAGGCGAATAAGCAATGTTTTATGGGAATATGCAACAGGACAGTAATGTCATGCAGTAGTAAATACAGTACCAAAATGATAATGATAATGTATGTATGGGCAATGAGTGAGCACTTCACATGCGCATGCAAAGAGGAGTGTAGTAATTGAAAGCAGTCTCCTGAAAAATATTTTGAATTTGAAAGAAACCTTGAGGACCCTCGCAATGCACACTTATCATAAATTTGTACATGCACACAGAGAAACTAGAATATTCAGAATCTTCTAAAAAATACAATATTCGTCAATTCTTGGCTTTCGTCAATACTTGAAAGGCATGCAAATTAAAAATCTAATACCTATTCGTGACCAACCAAGCATGGGGTTGCTATCAGGGTTGTTTATCAATGCATAGTAGGATAGTGCTACTGGTGTACATACTAATGTAGGCAGCTGCCTAGACTTCTTGTCATGTAGCTGTACGAGTATGGGAGGGATTTGACTCGCATCTCATGAATCACGAATATCTAGAGCACGCCATGCATACTGGAAGCTAAGCTTGCTAAAATTCCCTGAGAAAGCAATCTTTATAGCATTCCAGTGGTCATGGTTAAACAAAATATGCCAATCTTGTATTGTTTTTGCAAAGGTTTTACCACAGAGAAGTTTAGGTAATTGTATCCACCCAATATGCAATTAGTCCTTGTACCTGAAGTAATTGGTAATTAAGACAAGGACAATGGTGTGAAGCACAAACAATAACCTGTGGTAGTATAGCGTGCTAGAGAGGCTACAGTGCCCCTCCTACATACAGGGCACCTTCAAACTAGGTGTAGAACTGAAGGACAAGTGACGCCTTGAATTGTTAGTAGGGCCTGGGAGCCAGACAGACGGTTTCCA
This sequence comes from Tethya wilhelma, assembly GCA_964030475.1. Taxonomy (NCBI): domain Eukaryota; kingdom Metazoa; phylum Porifera; class Demospongiae; order Tethyida; family Tethyidae; genus Tethya; species Tethya wilhelma. The sequence continues at coordinate 82,327 of CAXIPT010000013.1, forward strand.
ACTTGTGGTCACTCTCTAGCTACTGGTTTGTAGGCGGCCTAACGGTTCCTAGCTGCTGATACGCCCTCCCTGCACCCTAGACCGCTAATTAGCCATAGGTGGGAGCACAGCTGGTGATGATAATGAAGGGCACATTATAGGAGGGACTGTCACTTTCTACTGATGGCTCACCACAAAATTATGGAGGATAGTGGGGTTCTACTGAGCGAGGACTAAGTTTAGTAAAGAGTTATGCATTTCTCCGAGAATGAAAACTTGAGAAATCTTATTTTGTGTGTGTGTGTTTGTGTGTGTTTCAGTAAAGGCCTGTACATTTTTCCAAGAATGAAAACTTTAAAAATCTTATTGTGTGTGTGTGTGTGTATGTGTGTGTGTGTGTGTGTGTGTGTGTGAGTGAGTGAGTGTGAGTGAGAGTATGAGTGCACGAGTGCATAAAATTTAGTTTGATTCATTACAAGTATAGATTCTAGCTTCAGTCACAGATTGTTTTTAGTTTTGTTGTTTGCTAATAAATTATTCATAAGTACACAAACACCTGACCAGCTACACCCCACCCCATGAACATGATGATCTAGTCAGATAGACACACATGACTTGATCCTCACTATAATTACATTATTGCCAACAAGGTCACAGTACAGAGTCTAGAGGCTCCTCCTTCGCAAACGTTTCCCTCGAAAAGCAAAAAGAAAAATTAATATTGGAAAAAGAAGAAAAAAAAGACTATTTCAGACTGGTCTTGTCTATGAGACATACAGTCATGAGACCCAGACGATATGGGGAGGGCCAGAGATTGCACAGCTCATGCTTACAGCTCACAATGAAATGACTCATGAGTGTATTTTGTGGTTGAATATAAAGTGGAATAATGCAGTCTTGGCAGCACTGCAGGTATGAACCAGCCCTCTCTCTCTCTCACTCACCAGCTCATGAATATGCAATAGGGAATTCTATGTGAGTTTGTTGACACAACACTGGGCTATGTAATTAACCAAGAACTATGTACCTACAGCACATGTGGTAGGATCAGCTTATGAATAATGCAATCCAGTGAACCAATGTCAACATTGCGTACATCGGTGGTGCTCCATGCTCAAAAAAGGACTTTAGATACCTTCTACATCCAATCTATGTGTCCACTTTAAAGCCTCTTTTTCAGTTGCTAAAATGGCAAACAGTACTATTTTACGGGTTAGGATAGAATTACACTATTAAATCTTTCCCAGCCACATAATATAGGTGGGATTTAGTGTGGGGGTTCAGCATAAACGTACGCTATTTTACGCTAAGCCCATTGCAGTCTTATAGTAATAAAAAGTACCGGGATTTAGTGTACATGTAAGTGGGTACACTTTCTCCTAGCTTATGCCATGGCTGAATATTCAATGTTTATTGGGGCTTAGTGTACTGCTATGTTAAATCCTTCCCAAGAAAATAGCGTACCCCTATGCTAAATCCTTCCCATATACATATAAGAGGAAAATAGCGTCCCCCTACGCTAAATCCCTCCTATATATATGGGTGGGGATTTTAACGTTGCGTACACTGAGATTTTGGCCAGCCCGTCTATATATATTATAGGAGGGAAATAGTGTACCCCCCACACTAAATCCCGCCTATATATATATATATATATATATATATATATAGGTGGGAAAGGTCTAATAGTGTAATTTTGTACAACCCCCTACGTATTATACAGTTTTACGCAAGATATTCCTGCTACAAGACTACCACTACTTTCTTTCCATTTCGTTGTCTTTTATGATTGAACTGTTCTTCGGCTAATTCATCCATTTCTTCCTTATACACTGACCTTCCACCAACAACACCGAATCCCAGTCCCGAGAATACAGAGAAAAAGACAGCACCCGTGAAAAAGGCTACCTTTGTCCAGGTTGATGCTTGATATGGTCGTTCTTGGTCTTCAATGGACATGATTAGATCATAATGGGCATAGTGGTCTTCTGTTGGTTCATTTTGAGTAGATTTCACAGCTACTGACTGTATATTCTTGTTCTCGTGGCTTGATTTTGAGCCATGATTCATTTTCCTGCAAGTTCAAGTCTTTCCTTTCATTCAGCATAGCAAATTAACTTGACGTCCTTTACCATTTTGCAGCACACCTGATCTTTGACCTTTGTACTTTAGCCTACTCCAAAAGAAAAGCAAACAAGATGGCGGCTCTTTGGAGAGTGAGTTTGAGACGACTTCCCGCTCCCTGGAGGCGAACAATAAGCTCCTTTCATCAAGAACTGTTAGCAGAAGAAGAACACGCTCTGAAAACGACCGTTACGTGGCGAAACATCTCTCTCTTCGTGGCCATTCCGGCAGTTTTGCTGACAGCCTACAGTAGCTATTCCAAAGAGGTGGCACATCAGAACCACATTAAGGAGCACGGCCGTCCAGAGTTTAAGCCTTGGACTCATCTGAGGATCAGAGCCAAACCATGGCCATGGGGAGATGGGAACCACTCTCTCTTCCATAACCCTCACACCAATCCACTACCAGAGGGGTATGAAGACGAACATTGATAGTCGGGTCAAGACTGTAGGACTCGTGGTACTGTGTATGTAGTTGGTTTACAAGTTAAACTTGTTTAGTATAAGTCTTGCCATAGATAATAGTATAGCATGTTATCTGCGGTCTTGTATGTTTAATATTTCGTTGTTGGAAGCTGTGTTGTTTTGTATTCAATGCTGTTCTTCCTGTGTCTGTTATGTTGAGGCTACTGGTAAAATAGTATGGGCATGGATTGTATTACAGTAAAGTAATTGCTACAAAGAGCAGAGGAACTGTCATGTAGTAAAAAGACCCCCCTCCCCCCCCCCGGAACAAATACATAGGCAATTGACCCCCTCTGAAATATTTGGACCCCCTTGTGACTTTGAACCTTTGCAATCGTGGTAGAGGATATGAGCAGCACAGTGAGCACAAACACGCACTGGCACTCAGACACATTTCATCACAGTAGATAATTTTTTATTGAGAGAACTGTCCTAGCAAATTAAGTTAGATCAATAGACTGAATATAGGAACGTTGTACGTTCTGTCACGGAGAATTTAGACCCCCCTATTTTGGTGTTGGTCATGATTGTCGGAGGCTCTTTTCTTCTCACTGAGTGCTGAATCCAGTGAATATAACAATCTGCGGATAGTAAGCCCATGGAGGGAGTGTAGTCTCGCGAGACTAGGAGGGAGTGGTAGAATATTGTGAAGTCTATAATGATGATCAAATAATATGATGATGATGCACTTAAGTTAAACTTCATATTTATAATCTTTTGCACACTGACAGTCTCATTACTTAGCTTAGATTCTAAGAATAGTATCCTATACCTTCTCATGCATGCAGTTAGAGCCTGATGATCCATTCTCTGCATGCTGTGGTAAACGGTACATGGTAAGGGTGGCCTGGTGAAAAAGTTACTGGCACTGTGTAATGTTTGGGGGGAATTACCTAGTACCTGTGTCAGAAAGGGGGCGGATCTCACAACAATGGCCACAATGCAAGCAACGACTACAAAGAAGAGAGTAGAAAGTCGAAAATCTATTGCAGTAGTCCCGTGCCCCACCACGGAGGAAACGACTGAATCTCTTCAATACAAAGTATTCATTCAAAAGTTTCCTCGTCTAGTGGAAGCAGTGAGACCAGTTGTTGTGAAATTTGCTGTACATGCTCTTTCAAAGTCTCTCATCACTAACCATAATAAGACTCAAGCAGAGAATCCTTACAAAGATGACTATGACAGGGCTAGTGTTCTCATGAGTCAGATTCTAGACAAGGTTAAAGATAATGATGCTCATTTTGATGATTTGGTTTGTATCCTTCAAGATTCAAGCCTTACCAAGCTAGCTAGTGAGCTAAAGAGGGCAGTTGATCCTGTTGAAAGCAAATCTAGTGGGGACTCTGGTTCTGAAAGAGGTGCAGAAGTAGTTGGTAGTGGTTTTGAATGTCCATGTGGACACTGCAACATTGAATCATACTTTGAAGATACATCAAAATGCCCGCAAAAACAGAAAAAGCCATTTCCTTACCTAAATGTGACCCGTTTAACTAAAGAGGAAAAAGACACACTAGAACATCAACTCATATATGATACAAATAAAATATGCAGGGAGTTCAAAAGACTATTAGACAGTGTTTTCAAAGCATTAAAGAAAAATGGAACATCAGTGGCTGAGATTAGAAGCACAATATTTTCCTCTGCTGGAGCAGGTCATCCAAAAGCAATTGAACCATCTCATGCTGTTGAGTTAAAGACAATCACAATATTACCTGATTTGAAATCCTTTCTAGCTCGCCACAAGTATTTCTCTTTCATTAATTATGGAATCCTGGAAGAAATCATTGATGAATACTGTGAAGAATGTAGAACAAATCTTGATTGCTACCTTCAAAAATTTAAAGATTTTGGTAGGAGAAATATCTTTGAAATCCCCTCAGATATGTTTAGCTTATCATCCACTTCTGACAAACGACTGATGGTGGTTAAAGTAATAGATGAACTTTGGTTTGGTGGTGAATGTGATACTCCCAGCTGTTCCTTTACTCTGAATGATATCAAAACTATAGAGTCTAATATTTGTGATGTAATTGGACACAAGCAACGCTTTATCCGTCTAATTGATGTTAGCAAGGGCTGTATACAGCTAGCATTTGATATTTTACTATGTCAAGAAGCTCCCATTTTCCCCCTCACTACTTCACAACTGAGTGAGTTGATACACCATGGTATTATAGTCTTACACCAGCCAACTGTTGCTCAAGCCACAATCAGTGACATGCAAGTATTTATGACCCCTCTCGTTTCACCCACTCGGCACAGGACCATTTTTGTTTCACCCGTTGGTGTACGCTCCCCTCTTATTTCACACACTAGTTTGCGCCCCCCTCTCATTTCACGTACTGGTATACGCCCTCCTTTCATTTCATGCACTGGTATCCAGACCCCTCTTATTTCACATGCTGGTGTACGGCCCCCTCTCACTTCACACACTGGAATCTGGACCCCTCTTGTTTCACACACTAGTGATAAAACGCCTTGGCGAGACCAGGTCAGTTTTCCTCCAATAGTAGCAAATGCAGCTAAGCACATACAAAAGAGAACCTATTCAGAAGGTACTTCTTTTGTAAGCAAGCTCCCTCCAGCAGTAGCAAACGTCCCAGCCGAACACATACGAGGATATGTGCATACAAAGAGAGTAAACAGCTATCTCGTAGGAAACACACTGGGAGAAGGCTCCTATTCTAAAGTCAAGGAGGCTTTCCACTCACTAGTTGGAGAAAAGGTAACATCTAACAGTGAATACTCTGTTGTATGTAGATATCTCTCCTATACATGTACTGGTGTTTGCATTGCTTTACTATAGCTTTGTACAAAATAGCACGTTACGATTGTTTGTTCATTGTAGGTAGCTATGAAGATTATAGACAAAAAGAAAGTTCAACAAGATCCTTATGTAGCAAAGAACTTCCAAAGGGAGGCCAAGCTATTGCAAATGGTCCACCACACTAACATTCTACACCTGCTGGAAGTGATAGAAACTGACACAAGTTTCTACCTCATCACAGAGCTGTGTACAGGTAAGAGTTGAGAATGAAGTTTTGGTTGGTAAAGTAGTGAATTTGATTAAATTGAGCTAAACTAGCCCCACAGTAGCATTGTAAACTCGGCGAGAAAATTAGTGCTTGCTTGCAATGGATCAAATTATTTGAAAATTATTTGTGCACAGCATGTACAATCACGGTAGGTGCAACTCCCATCAGTAGCATGCGATTCCCTAGGTTAGATGGTACTTTTAGCTTTGAAGAGTAATCACTACCCAGCTGATACGTAGCATTTGTATATACGTAACCATGCTCAAAATCTAGTACAAAGCCACCTAGCACGCAAGTAATGAAAAGCTTCTGCTGCTGATCAAAGAGGATGCATCACTGACTGGCATATTAATTGTTATTCAATGAATTTTCTAAGCAGAGATTATGACTACTGTCTTGGCTGGCTGACACCTATCTGCTTACCTAGGCCTTTTGTATACGTCTCTGGCAGCTAGTGTCAGTGCATGGCCTGATGCTACTGATCAATGCTCTTCCTTAATATATATATTATTATTATTATTATTCATTTCCACGCCACCATAGGCGCAATGGGGGAAAGGGGGAACAACACACACACAAACAATCATCACAAAAATAAGCAAATAAAAATGAGGAGAGAGAGAGAGATCAGAATCAAGTTCCAGGTTTTGATTTAACTTTGCTGCGTAGCCGTGTCCTGTGAGCAACCGGAGCCCAGAATACATCATCGTGGGATTCGATAACAAATCCAGGTATACACCATCTCTTTGCTGGTAGTCGAGACTGATGCAATCATCACTGTCAAGGTCACTAGTGCTCACACAGTCACTAGAGTGAACGGCACCAATCTTGACACTTGACCTGCTGACCTTCACAGGAGACCAACTGAAACTACCATCGCCCCGATCAACACACACTCCAGGGGTATCATTTGCTTCATAGAAAAACATTGGAGGATCTACTTCAGCTGGGCTCAGGTCTGACTCAGGGATGACAAGTTCAGGACTCTGATGGCACAATGTGATGTCAAGAGATTGTTCCACACTGAGAGAGATTGAGGACTCACCACTACCCACAGACAGGGGAGAAACACAACGAGCTTCATGTCTCAGAGAGGCTGAAGACTCACTACTGCACTGAGGCAGAGGAGAAGCACTATACAGGCTTCAGGAGAGCAGGTCGAATGACTCCGAGACTCACCACTGCACTGAGGCATGGGAGAAACATTACGAGAGGTCGAATGTCTCTGAGACTCACCACTGCACTGAGACAGGGGAGACACACTATGAGCATCAGGAGAGGGACATCTCTGAGAGGCCAAGGCCTCACCACTGCACTGAGACAGCTGAGAACAAGCCTCAGGAGAAGAAAGTGTGTGTGTGTGTGTGAGTGAGTGAGTGTGAGTGAGAGTATGAGTGCACGAGTGCATAAAATTTAGTTTGATTCATTACAAGTATAGATTCTAGCTTCAGTCACAGATTGTTTTTAGTTTTGTTGTTTGCTAATAAATTATTCATAAGTACACAAACACCTGACCAGCTACACCCCACCCCATGAACATGATGATCTAGTCAGATAGACACACATGACTTGATCCTCACTATAATTACATTATTGCCAACAAGGTCACAGTACAGAGTCTAGAGGCTCCTCCTTCGCAAACGTTTCCCTCGAAAAGCAAAAAGAAAAATTAATATTGGAAAAAGAAGAAAAAAAAGACTATTTCAGACTGGTCTTGTCTATGAGACATACAGTCATGAGACCCAGACGATATGGGGAGGGCCAGAGATTGCACAGCTCATGCTTACAGCTCACAATGAAATGACTCATGAGTGTATTTTGTGGTTGAATATAAAGTGGAATAATGCAGTCTTGGCAGCACTGCAGGTATGAACCAGCCCTCTCTCTCTCTCACTCACCAGCTCATGAATATGCAATAGGGAATTCTATGTGAGTTTGTTGACACAACACTGGGCTATGTAATTAACCAAGAACTATGTACCTACAGCACATGTGGTAGGATCAGCTTATGAATAATGCAATCCAGTGAACCAATGTCAACATTGCGTACATCGGTGGTGCTCCATGCTCAAAAAAGGACTTTAGATACCTTCTACATCCAATCTATGTGTCCACTTTAAAGCCTCTTTTTCAGTTGCTAAAATGGCAAACAGTACTATTTTACGGGTTAGGATAGAATTACACTATTAAATCTTTCCCAGCCACATAATATAGGTGGGATTTAGTGTGGGGGTTCAGCATAAACGTACGCTATTTTACGCTAAGCCCATTGCAGTCTTATAGTAATAAAAAGTACCGGGATTTAGTGTACATGTAAGTGGGTACACTTTCTCCTAGCTTATGCCATGGCTGAATATTCAATGTTTATTGGGGCTTAGTGTACTGCTATGTTAAATCCTTCCCAAGAAAATAGCGTACCCCTATGCTAAATCCTTCCCATATACATATAAGAGGAAAATAGCGTCCCCCTACGCTAAATCCCTCCTATATATATGGGTGGGGATTTTAACGTTGCGTACACTGAGATTTTGGCCAGCCCGTCTATATATATTATAGGAGGGAAATAGTGTACCCCCCACACTAAATCCCGCCTATATATATATATATATATATATATAGGTGGGAAAGGTCTAATAGTGTAATTTTGTACAACCCCCTAGGTATTATACAGTTTTACGCAAGATATTCCTGCTACAAGACTAACCATATAGAGTACTCTTGGTCCTGTTCTCCCCAGTGGTAGACCATTCAGCTCCTCTGCCTCACAGATTGGAGGAATCTCGGCCACACCCAGAGGGGAAAACCCTCCCATTTCCAGCGTAATGTGCACCCCATCCAGACTGGCTGAAGGGAGGTCTAAAAAGAAAAAAAGAAAAAGAAAATTCCAATTCAAAAAATCAGTCATTGCAGGCAATAACATTTGCATAACGAGTTTGTATTATTGAACCTATACTGATAATCTGTCAGTACCTTTCAGAGCCCACATGTGGAACAGTACATTCACTTGTCTGTCACTGGGATCGACACTGTCTTCAAAGTTTGGCCGAGAGTGGATTAAGAGAGACACATCAACCTTATCAGGATCCTTCACTGGCTAGTTAGGAGAGATCAAGTGTAATGTAATATTCTTATACATGTGTCAATAATTTCCATACCTGCTGTGCAAAGTAATGCTGCAAGTCTTTGGGAAGAATCTCCTTTAGGAGACCTGTGTCTGTCAGCCTGTGGCTTGGTAGCACCACTATCATCAGTGGCAGGGCAATGTGGTAGTCAGAGAGACCATACACTCCACTAGTGAGAAAGATTATTGGCGCAAAACTCAAGATGTGACTAGTTATATTGACGACCCCTTACCAGGTTGGCAGGCAATGATATGGCATGACTTCACTGAAGATCTGTACGGCTAGGGGATCTTCTGGTCTGTCATGATACTTTAGTGATAGCTGAAACGAACATTCTTCGTCCCACACGCCCAAGACTACTTTGTTCTTGGGTCTATGCAGCCACCAACTACTACGAACATCAGCTTTGGGTCTGTACAGTTGAGCAAGCATTTAAAAACTGTCCCTTTACTTCTCCAATAGTATTCTTACTCATTTCTTCTTGTTTGTTGTTCAACATTGTTGCTGCAAGTTTTTCCTTGAGCTGAAGAAACCGCTTCACTATTTCCACTGGTAATGGTCGCCATTATGATTTGTCACGTGCCGATTTGTCGTTGTCACGTGTTTTTGCTGGTAAACAAAATGGCGGCAGCGAGACAACTGTGGGCTCTTGGAAGAGTAAGTTTTACGCTATATAGGTACATACGAAGCATCGTATTATGCTGCTGTTGTTAATCTCTTTCTAGACTGCCACTAGGAGCTACGCTTCAGCCGCTGCCAGTGGAGAAGTAACCAAAGTAAGCCGACTCAAAACAACCCACCAATTTTGCTCCAAGTTGCACACTACAGTAGTAACGTGTAGGTGTGATTCCTCACTGTAGGCTCCCATTAAAGTGTTTGGTATAGAGGGACGTTATGCACATGCACTCTACTCTGCTGCTTCCAAGCAGAAAGCTATCGAGAAAGTTGAAACCGACCTCAATGACTTTCAGGTAAGGTATTTTGGACTGTAGCAGAGTGTCCTTTAAACTTGCCCATTTTCCTTCAGCAACTAATGACCAAGCACACAGCACTGTCTGAATTTATGGGCAACCCGACATTAAACAAAAGAACGAAACAGAGTTAGTGAGAATTAGCTGAAGTTCGTCTATATGTAGCTGACATTTTATCCCCCAACCAATTCTCACAGGTACTCTTGGAGATGTCCTGAAGGACAAGAAGTACTCTGATCTCACTGTCAATCTCTTCAGTGAGTAGTTAAACACATATTGTATATCACTATTCATTCTCTGTGATACTTCAGGTACACTGGCTGACAACAATAGACTAACAAAGGCTGTGGGAGTGATCAAGGCCTACCAGACCATCATGTGTGCTTACAGAGGAGAGGTCCCTTGTACAGTCACATCTGCTAAGGTTAAAATCAAACAGCAACTGTCACGATTTTGAGGTTATGTCAAATTATTATGTTGTTCTGATTTTGTGTCCTTAGCCTCTCACTGATAAGAATCGACAAGACCTTGAGAAATTACTCAAACAGTTTCTAGAAAAAGGCCAAGTACTAAAACTTGACGTAAAGGTAAGCACGTGCATACAATAGAATTGCACAATCCATAAGTTTGAAAACAAATAGCAGTGCTCATCTCATTCTCCTCCCATTCAAGATTGAACCAGGCATCATTGGTGGGATGATAGTGGATCTAGGAGACAAGTTCATCGACATGTCCACTCGCACCCGGATCAGTAGGATCTTAAAGACTCTGAGAGAGGGACTGTAGCAGCAGTAGTGACATGTATATACCCTTTGTGTATAGTAATCCATTGTTATCTGAATATTAATATTTATACATAGATTTCAAGTTGGCAAAAATAAGTGATATTCTATTTAAAGTAGAGCATAAATGATGGATAGTTAAAGACTGAAAGGCAAAACCTGTAATGCATGTACTGACTGGTATACACATAGTGTGTGTTCACTAAGAAGTGGAATTGGTTGATGATGACCGGATTCTTTCCTTCAAGAATCTAAAAACAAGAATTTATAAATTATTGGTACAACCTTAATACAAAGGTCTTTAAAATCTACAATCATAATATGCACTCACAGTCCATAGACAGCCAGACCCACAGCTCCTGATCCTAGTATCGCAAACAGTGTACCCCAGCCTAGAGCTCTAGTGGCCAACAACACTGGATCTTCATAAACCACTACTTTCTTTCCATTTCGTTGTCTTTTATGATTGAACTGTTCTTCGGCTAATTCATCCATTTCTTCCTTATACACTGACCTTCCACCAACAACACCGAATCCCAGTCCCGAGAATACAGAGAAAAAGACAGCACCCGTGAAAAAGGCTACCTTTGTCCAGGTTGATGCTTGATATGGTCGTTCTTGGTCTTCAATGGACATGATTAGATCATAATGGGCATAGTGGTCTTCTGTTGGTTCATTTTGAGTAGATTTCACAGCTACTGACTGTATATTCTTGTTCTCGTGGCTTGATTTTGAGCCATGATTCATTTTCCTGCAAGTTCAAGTCTTTCCTTTCATTCAGCATAGCAAATTAACTTGACGTCCTTTACCATTTTGCAGCACACCTGATCTTTGACCTTTGTACTTTAGCCTACTCCAAAAGAAAAGCAAACAAGATGGCGGCTCTTTGGAGAGTGAGTTTGAGACGACTTCCCGCTCCCTGGAGGCGAACAATAAGCTCCTTTCATCAAGAACTGTTAGCAGAAGAAGAACACGCTCTGAAAACGACCGTTACGTGGCGAAACATCTCTCTCTTCGTGGCCATTCCGGCAGTTTTGCTGACAGCCTACAGTAGCTATTCCAAAGAGGTGGCACATCAGAACCACATTAAGGAGCACGGCCGTCCAGAGTTTAAGCCTTGGACTCATCTGAGGATCAGAGCCAAACCATGGCCATGGGGAGATGGGAACCACTCTCTCTTCCATAACCCTCACACCAATCCACTACCAGAGGGGTACGAAGACGAACATTGATAGCCAGGTCAAGACTGTAGGACTTGTGGTGCTGTGTATGTAGTTGGTACCAAATTAAACATGTTTAGTGAGGTATTTATACTTGTATTCTTTTGTTATTGGCAACTGTGTTGTTTCATAATCAATGCTGTTGACTTATGATGTCTACTATATGATTGTTGAGTAAAAACTGAGTAGAACTTGTGTTCACAAAGCAGCTCCCGCTCCGTTGGAGAAGAATAATATTATTGTGGCATTAAAATTTTGGCATAATTATAGGCCTAATTATTATGTAATGTTTGGGGGAATTACCCTGTGACCCAAACAGGGTGGGTCTCGATCTCGCAACAACAATGGCCACAATGATGGAAACAGCAGCTTCAAAGAAGAGAGTGGAAAGTCTAAAATCCACTGCAGTAGCTCCCACCGTGGAGGAAATATCTGAATCTCTTCGATATAAAGTGTTTATTCAAGAGTTTCCTCGTCTAGTGGAAGCTGTGAGACCAGTTGTGGTGAAATTTGCGGTACATGCTCTTTCAAAGTCTCTCATCACCAACTACAATAAAACTCAGGCAGAGAATCCTCACGCTCATGAATATGACAGGGCTAGTGTCCTCATGAGTCAGATCCTACCCAAGATCAAAGACAGTGATGCTCATTTTGATGATTTGGTTGGTGTCCTTCAAGAATCAAACCTTACCAAGCTAGCTAGTGAGCTAAAGAGGGCAGCTGATCCTGTTGAAAACAAATTAAGTGGAGATTCTGATTCAGAAAAAGGTGCAGAAGTAGTTTGTAGTGGTTTTGAATGTCCCTGTGGAAACTGTAGCATTGAATCATACTTTGAAAATACATCGAAATGCCCACAAAAACACAAAAAGCCATTTCCTTACCTCAACATGAGCCGTCTAACAGAGGAGGAAAAAGACACACTCGAACATCAACTCATAGATGATACAAATAGAATATGTAGGGAGTTTAGTAGGCTATCTGACAATGTTTTTAAAGCGTTGAAGGAAAACAGGACATCTGTGAGTGAGATTAGAAGCACAATATTTTCTAATGCTGGAGTAGGTCATCCAAAGGCAATTCAACCATCTCATGCTGATAAGTTGGACAATATATCAACGTTACCTGATTTAAAATCCTTCCTAATTTACAACAAGTATTTCTCTTTCATTAATTATGGAATCCTAGAAGAAGTAATTGATAAGCATTGTGAAGAATGTAGGACGGATCTTGATCATTACCTTAAAAAATTTAAAGATTTTGGTAGGAGAAATATCTTTGAAATCCCCTCAGATGTCTTTAGTTCATCGTCTACTTCTGACAAACGACTGATGGTAGTTAAAGTTGTAGATGAACTTTGGTTTGGTGGTGAACCTGATACTCCCACCTGTTCCTTTACTCTGAACGACATTAAAACTATACAATCTAAAATTTCTGGCGTAATTGGACACAATCGACGCTTTATCCGTCTAAAAGATGTTGGCAAGGGCTGTATACAACTGGCATTTGATATTTTACCATATCAAGTAACTTCAATTTTCCCCCTCACAACTTCACAGTTGAGTGGGCTGATACACCATGGTATTATTGTCTTATATCAACCAACTATTGCTCAGGCCCCAATCAGTGACATTCAGTCTGACCTGCAGGACTTAGCATTTAAGACCCCTCTCGTTTCACACGATGATGACAAGATCACTCGGCAAGAGCAAGTGAGTTTGCCTCCAGTGGTAGCAAATATTCCAGCTACATGCATACAAAAGAGAGTATATTATTCAGAAGATGCTTCTCTTGTAAGCAAGCTCCCTCCAGCAGTAGCAAACGTCCCAGCCAAACACATACAAGGATATTTGCATACAAAGCGAGTGAACAGCTATCTCATAGGAAACACACTGGGAGAAGGCTCCTTTGCTATAGTCAAGGAGGCTTTCCACTCACTAGTTGGAGAAAAGGTATAAAATTTCAGTTTAGATACTTCTTAATTAACCACAAAAACAACAGTTATAACTGATTGTTTGGTTTATGATATTGTAGGTGGCCATGAAGATCATGGACAAAAAGAAAGCCCAACAAGATCCTTATGTAGCAAAGAACTTCCAAAAAGAGGCCAAGCTATTGCAAATGGTCCACCACACTAACATTCTACACCTGCTGGAAGTGATAGAAACCGACACAAGTTTCTACCTCATCACAGAGCTGTGTACAGGTAAGAGTTGAGAATAAACTTTTGATTGGCAAAGTAGTGGACTTGATCTCATTATTTGTGTGCAATGATTTTTTAACAGGTGGTGATCTAATGAGGTACATTTACAAGAAAGAGAAACTTGATGAAACTGAAACGAGAAAGTTTATGAGACAAATCGTATCGGCAGTGGACCATCTTCACAAGGCAGGGATCATCCACAGGTATAACTATATGATTGACTCAATGACTAAAGCTAGTTGTATTGATAGTGTACTTGTAAGATGTTCATATACAGTATCTCCATGCTGTAACATTAGCTATCTTCTTATGGCGTAAATTTTACTTTTGATGAATTTTATTAGTTCTCTATTAAAAAGTGTAGTTTGGCTTGAGCACAAAGACCACTCTAGCTGATTGTGGGTGATTCTTCTTCATCAGGCCTAGCATTTCTATATAATTATACCACGCATATGATGTAGCCAGCTGCTTAACTGTTACTCAGGAACTTCAGATTAAAAGTTAATGACATTAATTGGTCATTGTAGCATAGTTGAATTGCCAGCAGTGGTTGCTACGCATATGCTTGCCTTTCACTGAGTTGCTTATGCCAGTGTTATTAATATTTATACAGATGCCTGTGCATGCATCTAGCAGTGTACATCAATAACTTCATTTGCTTGCCACACTCAATCCTTGTATATTATGGTATGTAGCTACGGTACATGCATAGTGTGACTAGACTCAGAGGAGGTACGACATGAGTACACCTTTGCTGAGCTGGCAAGTCCGTTAATTACATTCTGATCATGTGACCGCAATACTTCACAATAAGAGTTGATCACGTGCACCCATTTGCCAGCTCAGCAAAGGCGCACTCGTGTCATACCTCCTGGACTAGACTGATAAGCAAAATGTGTGTGAGATAACTTAATTTAGCATTTCATCTTAATGTATAATAATGTTATTGCACCATGCATATGTGCATACACACATACTCACACACACATACAGAGATTTAAAAGTTGAAAATATGCTCCTTGATAGCAATCAAGATATCAAAATTACTGGTATGTTGACCGATCTTATAATTGTAATGGTTTAATCCTCTATTCAGTGCTCTCCATAACATAAGATTGCACAATATAATGTCGCTGTAGATTTCGGCTTGAGCGAAGAGTTCATTCAGGGAGAGAATAGTCTTGTTCATCGCAACACACAGTGTGGCTCTCCAGCATATACTGCACCAGAGCTACTGGGACACAAGGAATATGGACCAGAAGTGGACATTTGGAGCATGTAAGTAGACCGACATGCATGAGTTAATTCATGTGAGTAATCACTCATTCTATTCATAATCCTATAGTGGTGTGATCATGTATGTATTGTTGACTGGGTGCCTTCCTTACACTGTTGAGCCATTCAACATCATTGCTCTACATACAAAGATGTTAAAGAACAAGATGAACCCAATACCAGAGAGTCTATCTTCAAGTACGTAAGAGATATGAAATGATATTCTGGAAAATCATTTAGAGTGTTTCCAGGTTGCAAGGATTTGTTGTCTCACTTGCTGAGGTCAAATCCTAAAGAGAGAATCAAGATGGCTGATATAGTGACTCACCCTTGGATAAATGAAGGCCACACTCTTCCTTTTGGTCCAGCTCCTTTCCCAAACAAGATGCAGTTATATGATATTGATGATGACATCACACAACACATGGTGTTCGTGCTTAAGGTACATGTTCAACCTCAAACAATATTGAATGGAATTGACACGATAATAAAACCAATTTCACACTAAGATATGTTACAATGAACTTAATGCAAATCACCTTATCTACTTTAGTTGAAAGAATCTGTAGAAGAACTCAAACAGGAACTTCTCTCCAACAGACCTACAGCTGCTTCAGCTGTTTATCACCTCTTGGTGGCGAGACTTACAAGGTAAACAACCCTGAAAACTAATTCTTGGGAACTATTTTACACCTCTTTGTCTTATTATCCAGGTATCGCCATCAGTTTAAATCTCGTCAAGTACGTCCTCCACCCAGGCCCAAGAGGTTCCCTCGGGATCAGGGTTTCTATGAGGGAGCTGAAGATGATGCCCGGACCACAGTCAGCGTACCGGCTAGAAGAGAATACACAAGGCGTGTAAGAGTAAGCGTGAATGTGCAACCATACAAGCCGAGAAATGTGCATCCATCCTCCAACAGCTCACTAGACTCTGGATTCTCTTCCTCTATGAGTCTACACACAACCAGTGTAAGTATGCTGAATAATCCACATGCAGATCAAGTCTTGATTTTTATGTGTTATTCATTGATGTTATGTACACAGTACACACCTGACAATTATTTCCAGAGCACACGACTTGTTGGTGCAATTCAATTTGAAGTCAAGACAGATTTGAGTACAGAGGCTATCATAAGTGAGGTACTGCGAGTTGCTGACACCATGAAGATGAGAGAGATCGAACAGAGTGCTAAGAATACGGTCACCTGCTTGTGCCGGGGGATAAGGTTTCAAGTGACCATCTTTAAAGACTTACACAACGTGTGTACGATGCTCTTCCAGTGGTTGACAGGAGGGGAGTATGACTCATACGAATCCATTTGTGACCACCTGATGCAACAAATTAAGTTTTAAATTTAAGATTGTATGATTGTGTCAGCTGAGTCTTTTTTTACATCATGATAGCCATAATATTATTATTATGATTAGGTAGGTAGATTATAACTTTTTTAACATAATCATGTAATAATTTACTATACATGTATACATTATATGTGTGCATATTTTAGTGGTAGTTGATTTATCCATATTAATGACTTTCAGAACAATAATCCTAGGTGCAACTAACGTCTCTTATAAATACACGGCTTGAGTTGAATCTGAGGAAGACTCTCTCCTCCTGAGATCTTCTTAGCCTCTCTTTCGAACTCAAACTCCACAAACATCTTGCTAAATGTCTCACTGCTCACCAATGTGAAACCAACTGCCTCAACATCCACAGACTCAAATCTACTCTGGATCTCACAAATCTTCATCCGTGGCCGTGGGGAGATGGGAACCACTCTCTCTTCCATAACCCTCACACCAATTCACTGCCAGAGGGATATGAAGATGAACATTGATAGCCAGGTCTTATATTATGAGTGGAAATTGCGGTCAGCCAATATCCTATAATGCGCATGCGCATAATTGTAACGCTGTGCCTCTAGGCCCGGGTCCGTATACTAAGCTAAATATACTGTAGTCAATGGAACCGTGACTCTATATGCCTGCACGCTAGAGTGCCGGTAAATCCGGATACTATAAACAGGCAATACAAAATCAATAGGAAAGTACCGTGTCTCGAGACACTTTGTAATTAAGCCTCGGCACGTGCGTAGCACGTGCAGAGGATTACGGTAGTCGTTTTGTCTGTCTGTCTGTCTGTCTGTTCCATCGAAATCTCAAGAAAGGCAGCTCTAGCGACAAAATTGATGGTACTTACGTTCATAACTCCGAATGATCTTGTAAACATATATATATTTTTTTCTTTCCAAAACACTGTAGTTGCTGAGATTTGAGGCTTTTGTGCTTCTTTGAGCGCTTAGCTTCGAGACCACGCCTACTGATTTGGTGTGCGTTATCTAGAATTCGAAGCAGAGCAGACTGATTCAGATTCAGTCAAAGCTGCTGTTGCTGTTAGTCATTGTTGTTTGGCAAGACAGACAGGAGTTGGCCTGCTTTCTATGTAAGCATATAGGGCATGCATACATTTTTTCATAGAAGCTAATGCATCAGTGGTTCAAATTATACTATGATAGTTTAGACTCAAGTTCACTATCTGACAGGTGAGCATTCCAATAATCATAGCAAAGCTCATCTGGTATATCATCTGTGACATTTGCTGCTTTACCATAGTTAGCTATGTGTATGTATAAAGCGTATTGTGAACAACTCAGCAGGCTCTCTCTGGCCTCAGTATATGCCTGCGTGGGCCTAGCCTGAGGTGTTTAAGTTCTTAATACTGAGTTATGATACACTGTTTTACAGAATGTATGCATGTATCTGTGCTAGCTAGTTGAGTGTGCCGAGGCTTATGCACCATCGGTGCCTTCATTGTAATTGTGATACTCATTATTGTGTTGTTTTTATATTTGTGTCTGCAGATGTGCCTGTAATGTAAATTTTTAGCTACCAGTCACTCGTAGCTTTATTTTATGTCTGTACACCCACTGTTGGTTACTGTTTGCTTATTTATTGTAAGAGCTTTGACTCTTCCCCATTCTGGGGCAGTCTTATTAACATTGACATTGACATTGAGATTGACATTGACATAATATTATTAGCACTCCAACAAGAGGAGCATACACATAGCTACAAGACAAAGTATTCTTAAAGATAAATATTAGTTATAGTATTCAAATAATTATAGAATATAGATATAATTAAGCAGTACACATAAAATATATCTCATCTTCCAAGTGACAGTTACAGTGTCGATTGACCGGGCACCACGAACAAAATCAGCATTGAATAAAGATATCAGCAATGAAGGACGGAAGCTTAGCTGCACTGGCCAAAATTCTTCTAGATCTGAGGACAACAATATTGTAGATGCTCTGAAGATTGGCAATCTGATGCAAGATGCCGGAGACATTCCATAATGAAGAGCCATATAAGGAGAGACAAAAACTAGCAAAGAGACGTGTTAAGACAAATGGGTCACAACAGGAGAAGAGATGTAGGATGCAATTTGTCTTTGAACATAGTTCCTTAATTAGTTATTGCAGACATGTCCTCATCATCTGACAGATTATACGTAAGAATATATGACCAAGGTGACATGCCGACTTCAAGATAGTTAAAGACTGGCCCAAAAAAAATAAACTTAGGTTGAACTGAGTCATTTGATTTAAAAAACTTCACAACCTGAGTTTTATCAGGATTAAACATCAAATTATGCTTCTTTGCAAATGATGCACAGACAGTGAGCAAACAGCGCAAGATCACTCAAGATTCTCAAGATCACTTAGGAGTTCATCAATGTAGATTGTAAAGAGAACAGGGGACAATACTCCTCCTTGTCTAACTCCATTGGTTGATGAAAAGCTAGCTTAGAGATGATCACACCATCTAACCTGATCACACCATCTAACCTTAAGGAATTGTGAAGAGTACCACGAAAGCAATAGACGTACTACCACAGGAGAAAGATCTTGTCCAAAAGCTTTTGGAAAAGAATGCAGTGATCAACCCTATCAAAAGCTTTGCTAGCATCCAGAAAACACCCATAAACATTGGTGTCTTTGTTCAAGTAACTCTGAATGACATTCTTTAGCAAGCCAGTACATAGATCAGCTGAGAAACTAGGTTTGAAGCCAAACTGCAAAGAGGAGGTAGAAAAAGCTGATTGAAACTGAAATAGAATGCACCATTCAAAGAACAAGGTAGGAGCCCGGGCAATTGGACGATAGTTATCTGAGTTGGAGGAGTCTTTACCAGGCTTAGAGATTGGCACAAGAGTGCAATCCCTAAGAGGTGTAGGAAAATATCCGTGACGAATCATACCAGTAAATAACTCCGAAAGAGGAACACAAAGAGCATCTTTAGCCAAGATAAAATGATCAGAGACAAAGGCAGACCCGTCATGCTTACTGTGTTTCTAGTGAGCTGTGAAAGAGCATCATACACTGAATCTGGTGAAATGACAATGGAAGAGATATCAGATTCAGATATGGAGAAATTAATCTTATCCATTAGTTGAGCACAAGCTTCAGTAGAGGAGTCAGGATTAAGATTGAGAAGAGACTCAAGCTTAGATGCAAAAGCAGAAGATACATCAGCAGGAGAGGATAAACCATCAATAGTGGGTGCCACAGACTTGCTATTAGAAGACTTAGAAATCCTTCTAATTTGCTTCCAGAAGGACTGTGGGTCAGAGTTCAGAAGAGAGTTTGCAAGATTCTCACGGCAGATGTGGTTCTGGCTGAGGACAACCACAATCTGTCCAAACCTTGTTCCAGAAATCAGCCGAATCTTTCAACTTAGAAGCAGAGATGTTCCAACCTGGGAGACAAGACTGACGAAGGTTAGAGGCTTAGAGCTGTTGCCACGCTTGAATTTTGGTAGACATAAGTTGGAAGCCGACTCAACACACCAAAGAAGATGCTCATAATAGTTGTCCATTGCTTGACAGTGGGCAGAGCAAGTAGGATCTTTACAATTGAGAATATCCTGGTGTATCTCAGGGATGGCAGATCGAAGATGATCACAATATGCTGACATATGTTCAGGGGAAACTTTAGACCAGTTAACAGAGGAATTAGAAGAATGAGAGGTATAACTATGAGAATTATTGAAGATAGAGAGAGAGAGGACAGAAAAAATGAATCAGGAAAATTACAAGTAAAATAAAGTGGGAGATGATCAGAGAAATTATTAATTGAGTCAAGTGTGAAAACATTACTACAAAGCAAAGAGTCAGAAAAGGAGAGAACGTAATCAACAGAGGAGTAGTGACCAAGATCATCACTATGATAGGTGAAGTTAATATTAGAGGAATTATCAACAAAAATCAAATTATGATTAAAACATAAAAGAACAAAGTTCAGAGTAGTTGTAATGGGCTCAGGTCGGGAAAAGTCAACATTAAAATCACCAGCAATTATAATGCTGTCACAAACTTCTGAAGAGATTAGAGCATCAAGCTCACAAAGACATTCAGTGTAAACATGAGGAAATGCAGAAGATGTAGGGAGATAGACACACACACACAAAAAGTGGATTATCAGCATGATTGTTACTTAATGTTAAAGACACAGCGCAAAGTCTAGAGGAATGAATAAATATTCTACGGATACAAGAATAGAGAGACTTGTGATACAGAATACCACAACCACCATCAGTGACGGGCGGCCAAGAAGAAGTTCAGAGGAGTCCATGCCACTAACACCAATAGAACAAAAATCATTAGATAATGTATTCAAGACATCAAGATGTTCACTGGCGTAAAAGCCAGCGTTCTTGAATGAAACACAGATCACATGAATGAAGTAGAAGCCACAGTTTTAGTTGACTCAAAAGGAGAGGTATCACGAGAAGAGCGAGGTTTGTCTAGTGATTTGTGAGACAGAGACTGGCGAGACTGAGGAGGGAGATCCTCACGTAAGAACAAATATTATTTTGAAAAAGATTTGAGGTTCCACCGAGAAGCAAGAAGCAAACGACGGTCCCAAGCATTGGCAAACTTAATTAGGAGAGGTCTAGGACGAGGAGAAGCTGAGTCATCATCTGGATAATATTCATTGCTAGCCGACCGGCACAGCGCGCCGGGCCCGATCGATCGCGAGTCGGTAATTTCCCTGGGCCCGTCCCCGATCGTAGCGGTACATATATAAAGTGATTGATTGATTGATATTACGCAACTAGTGGCCGATTCCCTTTTATAGGTGGAGACACAAAATTAACTATAGACTAAATCTGCGTGTCATTTTATACCGAGCAAGATTGACTTGACTTGTCATAATGGACTCCCAGGAGGACTCTCAGAAACAACTGCACGCGCAACTGCATAACTGCAACCAACTGCCGCATTCTGCGACAGTGATGTTCCAGGAGGGCTCCAAGGTATATAACATGAGTAATTTACCGGCTAGGCAGGTTTAATTAATAATAGGAGACCACGATGTTTTACAGAAAATTAGTTATAATTATACGTATAATTATTTTTTTTCAGCCTGTTTCGGATATGACACCAAGCGAATTACGTGCCTGGTTGAAGCTAAAGTTGGCGGAGAAAAAAATTTACGATTTTGACGGTCAAGTTTTTGAAGGTCAGACTCCTTACAATTATTTTTGATGCAACCCATGAGATTGTAATAATTATTAGATATCTCTAGCTATACACTATTTTTCTATTATTTCTAGATGAAAAAATTAGTGGAGAAGCATTTCTAACGCTAACTCGAGAGCAATTGAGGCATGAATTGAACTTCACAATTGGAGAGGCAAACATAATTTGTCGCATCATAACTGAAGTAAGCTTGCAAGAATAATAAACATTATATTAATCTTAATTACCTTGTATAATATTATATAATAATTACTATAATAGGAATTGGTCAAATGTCCCACACAATTCAATGCAAAATGCTCTTGTATAATTATACCCCCATAAAAAAATATTATACATAACAGAATAAAGTTGAGTTACTCAGATCGAGGCACTCTCTGACAGTATTTGTCATAAAAATTAATACATAACTTGTACTGCATAGCTACTAGAACTTCCTATAAACTGATCACTCTATATATTATCATGCAATTTGCTATAATAGTAATTATTATTGTTTAATTATTCATTGCATACAAATTTGATACTATATCATGTATACTGATAGTGCCTTGCCAAGTTGACAGCCACACAACAATCTGAGCCTGCTGATGACTGCATGGAATCTAGTCTACCATCTGTAGCAGTACCACTCAGTACTAAGCAGCATGATAATTATTACAGTAAGTTGCATGGTGGTGTGTTTTTCCTTTACACTTAATATCAGCTATGTTTATAATTACACATCAGATACAGACACCTCAAGAAAGAAGAATGATGCCACTATTCGGAGGATTGCTACTGATAGTGGTATAATAGTAATAATAAATTTCCTTCCAGCTAAGCTTAAGGTTGCACATACAGTACTCGTGCCTTCTGATTTACCACATGCAATTGCAGCATCCTTCACAGGGGATATAAAGCCATCGGTCCCAAGGGACCTATGTTTATTAGTCCTAGGCTATTTGCAGGGGCTCGTTAGCCGTGGTGAAATTCACCTCCTCATTTTTGGGGGTAGAGCTGAGTCAACTGAGGGACCTAAGCAGGGGTTGGTTTGTTACCAACAATAAAATGTGTGACGTTTTTGTTGACAAACGTGCAATATACGTACACGTACTCAAGCTAGTGAATCCGGATATGGTACTCAGAACGTGCTAGAAACAAAACAAAATGAAGGCACCGATGGTGCATAAGCCTCGGCACATTTCACCAAAATACGTAACTAAAATTAATATGAATAATATTATGCACAAAATAAGACCAAGAGTACCATTAGCTAGTAATTCATTGGTCTCACAGGCATGTCTGAAGTCTGGCCTGTGAGACTACCAATTAATCTAGTGACTTGACTGTCTACTGATAGCAGTAGCCAGCCTGCAGGCTATAGTGGCAGTGACATCAGTGAAAACTACCGAGTCCGGGCAGCCATTTAGTGATGGTGCATGAAAACTTGAAAAGATGTTCATTTCACATTTACATATAGTCTTAATACTACAAGACCAATGTTGATGATTCCATAGTAATACATCTATGATGATTCAGCTAGGACTCAATCATGGTGCACTGAGCTAGTACTCAGTGAGACTCTGAAGGACCACTGACTTGAAGCCACTATGATGTACAGTTCTCAGTATATATAGTGTNAACATGACCACCCTAGTGGTTTTCCAGTAATGGAATACAGTATGTTAATGGTAGCCTCCTACACAGGCCTCCCCCCATAAAATATGCACCAGGAGAAAAGAGGGGAAGGCCTGGTAAAACTTCCTCATGCCTTATGTCAAAAATCTTATTCGTGAAATGCGTGGGCAACACTAACTGCACACCTTTACCGTCGCCAACAAATTATAACTTTATCAACTTCTGAGTCTATAACAGTGCTATTATAGCCAAATATCTGCTAATAAAAGTGATTTCAACAAAACGAGCTATTAGCACACAAAAAAGAAGAAAGAAATCTTATACTGGTAGCCTTTTGGATATCGGCAGTACCTACAGAATTTACTTTTTTTCTCTAACACAAGAAAAACTTAGCTCAATACTCTAGTAGTCTGATCACACACACATGCTGCATGTTAGTCTATTGAGCTAGACCCTTTTTCTACCCCTGACATGTGGCATGTCAGGGGTACAAAAAGGGTCTAGCTCGATAGACTAGCTGCATGTTGGACTATGCCTTCCACCCACGCTAACTAATTACGTGTCTACCACTCTTCTACCTTTGTGTTACTTCTCTAACAAATCATGTGAGAGGCTTTACCAGGCCTTCCCTGGCTAAACTTTGCAGCTTGTGAAATATAAAATATGCGCTGGGGAAGGCCTGGGAACAAGGCTATGTTAATGGGATCTTGCTGGAAACTGTGGCATGTTTCTGAAACTGAATTAAGCCAGTATACATGCAATTGCTATTTATTTACTAATGTGTACCCCTTGTGTGCTTTTAGTAATAGATTTTAGTGTGCACCAGTGCAGGTTGTAGTACACACTGATTCCAGGAATATTTTAACCACTGTACTACAGTTACATGAACTGCCAGATTGTGGTAACTGTTTCCCAGTAGTCACTGTAACTGTTTCCCCCACTAGCCTCATTCTCAGGCCCTCCCCATTGACTTTCCCACCACACTGTATTAGTTTTTCAGCTACATAATTCCCATGAACTGGTTAGCTAGTCTGGGCTCTCCCTCTTTCCTTTTCAAAATTTTATTTTGGTGATTGAACCTGACTATGATTCTCTCCCTTTTAATTGGTGGTTAATGTTTGTGGGGAGAGATCTGGAGAGCAGGCTGGACCACAACCTGACGATGCAGACATGTAATCTTGTACTGTAATGAAGCCATTCTTCAGAGAAAAGCAACATGTACAAAACACATGTACCCCAGAGGAGGTCCGACATATGTGGGCCACTTCGTAATCAAAAAGGTCATGTGTTTACATTTCCTCGTCTTGATTTGAGGCGTTTTCTACGATTCATCACGACTTTAATTTAGCAGGTATTCCGACAGAGTAACTAGGGAGAGAAGGATTCCTAACTTTTTCAAGGCATTAAAGCGAAAGAGAAAAAGTGAGCTACATGACTGACATCACATGATCTCATTTATAATGCAATTAACCTGTAATGGTCCACAGATGTCGGACCTCCTCTACATGTACCCTAGTAAAACTCTTTCATACCCCTAGTTACTGGTTGCATGAATTCAAACCGTTATGACAGTATTAGCACATCATTGATCATTGTTTGAACCATTTGAGATACAGAGGATGAGGAGTTAATGGGAGGCTTGCGAGTAAAAATTTCATTTCATTTTTTTACACTTAAATGGTCTACTAAGAGTGCTGATTTCATATCTAAAGCTCAAAAAAAAAACATAAAAATTTATTGGCTGCAAAAATGGGTGCTGGTTTTTTTTGCTCAAGCAACAGCATTGCATTGCACATCCTGAGTGGGTGGGGTGTTTGTGTGACGTCAGAGTGAGAACCGCGTGGTCGAACTCTGTATAGCTAGTCAGCTAGTCATCTATGCCTTATGGTCAGACACTGCGTTGCTGCTGGGTGCTCTAACACTCACAGTGACGCTGTGAGTTAGCATAAATTCCCTAGAGACCCTGAACTCAGGCTCAAGTGGGAAAAGCAAGTTCAGAGGACAAGAGACCAATGGAAGGCTACTGAAAGCAGTTTCTTGTGTAGTGATTACTTTGAGCAGGACTGTTTTGAGACGGATTCCATTATTGCTGGACCACTGGGTCTACAGAAGAGGAAAAGATTGGAGGAAGGTGCTGTACCCACAATATTTGTGAAATATGCCGCTAATACCAAATGACTATATTAAACTCAAATAACATTTATACAAGTAGTAAAAATTTCAAAAAAATAAAGAGTGTAGGAATGGGCAGTGCGGGAAAAAGTAATGAAACAAGGAATGTCTCAATTTCGGCACATGACTACTTCATTTTTCTTTTTTTATTATTCCTCATATCTTGTAGCCTTTATACATACAATGATCTTGATCTGTACTATCATAGTTTCAAGTTTATAGATTCAAATTGTTTCCAAATGGTTAGGTAGGAATATGAAGTATTAAGTACACATCATAGACTTAGCGATGTCAGACAAAAAAATAAAGTTTTCTGGATTGCTAATCTGTGCTCAGATTTGAATAGAGGACATCAGTAGGAACTCAGCGATACCCATAGTTTGCTTGTTTCTTTGCTCAACTGATGACACGCACACTTTGTTGTTTTAAAAATATTTGAAATTTTCTCCATGACCTCGTATATTTAGATATGCGCGGAAGTGGCACAATTCAATATACGCGCGCGCGTAAACAGTTTAGGTGCTGTATTATAAATTCTCATAACTCAAGTTAGGAAGGTCATAGCAAGTTGAAATTTGGACTGTTAGACTCAGGAATGACCAGAGATTCACATGAACACACAAAATAAAAACAACAACATAAAACCAGTCAGAATTCCATTACACGGACTTCTCCATTAGCCATATCTTGAAGTAACGGGTACGAGTATTCATCATCTTCGTCATCATACACCACTCTGTACTCACCACTCTCATTATTGTATCCTAGAACTGTTCCTCTATACCAGACAAGGCCCTCTTCAGTACTGAATTGGTGTTCAATTCTCCTGTAGATCAAAAGTTCCGGATCACGATTTAGTTCTTCTGTTGACAGTGGTGATGGTGTCTCTGGTGTACAGAACAGCTTTAACAGGTTTGCCTTCAACTCAGAATGTGTAAACAGCCTTTTCTGGTGAGAAAACAGGAAGACTGTCTTGTCTGGGTGTGTCTGACACAAGACTTTCTTACGAAACTTCAATTGTAGTTTCAAAATATCGCATTTCTGTTTCAAGGTACGGAGTTTTGCTAGTCCTACTTCTACCTCACTCTCAGTAGTCCATAAGCCCACCTTTTGGATCTGCTTCGTAAGATTTTCCTTTTCTCTTATCTCCTTTTCCTTCTTCCTCTGTATTTCCAATTCCCTTTGCTGCACACACTCTCGTCTCTTAGCGCTGATTTCATCCCTTCGCTTTCTGAAATTGACTTTATGAACTGTTGACAGAGAACGAGCGGCCTTCAAAAGTCTCTCTCTTTCCTCAGGCGATTTAGAGTGCAACCACTCAGAGGTCTTGTTGTGAGAGAAAAGCAACATGGATTCAAGTGCGATACAGGTGGCATTGGGTTTTTCTGAGAGCATTCTATCCAAAACAGCAAAGTCCCGTTCCGGACTCACATTTGTTGTTGGAACAGACTCAACTTCTTTCACAACAGTAGCATCTGACACTGAATAATGAACTCCTCCCGGTAAGTGGTCAATAAGCATTCTTTGCATAGTCAGCACAAATGACTTGAACAACATTTGAAGGATTTCCTGGACCATTGAATCATCTAGTGTAGATGTGAACAGCATCTTATAAACTTCATCTTTGTCTCTATCATCAAATATTTCCAGCCTATCATTGCCTTCCATAGCTTCTTGTGCATCCTCTCCCCACATCTCTAGTTTCTCCACTATCTTTGTATATATGTCACTCATGTCCAGTACTGACACCGACGAGAGCACCATATGTCTCCATAATGGACCAGTCAACAGTTTATCGATGATTCCTAATGCCCTGCATCCAGCTGCATACTGAGGCACTTTTAGGTTTGACAAAACAGCTTGAAGAAGAAGATTTAATGATCCGTGGGCTTCTGTTAGATACTCCATCATGTTCTTTCTCAAATAATACACACCTGCAGCATCGTAGAAAAGTATGTTGAAACGATTACCATGAAATGCTGCCAATGGAATCTTATCAATCCCCTTACTACGAAGATAGGCTCGGAAGTATGTTGAGCAACCAGCTTGCTGCGATCCTCTTCTATGAAAGGCTTTACAAGCTGTACGGATGAGTTGCTGGGTACCAGATGAGGAAGAACTGTTAGTAGGTAGATCACCTTCAAACGTTGACTCCCATTGCTTTAGTGTAGCTTCTGCTGAATCAGCTAATGCAACAATAAAATGGAGTCCGCAAAAAAAATTATTCATTCTTGTATACTGTTCTCTTTCTGAATCGCTCAATTCAGACCAACCATCCACAACATCTGGCAGTATGTCAGCTCGGTATTCAGCAAGGAGTTCGTTAAAGAGCTTTTCAGCAGCATGGCGATCTGACATGGTATTCTTTAACTTAGATATAATTGCAGAAGACACTGATGATGCCCCTAGTTCTTTCTGTACAGTGTCAATATCCTCAAGGATCTCTTTGAAAGTACTCAGGCTATCTTCAGCAGAACCAGAAAAGATGTGACGGAGACCAAGTGTGTATGTACCAGTGACAGTTGCCACATCATATGTAGCATAGTGCTCTCCATACTTCGTAGTACCGTCAGTCTGCAATGTATTAAATTCTCTCTTGTCATCATTGAGCTCTTCTCCTAATTGTGCATGAGCCACAGTTAAACACTCTACCATCATCTGACACAGAAGGGCTTTGCTAGGCATGCGATCCAAGGACTTGTGAGCAAGGTTGGTAATCACAGATTTGATAACAGGAACAATGTTCCTTACTCCTACATTTAAGGACAAGAGTTCATAACAGCAGACACGAATGTCATCAGTGTATTTGCCTTTGTGAAATGTTGCTATCTCGTCATTAAGATTTGATGACATGATCTCTTCAACTGTCTCCCTTAACTGAATATTGTCATCTTCTAAGTGACAAACCTCTCCTCTGAGTTCTTCAATTGTCTGCTGCTTGTCAACAATTTCATGAATTTCTCTCTCTTCAAAGGACATTTTTAGTTGTTGAACCTGAGCCCTCCAATAGTCAGCTCTATGACGTAACTTGTCCTTGTGTCGCTTTAGTTCCTGAACCTGAGGTTTAAGTTGTGATACTTTTTTTTGCAAACTCTCAGCCTCATTTTTATGTAAATCAAGGTCTTTTGCTTGTTGCACGATAGTCTTGTCTCTACGCTTGAGTTTTTTTGTAGCATTACGTTGGATAGCATACATTTTCTCTCGTAATTTGTCAGTATTTTCCTTTACATCTTTAAGCGACTTGTTCTCTTCATTAACTTTAGCTATCTCCTTGCAAAGATCGACATTCACAGCTTTTAAAACTCGATTTTCTTCTGGACAAGTATGGGCACATGTCACAGTTTGCAAAGGTTGAGTAGATTTTAGCTCACCCTTAACCACAAACAATCGAGGAAGTTGGTAATCTTCATTCAGAAAGGCTAAAATTTTTTGGTCCTTTTCAGCAGAATTCCGAATTTTTTTAAGTTTACTAAGTCTTGCCTCAAGACGAATAACACTTTGCCTAATTGACTTCACTGTAGGTGGAGATTGGCTAGGCCACAGTTTTCCAAATAGGCATGATAACCATCGACTCAGAGTAGCAAATGTGCACTTAGGATACCTGTTCAGGAACTGATATAGATCAAGTACATGCTCATTGGTGACCTTTTGTACTTGTTTGAGTTTTGGTATGTCTTCATCTACAGTAAAGTCAGGTATATACGCAAGAAGTGACGCTCCCTTGATACCAAGTTTCTGCAAACTAGAACTAACATCTGGCACATCTGCAACAGCCATGTGAGTGTCCTGAAGGTTATAAATGACAACATGGCACTTTTGAAGCTCAATAGGGAAGTGAAAAGTATCATAAACATATTAAAAAAACAGCTCAAGTAGTAGATATTCTATGGCTGGTCAACTCTATGAGAGTTTCTTTCGCAAGTAGACCACACAACTTGGCCAGATGTTCATTGGGCTATTCCATTAAATAAGAGTACACCCCTGTAGAAGAGTGCCTTGGCAAAATTGCCCCCTGGACAACCATATTTTTCAAGGATCCCCCTGTACATCAGATTAGCTACCATTTTTACCCCCTAGACGCAATTTAGGCTGTTTTTACCCCCCTAGACTGTAGTTTTGTTGTTATTTACCCCCCTGGACACCCACTTAACATTAAGTTAACAACCCTAGACCTTATAATAGTTATTTGTACCCCCTGGACAGTAATTAAAATTGTATTTGACCCCTTTTAATACAATCATGCGGATGGTTTATAACATCTATATAGCTGCTAGTTTTTGCCTCAACAATTCAGTCTTTCAGGATTTGCCACCCTTACAAAGTTAATCCCTGTACACTGCTACTTGTCCACCCAACCTTACTAGACCACAGTGTGAACAAAGATGACAATATGTATAGCTTAGTTCTAAATTTAGTACAATTTTGTGGGTAAAATCATCAAATCACCAAACATTTTTATATGTTTGTATGTGCACACATAACTGTAAACAATGCATGTAGAATTAAATCATGGCCAATACAGTAATTGTGCGACTCATGATGACCGCTGTCCATAAATCTATACCAGTGTATAATCTACCACTGATGAATAGTCTTAAGGCTGTGCACAAGCTAACAAATTATACCATATTGAGGCAGTCTTGTAGGCTGTATAGCCTAACTTATATCAGCAGAAGGCGCTTGTTTATCAGCAGTGTGCTCTTGGACTTGTGTTTAGAATAAGTAGTGGTTAACTAATTAGTAGTAATTTCAAGTAGGTGTTAACCACCAGGTGGTTGGAATACACTTATAAACTGATAAGCAGAAACTGATCACTGTTAGCCAGACTGTCAGCTATCATTCAATAAGCATACACCCCTAGGCCCTGTGGAATACCTATAATGGGGTATTTTTAACAAAAAAAGCTATTCCTGTCTAGGGGGATGGGTGGAGGTTTCGTAATGATGTCCAGAGGGTTAAAGAGCATAGAATTGATGATGTCCAGGGGGTTAGGAGCATATATGCACTTGATAATGTCTAGGGGATTAAGAGCATGCAATAATTATTATTGATGATGTCCAGGGGGTTAAGAGCATATAATTGATGATGTCTGGGGGGTTAAGTGTATACAATTGATGATGTCTGCGGGGTTAAGAGTATACAATTGATGATGTCCAAGGGGTTGAATAGCACACACTTGATGATGTCTAAGAGAAGGGCATACAGTTGATGATATTAGGGAGTATAGAGACAGCATGGAATGATGCAAAAAGTGAACACTTTACATCTAGCTATTAGGATTGTAAACTGTAACTGTCCATGTAAAATAGCCTCATTCCCAGGCTCCCTGCCTGTCATATCCTTGCGTGTAAGGTAGGAGCCTGGGAACAAGACTACATTTGAAAACTATTATAGTAAGAGTGCACACACCCACACCCNAGAGGCTAAGAAGATCTCAGGAGGAGAGAGCGTTCCTCAGATTCAACTCAAGCCATGTGTTTATAAGAGACGCTAGTTTCACCATTATTATAATTATGGTTCAACAAGTTCGATTATTATGAATCAACCAATGCATGTATATATATTACGTACCAATACAATAATGATTATCATAATCGTAAGATATCAAAAAAATTGACTGTTGGTGGCACTGTATGCATGAGAATCACTGCATGATTAACTTCTCTCTTAAAGCTAAATTATGGAGATGCCTCCAATTTGCAATAATTGGGGATGTACAATGTTCATGCGAGAGTGGTTTCCATGCATGGTCATGATATTGCGTTTTGATCAGACTATAATAATTCATGTACAAATATTGTTGTCATACATGCATCAAATCTGACTACCGTGACAAACAAAACAAAGATTGGCTAAAATGAGTCTAAACACAAAACAAGAAATATGGTTTATACAAGTCTCTAAGTTACAATTACAGCGATAATACTGTTCAATGCACAATTTACATGTACACTTCTAGTCAGACATGTGATGTACAATTATTATTGTAACATACATGCACAAAAAAACATCAAGAATCACCTCAGCATTCAGCTAATCATCATGTAGCTGCCTGCACCCTTTCCATCAGGGAATCAGCAAATGCAATTTCCCCAACGTTTCGAAGAAACTTTTCTACTGTATCCCAAGAGACTTTTTTCCCATTTCCCACCAACCAATATTTGAACATCTCTTCACAACAGGCTCTAGCTCCTTTCCCACCATAATCTGCAGTGATCTCATCAAGCTTCTTCCCATCAGCATCAAATGCAAGGAATATGCCAACTTGATGCCATTTTGCAGCAACTTGCGTAATTACTCCAGCTTCTTGGAGGATGGTAAGATTGACATCAGGGAGACCACCTATTGAGTCATGATGTTGATTACAATGCTTATCTATGCATCTAAATTTTGTTAATTTTACCTACCATCAGTTGCAACCCTTACAACTGGCCTTGTCTGGTTTGAACTTCCTGTGTGTGTGTGTGTGTGTGTGTGTGTGTGTATGTGTGTGTGTGTGTTTGTTTGCCCTTGCTTAGAAACCAAAGTTTTTATAGGCTAATTACCGGTTACTAGCTGGGTGGAGGTGACAATAGAGTAGCTAGGGGTCACAGGGGGTCAATGGCAAGCAAAATAGTTGCATGCCCATGTGCATCGAGTGCCCCACACTTAAAGGTCATGCAACTATAATGTGTGTGCATGAGTGTGCGTGCGTGTGTACAAATTTTAATCTGTGCACTAGCTTATGATCATACCCTAGTCTACATACATGCAGTCATACAATCTGTACTCTTACTATGAGATGTGTTGAGGACAGCTGTTTCCACAGTAATATCACCATCTATATCTGGTACAGCTTCCATTGTCTGCTTTACAGGCTGTAAAAGAGAAACCTTGTTACATGCAGAACAATAATACTATAAATTATCAACAAAATTAATATTGGATCAGAAATGTAGCAAAAAAAGAATTCACCCATATACCTTTGTAATCTCTGCAATAATGTCCTTGATTGCATTTCTTTCTCCTATTACCAGTCCCATTTCAGCCATTTGGGGATCATCAAGTCTTAAAAAGCTTGCTCCACCAATTTTGTTTCCTGAAGAACATAGAAGAGATCAGAAAATTTGTGAGAGTAAACAATAAAAGCTACAATAATTCAGTACTGATAAGTTTTTGGCACAATTCAGGAATATCCTCGGTAACAACTCCACATTTATCCAGCCAACTAGGCAACCAAGAAGCTAGCTCAGATGGCTTCATACGCTTTGAAAATTCTACTTCTGACTACAATCAAAGAACAGTACACCAAAATATAAGCAACATGAACAGTTCGATCAGTAGTGAATAAATAAGTATACCTCAGCCATAATGAAGAGTCTTGTATTATATATAGCTGATCTCTTAGTTGTCTATAACAAGCAGCTATTGTACTTCATTGGTAAAACTAAATATGACTGCAGGGTGGAGAACTCTTTTATAATGCTTCATCATTAGCATAGTTGCAAAATACCCACCCCACAGATGAATTTGATATAATAGTTAATTCATAGACAATTTAATGTGGTGGGAATTAAGGGAAAATGTGCTGAGCATTAAAGACTGTGTCAACACAGAAATAACAGTAATCCTATGATTTTGATTTGAGGGAATACCATCCTATAACATGATCCCTACATGTGCACAGGCTCATTAAGAAAATGCAAGGTCATGCAGCAGCTGCCAAGTTGTTCATAAAGTTGCTGTAGTCCCATAGACTTCATACATAATGTACATAATATACAAGGATAAATGAAGGTACCTATGGTGCACAAGCCCCACAAGCCCAAGTGCACTCGTATAGCATACAAAACTATAGATAATAATATGACTCATATGCCATTATCTAGGAGTTCAGTTGACGTGTGTGTGTTCTGCCTCTCACTCATGGGCACCAATGTGACAGACTTTATCAGAGAGGCAAGGAGAGTGTTGAAGAGGAATGGGAAGATGAAGATTTGTGAGATCCAGAGCAGCCAGTGGGTGACTTTATTAGAGATGTTGAGGCAGTTGGTTTCACATTGGTGAGCAGTGAGACATTTAGCAAGATGTTTGTGGAGTTGGAGTTTGAAAGAGAGGCTAAGAAGATCTCAGGAGGAGAGAGCGTTCCTCAGATTCAACTCAAGCCATGTGTTTATAAGAAACGATAGTTTTGAGTCATTAATATGAATCAACCAATTGTGTATAGTTGTGTGTGTGTATGTTTTAGTAGTATGTTACAAAAGTTAAGACTAATTATTGTATAATTTTATCCCTATCAATTAAGATCATTATTAACTATGATGACAAGACAATAAACAAGTTCAACATACAGACCTATATTACGTTTACATGTAACTGGTCTATTTTAAAATTGATGAAACCTGGGCTGTCACAATTATACAATCTCAAAACTTCATTAGTTGTGCTAGCTGATCACAAATGGACTTGTAGGAGTCATACTCCCCTCCTGACAACCACTGGAAGAGCATTGTACACACGTTGTGCAGGTCTTTAGAGATGGTCACTTGAAACCTTATCCCTCGGCACAAGCAGGTGACCGTATTCTTAGCACTCTGTTCGATCTCTCTCATCTTCATGGTGTCAGCGACTCGCAGCACCTCGCTTATGATAGCCTCTGTGCTCAAATCTGTCCTGACCTCGATTGAATTACTTCTTTGAAGATTTTCTCTCAGTTTGTTGAGCTGTGTGCCACGATTGTGACTGGCCATCGTCCTGAGATTGAGAGACTTACTCATGTCAGGTTGTGTGGTGGCTCGATTGAACACTCCATGAGGTGATGATTTGGCCTTGCTTTTTAAGGTTGGTGAATCTGTAGCTATACAAGTGAGAATACATAATATTACAAGTAAAAAAANAAGATTTTCCTTTTCTCTTATCTCCTTTTCCTTCTTCCTCTGTATTTCCAATTCCCTTTGCTGCACACACTCTCGTCTCTTAGCGCTGATTTCATCCCTTCGCTTTCTGAAATTGACTTTATGAACTGTTGACAGAGAACGAGCGGCCTTCAAAAGTCTCTCTCTTTCCTCAGGCGATTTAGAGTGCAACCACTCAGAGGTCTTGTTGTGAGAGAAAAGCAACATGGATTCAAGTGCGATACAGGTGGCATTGGGTTTTTCTGAGAGCATTCTATCCAAAACAGCAAAGTCCCGTTCCGGACTCACATTTGTTGTTGGAACAGACTCAACTTCTTTCACAACAGTAGCATCTGACACTGAATAATGAACTCCTCCCGGTAAGTGGTCAATAAGCATTCTTTGCATAGTCAGCACAAATGACTTGAACAACATTTGAAGGATTTCCTGGACCATTGAATCATCTAGTGTAGATGTGAACAGCATCTTATAAACTTCATCTTTGTCTCTATCATCAAATATTTCCAGCCTATCATTGCCTTCCATAGCTTCTTGTGCATCCTCTCCCCACATCTCTAGTTTCTCCACTATCTTTGTATATACGTCACTCATGTCCAGTACTGACACCGACGAGAGCACCATATGTCTCCATAATGGACCAGTCAACAGTTTATCGATGATTCCTAATGCCCTGCATCCAGCTGCATACTGAGGCACTTTTAGGTTTGACAAAACAGCTTGAAGAAGAAGATTCAATGATCCGTGGGCTTCTGTTAGATACTCCATCATGTTCTTTCTCAAATAATACACACCCGCAGCATCGTAGAAAAGTATGTTGAAACGATTACCATGAAATGCTGCCAATGGAATCTTATCAATCCCCTTACTACGAAGATAGGCTCGGAAGTATGTTGAGCAACCAGCTTGCTGCGATCCTCTTCTATGAAAGGCTTTACAAGCTGTACGGATGAGTTGCTGGGTACCAGATGAGGAAGAACTGTTAGTAGGTAGATCACCTTCAAATGTTGACTCCCAGGCATTGCTTTAGTGTAGCTTCTGCTGAATCAGCTAATGCAACAATAAAATGGAGTCCGCAAAAAAAATTATTCATTCTTGTATACTGTTCTCTTTCTAAATCGCTCAATTCAGACCAACCATCCA
Organism: Tethya wilhelma; assembly: GCA_964030475.1. NCBI lineage: Eukaryota > Metazoa > Porifera > Demospongiae > Tethyida > Tethyidae > Tethya > Tethya wilhelma. The sequence goes on from CAXIPT010000013.1 coordinate 117,875, forward strand.
CAACATCTGGCAGTATGTCAGCTCGGTATTCAGCAAGGAGTTCGTTAAAGAGCTTTTCAGCAGCATGGCGATCTGACATGGTATTCTTTAACTTAGATATAATTGCAGAAGACACCGATGATGCCTCTAGTTCTTTCTGTACAGTGTCAATATCCTCAAGGATCTCTTTGAAAGTACTCAGGCTATCTTCAGCAGAACCAGAAAAGATGTGACGGAGACCAAGTGTATATGTACCAGTGACAGTTGCCACATCATATGTAGCATAGTGCTCTCCATACTTCGTAGTACCGTCAGTCTGCAATGTATTAAATTCTCTCTTGTCATCATTGAGCTCTTCTCCTAATTGTGCATGAGCCACAGTTAAACACTCTACCATCATCTGACACAGAAGGGCTTTGCTAGGCATGCGATCCAAGGACTTGTGAGCAAGGTTGGTAATCACAGATTTGATAACAGGAACAATGTTCCTTACTCCTACATTTAAGGACAAGAGTTCATAACAGCAGACACGAATGTCATCAGTGTATTTGCCTTTGTGAAATGTTGCTATCTCGTCATTAAGATTTGATGACATAATCTCTTCAACTGTCTCCCTTAACTGAATATTGTCATCTTCTAAGTGACAAACCTCTCCTCTGAGTTCTTCAATTGTCTGCTGCTTGTCAACAATTTCATGAATTTCTCTCTCTTCAAAGGACATTTTTAGTTGTTGAACCTGAGCCCTCCAATAGTCAGCTCTATGACGTAACTTGTCCTTGTGTCGCTTTAGTTCCTGAACCTGAGGTTCAAGTTGTGATACTTTTTTTTGCAAACTCTCAGCCTCATTTTTATGTAAATCAAGGTCTTTTGTTTGTTGCACGATAGTCTTGTCTCTACGCTTGAGTTTTTTTGTAGCATTACGTTGGATAGCATACATTTTCTCTCGTAATTTGTCAGTATTTTCCTTTACATCTTTAAGCGACTTGTTCTCTTCATTAACTTTAGCTATCTCCTTGCAAAGATCCACATTCACAGCTTTTAAAACTTGATTTTCTTCTGGACAAGTATGGGCACATGTCACAGTTTGCAAAGGTTGAGTAGATTTTAGCTCACCCTTAACCACAAACAATCGAGGAAGTTGGTAATCTTCATTCAGAAAGGCTAAAATTTTTTGGTCCTTTTCAGCAGAATTCCGAATTTTTTTAAGTTTACTAAGTCTTGCCTCAAGACGAATAACACTTTGCCTAATTGACTTCACTGTAGGTGGAGATTGGCTAGGCCACAGTTTTCCAAATAGGCATGATAACCATCGACTCAGAGTAGCAAATGTGCACTTAGGATACCTGTTCAGGAACTGATATAGATCAAGTACATGCTCATTGGTGACCTTTTGTACTTGTTTGAGTTTTGGTATGTCTTCATCTACAGTAAAGTCAGGTATATACGCAAGAAGTGACGCTCCCTTGATACCAAGTTTCTGCAAACTAGAACTAACATCTGGCACATCTGCAACAGCCATGTGAGTGTCCTGAAGGTTATAAATGACCACATGGCACTTTTGAAGCTCAATAGGGAAGTGAAAAGTATCATAAACATATTAAAAAAACAGCTCAAGTAGTAGATATTCTATGGCTAGTCAACTCTATGAGAGTTTCTTTCGCAAGTAGACCACACAACTTGGCCAGATGTTCATTATTCACTTGCTTGAAGCAGTAAATACACAAAATACGAGCAAAATATCGAAAAACCACCACAAAATTCAAACTCAGCACCTTGAACACCCCCTAGATAACTTACTTTTCTCTGCTCAACTCAGAATCGTCTGCTCTCCACTCTCAAACACAAACGACTTCATTGTGCCGCTTGGACGTTCTAATTAACCGGAGAAAAATTTTCCTGTTTTTTTTTAACGTTTGACATCGCTAATAGTGTTGTGGTTTCAATACAATTATACATTCACTAAATTTAACTTACAAGACTCTTGCAAGCAGTTGAGTTACCTGGTCTAGCACCTGAGCCAAGCACAAGCACAAGCACAAGCACAAGCACAAATCTAACTCTCAAAGCTCCACTTTCTAGATAACGCACACTACACGGGGCGTGATCGATAGGTGCGGTTTCGAAGCTAAGCGTTCAAGCCTCAGATCTCAGAAACTACAGCGTTTTGCAAGATGCCACACATAATATTTTAAGATAACCTCGATTCATGAACGTAAGTACCTTCTATTTCCCACGTAGAGTTGCCGTTCTTCAGATTATCTCGTAACAGACAGACAGACGCACACACAAAATGAAGGCACCGATGGTGCATAAGCCTCGGCACACTCAACTAGCTAGCACAGTATTATGCATACATTCTGTAAAAGAATGTATCATAATTATTCACCTACTAGTAGGCCCACTGACTGGGCCCGGGCATGTAGGCCCACCTGAAAGAGACTGAGTTGTCCAGTCACAATACACTTATATACATATGGCCCAGGTTAGCCACATAGCTAACTGTGGTGAAGCAGCAAATGTCACAGATGATGAACCAGATGAGCTTTGCTATGATTATACATGTATTGGAATGCTCACCTGTGCAGCTGCTGTCAGATAGTCCACTGATGCATTAGCTCACAGGCTACAATTATGTAAAAATGTATGCATGCCCTATATGCTTACATAGAAAGCAGGCCAACTCCTGCCTGTCTTGCCAAACAACACTGACTAACAGTAACAGCAGCTGTATAGAGGATATGCACCGGAAGTGAAACTAGGGGCGTGTCCCTTAGCAACGGAGGCAATCCGCCATGTTTGAGGGCAAGTTGGCCACGCGCCGTATGTCAGTAGTACAAAACGGCGACTTTTGCAGTATGCTTTTTTGTCTTATTTGCTCACCTTGGTGCTCGATCAACAGTTGGGTGGCATAAAGAGAAGCTGTATTTTAGTTAAAGATCTTGAAAAACTAGCAGATATTCACCGTTGCTTCAGCTCAGCAGAGCAAAATATGATACGGAGAAAATAACGTGGCAGCTGCCAAAATGCCCTCAAACATGGCGGCTTCCGGTCTTTGACCACGCCCCGTGCATAGCCTCTATATGTGAACTTCTGTGCTTCAATTCAACACAAATTCTAGATAACGCACACCAAATCAGTAGGCGTGGCCTCGAAGCAAAGTGCTCAAAGAAGCACAAAAGCCTCAAATCTCAGCAACTACAGTGTTTTGGACAGCAAAACACATATGTTTACAAGATCATTCAGAGTTATGAATGTAAGTGCCATCAATTTTATCGCTAGAGCTGCTTTTCTTGAGATTTCGATGGAACAGACAGACAGACAGACAAAACGACTACCGTAATCCTCTGCACGTGCTACGCACGCGCCGCGCCGAGGCTTAAAAAGGTCATAGAACGTCATTAAATGTCACGCATTTTATTTTTAGTAACAAAACAGCTCTTATAATAGTGAGACAGTTCCTTAAAATTGTGATGATAATTATAGTAATCAAGTTTGATCCTAGCCTCGTACCCAGGCTCTGGGGAGGAAAAAAAAAAAGGAGCCTGGTACACACCATTTGCACATACGCTTAATTATCCCAACTTTCTGGGGACTTGGATATTTTTGTGCACGCTTGCTATATGTTGACGTCATAAAGGTCATGAATATCGTAAAATCTTGAATGGTAAAATGTACTGGCACGACTCACCTTGGATGCTTTTTGATCATACAAGACTGTGTCAACTTGATATAGGTTACGTGAAGGTTATTAAGCGTGGCTACCTCCTTAGCTTATTTCAAAAAATCTGCAGCAAATTAATAGCAACTTTAGACTCAGTTGTCCAGACAATACTAACTTATCCTGTCTCACTAGTTGGCATTGGTACCAGGAAAGTCAGGGTGCATAACTACATGTAAATAGTAAGATAGTTCTACCTGTTAGACTGTTTGTTCAACCCAGTAATCATTGTGTAGTTTACAATGACTTACTTGCCCATATAGATAATATAGTAAAGGCTAAGCTTTGCCTAGGCTGCGTCATCAAGTGTTACAACCACAATAATTATTGTGAGTTGTCATTTCCCTAGAATAAAAAATTTTAATCAGTGCATGCGCAAACGGTGTGTACCATGCTCCTTTTTTTCCCCCTCCCCAGAGCCTGGATACGTATCCAGGCTCAGGCTGAGTTCAGTATTCATGATCTAGGTGGCAGCTCAGGTGGCACACGAATTGACTCCATTGCCCAGCTGATTAAACTTAATGTTTTGGAAAAGGTTGCACCAAGGTGGAAACAGTTTGGGTATCGCTTGAATTTTGACGAACATGGGTATGCGATTGATCTAATTGATTCCCACCATAAGATTGAAGGCCCCATTGCATGCTGTCAAAAGATGTTTTTAAAGTGGTTACAAGGTGGAGAAGGGGATCCGAAAGTTCAGCCAGCTCCTACTTGGGAAAGTTTGCTCTCCATTCTCCGAGATATGGGCCTGAAGAATTTTGCTGATGAGTTGGCCCAGAAAGATCTCTAAAGCTGAATTGAAGTTGTACTTGCAAGCTTGGAGGTTTATGTGATGCTGATGTAAGAACGTTATACTGTACGTACTACGTATACATAGTATAAATTTTTACATATTGAATAGGCTAGATGTAAGTATAGTTCATTTACATTACATTGTTACTGTGACTGCACTGATGTTTCGTGTTTGACACATAATGACATGTCAGCGCCTCGTACAGTCTTGCTATAGAGGATATGATGTACTTTAATTTGTATTATAATAATTATTATTTATAGACTTTTTATGTAGTTTCATTATTTTTTGTTAAAGTAATTAATGATGCCTAATCTAATGGCTATCCTTACAGCAGATGATAATTGCAATCCGCTAAGAAATCCTTCTATAGTAATGATTTTGGTTGTTATAGTTACTTGTTTTGATAACCCCAATTATAGAGTGGCGTGCATGTGTCAATCTCCCTTGAAGATACATTAATCTTGAATTAAACGAAATTTCTTTATTTCTCTCTTGGCCAACATGGTAACTTTGGCCTGTGTGGCATGCTTTGAGGCTGAATGTAGTTTATAGTCACCACTCAAGTTTATATAATAGCAACAGCCAACTTCCAGCAGTGCTAAGGTTCAACTTCATTTTCATGACTTGCCTATCATAGCCTGACAAGTTTCCTTTCAAGCATTGAATGCACATTAAAGAAAATTCAAATAATTTGAATTAAACGCACCCCAACGGGGGGTATAATTAAAACTACTGCAGATTCTAGGAATCACCAGAGTTACTGCTAGTTCCCTTTTAATTAATGGGATATGTGATGTCCTGCGTTCAGCTATGATAATATTAATAATGACTCTTCGAATTATAACTATAATTATTATTGTCAAACTAACGTCTCTTATAAATACACGGCTTAAGTCGAATCTGAGGAAGACTCTCTCCTTCTGAGATCTTCTTAGCTTCTCTTTCAAACTCAAACTCCATAAACATCTTGCTAAATGTCTCACTGCTCACCAATGTGAAACCAATTACCTCAACGTCCCTTATAAAGTCATCCACAGACTCAAATCTACTCTGGATCTCACAAATCTTCATCTTTCCATTCTTCTTCAACACTCTCCTTGCTTCTTTGATAAAGTCCGTCACATTGGTGCCCATGAGTGAGAGACAGAACACACACACGTTGACTGAACTCCTAGATAATGGCACATGGGCCATATCACAAGCAGTGACACGGTCATTTATGGCAACCAGATCAAAAGAATGAACCAGATGAGGTACGCTCCTAGCGAGCTCAGCCTCTCCACACCCAAAATCAGCAATGATAAAGTTTGAAGGTAAACTCCTTACGTAAGATATAATCCTATCCAGAGGGCTGCTAGGCCATTTGGAGACCTGGGTGGTGAATCCTTTGTGGTAGGCTTGAAAGAGATCCGGACTCTGTTGGAACAGTTGGTGAGCCTTGGATCCTGTCATGGTGTAGAGTTGCTCGTTGATCCAACGAAAGTGAGCTCCTTCAATTTTACTAGCCATCTTGGAATGAAGTTTTGACTTTTTAGTTTGTGTGTGGATGTGTGCTAAGTCATGTGAGCTAGAGGTCTTAGAATTATTCATCTCTACGCCTTCTTCATCACGAGCCACTGCTGTGTGTGATTGTTGGGTTGCTGAAAGTTCATCATGTTTCCTTTTTCTCTTTTGACGTTTGCTCTTACCATGTCTACCTGACATTATCAACTCATCTTTATCTTCCGCATGTACTTCACTCTCAGGGGTGTCATGACAATGACCATTATTCATTGCTCCTCCATCAGCTGATATAATGGTGTGTTTCTTTGTCTTTCTCTTCTTTCTTGGACTAGGAGCCTGCAGTTCACATTCTTGACTACCAAACAGTGATTGGTGCAATGTCAAATCCTCATTCCCTGCAGCAGTCCAGCTATCATTCAGCTTAAACATCTTTCACCTAAAAATACAATGCTTTGACGACCCCGTACCATTTCAAAAGGCAAATTTAATTCTAATTGATGCTCACCAACACCTGACAATGGCAGACTCTCAGAGCGAAGAAGAGACTAATTTCAGGACAGAGACCAAGTACAAACAGTTCTCAGCAGCCGTAGAGAGAGCATTGAAGAGTTTCAAACTGTCCACAGAATGGCACGACCTCATATTTTCTCTAGCTAGACTGAACAAAGTAAGAACACAGAAAATCCAATGAAATGTATGGAAAGTGCGTAATTTCTCACATACAAATCATACATATTTCCTCAGAAAAAGCATAAATTTATAAGTCACCAAACTATTGGCAACTGGTTTGATGATATTCTGTTTATATATCGTATCCGTAGGTTCTCTTAGCGTATGTGCAGTATCCAGTGGTCCCCTTCCCTCTGGCAAGCGTCTCAGACACAAGGGACTCGTAGCCAACCTCATGGTGTACAGTAGCTCACTGTTTCCGCTACTGGGCTACGCCTCCATGTCTGTGAGGCCACACCTACTGGGGATCTACGAGAAGTACTACGTTCCTCTTGGGGAGGAGCTGTTACCCTTGCTGCATGGGTTTGTACTGGGTCTGTTGCCGGGACTGGAGGATGAGTCTGAACACACGGAGAGGTGGGTACAGTCTAGCTCCGGAGCCTGGGTACGAGGCTAGGTACAGACATGGGTACTGTAGTCACTGATCTCATTAGGTGATCTCATTAAGTATACTCTGTCTTACTCTAACTTATGTGAGGATACTTCACTCATATATATTGCAAATGCTTTGGACCGTCAAAGTAAGTAAGTAAGTAAGTTGTGTTGAACATAGCTAACCATCTTTTGTTTTATTTATGTACTTTATTGCCGTTACTGCTCTCGTTAGGTACACCCAGTCTTACTCTAACTGAAAACGACCGTTACGTGGCGAAACATCTCTCTCTTTGTGGCCATTCCGGCAGTTTTGCTGACAGCCTACAGTAGCTATTCTAAAGAGGTGGCACATCAGAACCACATTAAGGAGCACGGCCGTCCAGAGTTTAAGCCTTGGACTCATCTGAGGATCAGAGCCAAACCATGGCCGTGGGGAGATGGGAACCACTCTCTCTTCCATAACCCTCACACCAATCCACTACCAGAGGGGTACGAAGATGAACATTGATATTTAGCCTGGTCAAAACTATAGGACTTGTGGTGCTGTGTATGTAGCTGGTTAAGTGTTGTTTTAGTATAAATTGAGGTGTTTACAAGAAATACTATGCAGACTAGGTATGCCTCAACATAGCAGACGCACGAACGACAGCAATGCCCATACTACTGGTAGCGCTTTAGCCTTCACTGTGGATCCATGGCAGCAATCGGAGCTAGCAAATTTTGCATATCGCATGTACATGTACGTACGTATGCGCATATGCAATCGAGTTGATCACGTGAGAGTAAGAGACAGAAAGGGGGCGGATCTGAATGCAATGATGGAAGCAAAGACGAAGGTAGAAAAATCTGCTGCATTAGCCTCCACGGTGGTGAAAACAACTGAATCTCTTCGATATAAAGTATTTATTCGAAATTTTCCACGTCTAGTGGAAGCTGTGTCACCAGTTGTTGTCAAATTTGCTGTACATGCTCTTTCAAAATCTCTCATCACTCCCTACAACAAAAAACAAGCAGAGAATCCTCACAACGAAGAATATGACAGGGCTAGTATCCTTATGAGTCAGATCCTAGACAAGATTAAGGACAGTGATGCTCACTTTGATAATTTTGTTGGTATCCTTCAAGAATTAAACCATACCAAGTTAGCTAGTAAGCTAAATAGAGCAGTTGATCCTACTGAGAGTAGAATTAGTGGAGACTCTGATTTGATAAGTGCTACAGATGTAAAATCTTGTGGGTTCCAATGTTTCTGTGGACAGTGTAGCATGGAAAAGTATTTTCAAGACCCCTCGAAGTGTCCTAGACTGAAAGAAGAACCGTTTCCGTACCTCAATGTGAGTGAAAATGAGAGAGAAAAACTGACTAGTAAACTCATTCGTGATACAGAGAGTATAATTGCAGACTTCCAAAGTTTTTCAGATTGTGTGTTCAAAGCCTTAAAGGAAGGAACTACACCAATAGAAGATATAATCTGCAGTGTGTTTTCATCTGGCATCCAAGATCTTCCAAGACAAATCCGAGACGAAGATGGAGACAAGTTGGAAACAATCACTACAATATCTGGGATTCAAATTTTTCTGATTCGTCATAAATACATCTCTTTTATCAATTACCGAATCTTAGAAAAAATTGTTGAAAAGTATTGCAAAGAATGTAAGACGGATCTAGACATTTATCTTCAAAAACTCCAAAAATTCTGCCAAAGAAGTATTTATGAAGTTCCTACATATGCCATCATGTCACCTTCTTCTTTGGATCATCTTCTTGTTGTTAAAGTAATTGATGAACTGTGGTTTGGTGGCACACAGCGTGATGCAGTCAACTGTTCCTTTACCTTGAGGGATATAGATGCTGTCAAGAATAAAGTTGCTGAAATCATTGAACTTAGAGATGGCTTTATCAATTTAGTGGATGTTGGAACTGGTTGTATACAGCTAACATTTTCAATTTTACTATATCAAGAAGCTCCCATTTCCCCCCTCACTACTTCACAACTGAGTGACTTGATACATCATGGTATTATAGTCTTATACCAACCCGCAAAACCGACTGAGCTCCAACTTAACCAATCACTGCAGCTGTACACTGAGACCTCGAGCCCAATTCAACCAAGGATCCAGTCAGTGGAAACGAGAAAAGTTATGCCAACGGTGTCGTCACTAGGCAGAGGACTCCGGGTGTCGTCACTAGGCAGAGGACTCCGGGCGTCGTCACTAGGCAGAGGACTCCGGGCGTCGTCACTAGGCAGAGGACTCCGGGTGTCGTCACTAGGCAGAGGAATCCTATCATCAGTAGGTGGAATGATTTGCTTTATTAAACATATATAACCATGGATATTATAGCGTTCCATAAGCTATAATATCCCTGACATGACCATAGCTTAATTCATATTCTTGCTTGTTATGATTGTGATATATAATAATTGTGCCCATCTAAGTTTATATTCATATCTCAAGAGCAGCTATAGATCCTATGGTTAATTATGCATCGAATGATTATAATAATTGTTTACTGTATTCTTGATTTGCAGCCTATAATGACTTCCAAAGTTCCAAGAATATTATTTTCAAAGGAACTCAATCCTGTTCAGTTAGTTTGCTGGTTGAATGCGGAGATGAAACAGAATGGGATTGATGATTTTCAGGATCGATCTCAAGTATTCATTGGTAACAAGCAATAAATGCATTTGTGGGTTAAAGCTCAAAATTTGGTCCTTGTTTTGTTCTGTTTATTCTCCTATGTAGATGAGTGTGTTGGTGGTGCAGCCTTCTTAAGACTTACTGATAACCAGATGATTAAGATGAATCTCAAAGTGGGGCATCAAAATGTTATCTTTGATATTATTGAGACCGAGAAGGAAAAGGTGAATAGTTTATTGTTACATCAATATATCAGTCATATATAGATATAGAAAAAAATATGTTTAGCTCATGCATGCACGCATATTATTTCTGTGCAGCTGCAAAAAATGGAGAGAGAGAAACAGTCACAGACGGTTGACCATTGTCCATCATATGAGATTGTAGAAACCACTCATTATGACATTTTATAGTTGATTCTAATTGATGTCCTCCTAAAGATTGAAGGTCCGGCCTGATGCCTACATAATTTTCTGATGACTTGGAGGTTCAGACGTTTTGCAATGATTTTGAATAGGCCCTGGGTATGTAGTTAATCTAAAATGTCAAGTTCTAGGTTTATTTGTGTTTGAAGACTTGTTATAATAATTATTATACTCTTGTTGAAATAGCTTTTTTGCCATATTTTTTTTCATTTGTTGTGTATAATATTAGCTACGGTCATGTAAATCATTATGATGATTATTCTTGCCAATTTTATAATCCCCTCGTTGCCAATCGACTGAATTCTGACAGAGCTAGTGATTATGCGTGTTTACTCTAGATTTCTAGATTTCTCTTGAGAATATAGTTTATTGCTTGCATGAGATAAAAATGCCTCACCATAGGGGCTGTATGTATGATGTATCTACCACAGTCTGCAGATTCTTGGCACCACCAATTTTAATTACAAACTCTCCTCAATTAAATCTGTTTCTCCTTCTAACTCATCGTGAGATAATGTGATGACCGTGCAATATAATAATTATTCAGTGACTATCATAAGTTGATATTAAATTTTGATTAGTTGATTCACAACGTTAATAATGACACAGCCACTCATCATGAATATAAAATACAGTAACTCTATTGTGAAACTAGCATCTTTTGTAAATGCATGGCTATAGAATTTAAGGAAGGCTGTCTCTTCCCCAGTTGGTAAAATCTGTCACATTGGTACCCATGAGTGAGAGGAAGAATGAACTAGATGACTCCTAGCAAGCTCAGCCTCTCCACATCCCAAATCAGCAATGATAAAGTTTGAAAGTAAACTCCTCACATAAGATATAATCCTATCCAGAGGGTTGCTAGGCCACTTGGAGACCTGGGTGGTGATCGAATCCTTTGTGATAGGCTTCAAAGAGATCTGGACTCTCTTGAAACAATCAGTGAGCCTTGGATCCTGTTATGGTGTAGAGTTGCTTGTTGATCCAACGAAAGTGCATGAGCTCCTTCCATTTTACTAGCCATCTTGGCCTGAAGTTTTTATTTCTTTGTTTGTGTGTGGATGTGTGTTAAGTCACGAGAGCTCTTAGAATTCATCTCTTTACTATCTTCATCACAAGCCACTGCTGTGTGTGATTGTTGGGTTGCTGAAAGTTCATCATGTTTCCTTTTCTCTTTTGACATTTGCTTTTACCATGTCTTATCGGACATTATTAATTCATCTTTATCTTCTACATGTACTCCACCCTCAGTGGTGTCATGACGATGACCTTGGACTAGGAGCTTGCAGTTCACATTCTTGAATCCCAAACAGTGATCGGTGCAATGTCAAATCCTCATTCCCTTCTGTATTCTAGCTATCATTCAGCTTGAACATCTTCCACCTACAGTGTTTTGACGACCCCTTACCATTTCAGGAGGCACTTTATTTGATGCCCACCAACACCTGACAATGGCAGACTCTCAGAGCGAAGAAGAGACTAATTTCAGGACAGAGACCAAGTACAAACAGTTCTCAGCAGCCGTAGAGAGAGCACTGAAGAGCTTCGAACTGTCCACAGAATGGCACGACCTCATATCTTCCCTAGCTAGACTGAACAAAGTAAGAACACAGAAAATTTTATTCAAATAAAAAAGTGTATAATTTCTCACATACAAATCATACATATTTCCTCAGAAAAAGCATAAATTTATAAGTCACCAAACTATTGTCAACTGGTTTGTTGATATTCTGTTTATATATCCGGTCCGTAGGTTCTCTTAGCGTACGTGCAGTATCCAGTGGTCCCTTTCCCACTGGTAGTCAGCAAGCGTCTCACCCAGTGCCTCCATCCCAACCTGCCAGGAGGGGTCCACTTGAAGGCGCTGGACGTCTACAAGGCCATATTTGATCGTATCGGACACAAGGGACTCATAGCCAACCTCATGGTGTACAGTAGCTCACTGTTTCCGCTACTAGGTTACGCCTCCATGTCTGTGAGGCCACACCTACTGGGGATCTACGAGAAGTACTACGTTCCTCTTGGGGAGGAGCTGTTACCCTCGCTGCATGGGTTTGTACTGGGTCTGTTGCCGGGACTGGAGGATGAGTCTGAGCACACAGAGAGGTGGGTGCTGTCTTGAGTGCTGTAGTCACATGTGGTTAATACACAAGTCATAATATTGTCGATTTCTGTTGCATGAATGTTTTGGGGTTGGACACGCCATGTGCATGTGTACATAACATGCCGTGTGCATGTGTGTGTATGTGTAAATTTTTGCATACAAACCGTACATAACTCTACATCTGTTTTTGGTTAGGCTGAGGAAGTTTCATGCACTGACTGTATGTACACTGTTTAAACCACTGTCAGTGTGTTTATACAGAGCATTATAAGCTACCTATTCATACATGTAGGCCTTGAGATCTGGTTTGGAAGTAAACTAGTGTCTATGAATAGTAGTGTAATATCTCTGCTCCAATGCTTGAGTTCTAGTAGCTCAGTGGTAAGAGTATTTGACTGTATAGTTCGGAATACATAAGGTTTGAGTCCCAGCCAGATCTATGGATTTTTTTCTTTAATACCCCATGGTTCCGTATAATCAACACTCTTTCACAATAATTTATAGGATCTGCCAGCTCTTGGACACCCTCTGTGAGATCACGGACCAGTCGGCCTTCTTCTGTGCTCTCTGGAGGTGTGTCTTTGGCTCCTCTGATTGTCGGCTCCCTGCTACCAACTTCCTTCTCTCTAAGCTCAACAAGAAGGTGTCGGCTGAGGACCAGGTCTACTGTCTCGGAGGAAACCTCTTGCTAGTGGTGAGTGGCTGTTGAATGAGAGAGAATGTGTGTGTCTGGGGTGTTACATCATTGTTGGAATGCATAATGACTGTGGTGTTTGTTTGCTGTTGTCATGTGACTCCATTCGACATTATATGCTCACATTGCATCACACATGTCACCTGACCATAGACCATAGATACTATTCATTTTATGTACGTATATGCTAGCCTTTCTAACTATAGACAGTAAAATTCTGACAAGTTGCAGATGCCAGCACACTTGAAGCTACAAATCTGCTTGTATGTTTAAAGTTCCGTACAACATTTTTGCTGTAAAACAGCAATGGTTGGTCGTTAGAAACTGGGAATTATACCATTATTCTTGTTCTCAGGCTCTTCTCTTGCGTATATTTTCTTCTTTTCGAAGATAATAAGAGCCTGGGATCAAGGATAATAATTTCAGTACTTTGAGATCTTTCAAGTAAATAAATAGAACATATAAAAATTGCAAAATGGCCATTTTCCAACAAATCACACTCATTAAAATTATTAAACCTAGTATTTCTTCTCCTCTCAGGTCTCTGCAGTGTGTGCTGCTCTACTGGACAAGAATGTCCTTGTAGAACGCTCCATCTTGGACATCCTCATCATCCTGTTTCCTCTCCATCAGCCATTTCTCCTCGCCGGTGATGTGAGCTCCATCCTCACCTCCGCTCTGGAGACCCTCCTCAAGAGAGACATCTCTCTCAATCGAAGACTCTTCGCATGGCTGCTAGGGACACAGGTGGACAAGAGTTGCCTCGCTAATCGACTTCAACCAACTTCTCCACGAGAGAAAGAAGGAGGCAATCGCTTGCAATCGTCTAGCGCTTCCAAACTTGATGAATTCTCAACTGAGAGGACATCTGAAAGCGATTTGTCTTTAGAATTATCAGCCTATTTTGAAGCATATAGCAAAAAGTATCTCGTTTCTTCGCTGAAAGTGATTATAGCGAGAGCCTCTTTGGCCGCTAAGAGTGCAGTGTCAAAGTTAGATTGCATCATTCCTTATCGGATGCTCAGATCTCTGATGGACAGACCCGAAGTTGGGCCCAGTATCATCGGAGATGTGATGCTGGATGTCGTGGTCTGTTTGAAACAACAGCTAGATGTTCTTGGCGGTCTAAGCACGAGCCAGTTGAACGAGACAGCCATGATGCTCAAACGTTCAGCCACCGAAGAGCTGCCCAGTAAGAAGCTTGGGAAGAAAGGAGTGTTGAAAGTGGAGATCTTGCAGTCTGCAAACCTTCTTTTCAATTCGCTTGATGCAACGTTTCTATGGAGTTGGATGAGTGGACTTTTGGCCAGCTCTTTCAGTGCTGCTCAGAATCAATCTAGAGGCAACGCTGAAGATAAAGAACACCACTCAACTGAAGAAGAAGGAAGGACAAAATCTGACTCACCCGTTGACCAGCTGCAAGATGGACGGGAGAACCTTCATCTTGCTGAACTCTCTGATATTGGACAGGAGTCATTGCTAAAGTCTCATCATCCTTCCACTCAAGAATCACACCCCATCTCACCAGTTTCAGCTCTAGCTATCATCAAATTTCTACTCCAATCATTACCACTGGTACGTTTATCCAACAAGCACAATATTTTTTTCCAGCAAAGCATTATAATTTTGTTGCATTTTTTTTTGTGTTTGTTCCACAGGATTCTATGGAGAGTGCCCATCAGTTCTATATTCCTCAACTCCTCATGTCTCTGCTCTCTGAAATCCTCAAATTTCAATCAGTGCTGACATTGTCTGAGCTCCAATGTGCTCTGAACCTTGTCTCATACATTATTCATGAGTTGATGACATCACCATCTTCTCACATGAGCTCCCTAGCAACCACACCATCAACACCCATTGTCCCCGTTGACGGTACCACACCTTTGAAGACACCAACCCGTTCCTTGGCAGAGAGACAAAACTCAGAAGATGGTTTTGCAACTGGTGTGGACGTTTTCAACGAAATGAGATTGCAAATCGTTTCAGACTATCTTTCGCTATTCTCTAACTTTCTCTCTGAGAGGCTTCTTGCTAGTCATCCATCTCTTGAGAGCAAGTCCTCAGGAAAGAACACCATGAAACTGTTGCACACTGTGTTCTCCAGTGCTTGCCATGTACTGTTGTCAGTGGCCCAACTAGCTGTGGATGTTTCACCTACTGTGCCACAAGGTACATCATTTGCTACTCTGTGGTGTGTTTGTTGCTACTTCAGATATTGTGGTTTTACTTTCATGTGTATAGAGTCGTTTTCTAAGGAGCAGCGTCCCTCTTGGCTATCTGGGTTAATATTGGTGTGTACCAAGTCACATGATAGTCATGTGATTCTCCAAGCATTGGAGACGCTACTTTGTCTGGTAGAGATACATTCTCAAGTGGCACAAGTTCCTGGGCCAGCAAACACTGCAACAAACAGAGTCTCTGTTTTATTGAAAAGTGTGGCAGAATCTGTAACTTCAGATAGCAACTTCGTAATGGTAGGCCACCCTGAGCTCCTTCTTAGATGAATATACATTGTACTTGAATATTTTTTCCTTTTTTTTTCTTTTTTTTTCTTGCTCTGATGTGTGTGTGTCTGCAGAGTGTCACAGAGTTGCTGTGGAAGTTTCTCTCGTCTAACTTACACGTTGAATCAGCTACTTTGTTGTCATGGTTACATTCATTAGTGATGACATCATCGTCCATGTGTGAGAAGGTTGTATTGGAACGGTTTGCTTCTGAGGTCAGCATTGAACACATACATGCAGTCCAGAAATATTATATACTTTTTCGTAAATTCACCATTGCTTCTTTGTATGTAGGGACTAAATGCCTATCAATCATTTGCTATCCTTTGGCAGTACACTCCTTCACTAATCCACCAAACTACTGCAAGACCTTTCAATCGGTTAGTCATGATCTTGTGGTTTACAGTAAGGCACTCAATCGTTCAGTCTTTGTATGCTTACATGTTGTTATACATGTATTTGCAGGGCATTATTAAGAATGCTGGAGGGTCTGAAGAGTGAAGATATTGCAGTGAGACACTTTGTCCAGTCCTGGGTGAGGTTTACTGTGACCAAGAAGACTGGTCTGCAACAGGTCCTGCAGCCATTGATCAAGATGCTGCTTGAGGCTGGCTCACTGAGACGCCATTACACCAGACCCATACCTGGCTATCGTGAGTTGAGCACCAAAGATGCACTGAAGGATCCTGCTTATGCCAAGTACTACTATGCCTCTCTTGGTATCACCGATCCCTTTGCTGCCTTGAAGAAGGACCAGTACTCAGACTTCTTGCTTCTCTATAACCAAGTGTTTGATGCTAGCCAGGTCCTCTATGCCCTCTCGCTATTGCAGTCGACTATAGCTGTAGACCCGCTCTCCATCATCACTTGTATGGGAGTCACGGTGGTCGATACCAGCTCTTACATCAGCTCTGGAAACCAGCATGCCAGTTCTAACATGCAGCCACATTTTGCACCTCTCTTGCAAAAGAGAGAAGACACACACGAAGATACTCCCAAGGATGCTCCTTCTTCCTCAATAGCTGGACAACTTCCTGTTGTAAGAAAGAGTGTTCTCGAACTTTTGTTGTCTTCGTGTGTCGATTTTCTGAGGTCAGAATATCCAGAGTCGCTAGAAGCATCGCTTGACGATCACTTGCAAAATGTTCGCGTAAAGTTGGCCAGTGCTGATGTGCTCAATATCATTTTGCATGCCTTTGCTAGAATTCTCTCTCAGTCGCACAAAGAGTCTTCATCCTCTCTCGATCATGGGGAAGAGTCTGAAGCAGATTCCAGCCTAGCTGGTGGAGCTGGGGTAGTGAACGTAGCTAGCTTTGTCACTGCTCTCATGGCTCTCTGTGATGTGCAGAAGATCACTCTCCTTCAGATGGCACACGTTGTACAAGTCCTAAGAAGCCTAGCAAATGATGCTTCGGTCCAGAAGAAGAAGAATAGCATTTGGGTAAAGCTGTCCCATCTTGTTACAGCTGGTGATTCAAACAGTCCGTCCACTCTTCTAGAGTCTTTGTTTGTCCACTTGCTCAAACTAACTCAGAGCCTTGTTGCACTCGATACCCAATGCAGTGTAGTCAATCCCTCCACCACCACCCCCCTATCAGCCTCCACCTCTTTGCCAACCATTGGTGATGTGATTGCACTAAAGGACAGCAGTCTACCACCTGTTCTCTCTGATCTCAGCACTGCAAGTCAACCTTTCTTTCACAGTTTTATGTCAGAGGTGCTTTCAGACTCAGCTCTTTCTCACTTACATGAACACTTGCTGTCGATGTTTGTCAATACGATGCCTAATCTATTAGCCCACCAGTTGGATGAACTGGCTCCAAAGATTCTCAAGCAAATCTGTAGTAGTCTTGAAAATTCCTTACAGAGCGGCAAGTCGGGAAATAGAGCTGTTGGTGATAGTGTGTCTTCATCAAAGTCGCAGGATAAACTTGCTGCAAGTCATCAAAAGATGGACGTTTCGCTGCAGGATTCATCATTCTTAGGAAAGCTTACCGTTTTGTATCTTGAAACGGTTGTTTCCATAATCCACTGGTGTCTATTTGGGGACCTTCATATCCCACACGCCCATCCTGAGGAGCACTCCAGATCGAGACTGCACCACCACTCCTTGAACCTCTTTTGGGAAGGAATTCGTGTAGCTCAGGTCGAAAATTCTGACAGTACGCTTTCCCCAACCTCGAAACAACCCTCAACCATTGCATGGTTGTTTGGTGTCTTCTCAACAGCTGCACAGAAGGCTGAGGTCAGCAATGAGAGTAGTGGTAGTACACATCAACCATCTTTCTCTCGGTCTCGTGTTGGTGTGGATAGTAGAGCAGCTCAGTACATTGCTATGCTACTACCGGCTGTATATAATGCTATCACTGAGTTGTGGAGGGGATATTTCACTAGTGGCTCTAGCATGCCTCGTGTTGGTTCTGGCAGTGGGTTACCAGGTGGTGGTGGTGGTGGTGTGGAAGAAGTGACAGCTGTGAATGGGGGTGGCCCAGGAAGCTGGTTGTTGGAAGAGAAGACTTTAGAGAGAAGGAACAGACTTGAAGCCGAGGTGTGTAGTTTGGAAGGGAAATGCTGGTCAACTGCAAAACTAGAATTAATGTTAGTATTCTTTTTCGACTTTTGTAGGACGTGAAGCATCTTCTTTCCCAGCTGCTCTGTGTCCTTGCCCAACAAGAGCCAACCAATTTCTTCTCTTCCATTTCTCACATCTGGTTGGAATGGGTAAGCTATTTGGTGCAGGTTTGCTGCCATACTGACTTTGTTGTTTTCCTCTAGAATC
Organism: Tethya wilhelma; assembly: GCA_964030475.1. Taxonomy (NCBI): domain Eukaryota; kingdom Metazoa; phylum Porifera; class Demospongiae; order Tethyida; family Tethyidae; genus Tethya; species Tethya wilhelma. The sequence continues at coordinate 136,120 of CAXIPT010000013.1, forward strand.
TTGAGACCAAGGTTCAAGCCAGCAAGAAACTGAATCGAAGAAAAGAAGCATTTATTGATATGCTACATAAGATCAAAGTATGTATTTCACCAAATTTTTGTGTTTGTTTCTTTGTGATGAAGTCAGTGTTTTCTCTTCTTGAAAAGGTTCTTCCACTGGAAGAGTTTATCTTTGGTGTCCAGACCACCCTCTCTGATATTGGCCATTCTGAGGAGTTTGAATCTGGTCTGCTAAGACAGAAGTACCTCCTTCACTTTCTCTACAAGTACATCAGTAGGTGAGCACCATTTAGAAGAAGACCCAGAGGCTTCTAAGCTTTTTAGCTCCTTTCTCTTTTTTTTCTAATACTGTGACCGTGTGTGTGTGTGCATGCAGTAACCAGCAGAGCTCAGATGAGTTAGCAGCTTGTGGGGATATTTTGGTGGCCTTCTTGAAGGAACGCTATCACGTGAGTTACAATCCCAACCCAGAACACCTCTTCAACAGCTGCCATGTACTGTGTATGTTGACAAGGTATGATGTAATAATTACTACATCATTTGGCATTGTGTCATCATTACATCATTGTTATACAGTATTCTACATGTATTTGTGTGCCGAGTGCCAGCCCCTGACCCTAAGAAACAAAAGAAAGAGAGAAAGGATCTTCAGGTTGGAAACTACTCTTTTTTTTTTCTTAATTTTTTTTTTTTTTTTTTTTTTTTTTTTTTTTTTTTAAATCAATTTCAGTTCAAGCTACTTTTTTTCTTGTCTTTTTTTTTTTTTTTTTTTTTGTTTTTTTGTTGTTGTTTATTGTTTATTGTTGTTCATTCATTTCAGGATATTACTCACAAGTTGTGTGAAGTGCTCAGTATGACTGCTAATGTTGGGATAGCCCAGGCCGACTATGTGATGGTGGACAAGAAAGAAGAAGACAACAACAGAACGTCCTTGAAAGAGAAAGAGAATCCTTCCTCGGGAAAAGACTCTGTAACAGATCCATCAACTGAACCAGGGGATACATCCAAAGATGAAAGAACTGGTGAAGATGGTGCAACTATGTCTGCTGGCAGCCATCTTGACCCTGGCAAGAGAAGTCAACCTGCCTCCCCATCTCGACAAAGGAGACATCACCAACCTTCAGAAGCCCCACCCACTGATCCCGTCAAACCAGAATCTACTACGGATAATAAGAAAAATCATCATCATCACCAGGACTCCTCCTCTGGTACAACTGCCCCTCCCCCTCCCCCTTCACACCCTCGGCCATTGGTGGGCCACTCCCAACAGCCAGCTAGCATTCCAACATCAACATCTAATGAGTTACAGCTGCCGGCTATACAAGCACTGGCTGTGTTATCAAATGTAAGTTTGAGAGGAGGTGTGTAGATGTGGAATCTATGATGTCACATGCTCACTTTGATATGATTTTGGGTGATTTTTTGTGATTTTTTGATCGTAGGTGTTGTCTCACTTCATTGATTGTGTGTTTGGGAGTACTGATAAAGATAAGATCATATCTCTGCTTAAGGCGGTCATGCATAATGTATGGCCTCATCTACACAATCACAGGTAAGTTGGTTAAGTTACTTTGAGAAATCGACTTTGAATAACTTGCTTGTTCTCTCTCTCTCTCTCTCTCTCTCTCTCTCTCTCTCTCTCTCTCTTACACACACAGCCCTGAGTGTCAACAGTGCTACAACCATGCAGTGAAGCTCCTCTCATCTTTCAGTGGTTTCCAAGTGACAAGAAAGGCGTGGCGTCGCGAAGTATTTGAGCTCTTCCTTGCTCCCGATTTCTTTCTCCTCGACTTCAGCTCCCTCCAAGAGTGGAAGATCATCGTGGACAACCTGATGACGCAAGATCAGGTCACATTCCGAGACCTCCTCACCCGGCTCCACTCATCCGGAACATCGGGAATGGTGAACCTATTTTCATCACTCGAGCAGGTTTGCTGTTACCGTCTAATTATACCTGTTCACACTACAGATTCATTATTATTCAGAAAGTACAAGTTTTTGTTCAAAGTAATTTTCCAAGTGGAATGGTTCCATGGTAGTATGTATTGTAGGTGGAAGCTTCTGGAATAGTTCCGGAACTGCGTGTGTGTGAATGACACGTATAAGTTGCAATGCATGTCTCTGGAGATATTGACATTGGGTGGATTCTGATATTGTTGAAGGGAAAATGATACACTTCAAGGCTTAATGTGATTTCTAGGGTGCATGTTAAAGTTTGTTGCTTGTGTTTGTCTGAAGAAGCTCTGTGATGTGACTTCTTACAGACAGCAATGGCTTCTGTGTACATGTGTGTATGTGTGTATCTTGTAGCTTTCCATCTCATGTTGTATGTTGTATGCGGTTTACCTTCCACAGGAAGTATTAACAGGTGCTCGGCTATTGAAGAGAATGGCCTTTGCCATCCTGTCAGGCGAGATGGACCAGTATGTCAAGTACCTTCCCGACATTCAAGGTGTGTTTGCTTTTCTTTCAGTGGTTTCTTTGTCAATCTATCATTACCTTTCAAAGCTGCTGATGGTTGATCTTTGTAAGTGATTGGTATTGAAAAGTGGGTGGGGGGTGATTCTAACTAGTGTGTGGGTTTTAATGGTGGTGTGTGAAATGGACGATGCCGTCTCTTTTGTTTAAACTGCAGAAAAGATTTCAGAGTACTTAAAGACACTCCGCTATCCAGCTGTCTGTTCTGAAGCTCTCCTCACCTTTAGAGTTCTCTTGCTCAAACTCTCTCCGTCTCATCTCATGGCCTTCTGGCCCGCCATCACTAGCGAACTGGTGAGGAAGCTAGTTTGAAGAAGAATTCACTACTTTGCCAAATTTAATGCTCACAAAATTTACCCACTATACATTAATTACTATTATTTTGTCAGCAGCTACATGTTGTGGTTGTAATGTTTTAAATGTAGTTTCAGTTTGTGCATGTGCTGGGGATTTGTGGCCAGCAGTTTAGAGAGTAAACAAACCAGTGTCTGTGGTCCATGTGATATGTTTTTATTCACTTCCCCTTCTCTTTCATCGACAGCTGTCTCTTCTTGGACAGTTGGAGAACGATCTAACCATTGAACTTTCACCTTCAAATACTTCTTCCTCGTCACCGCTTCCCAAGTCTAAGTTACAGCTGTACCTCTCCACGTGCAAGCTGCTAGACACGGCCATGTCCCTACCTTCTGAGTTCCTACCTCACTTCCAGCTGTAAGTTTAGTGGATGTTTTGTTGTGATGTTCAACGAAGGATTTTGAACTTAAGTTTTTCTTTCTTTCCTATTTTCTCTCTCTCTGTCTCCCTTCCAGGCTCCAGTGGGGCTTTACCAGTCAGAGTGCTTACACTGACACCAGGGCGTCCATTGTCACTCGTCTTTGCAGGCAGTATCAACTGGTATGGCTTCCATTTCCTTCCTCAAAGTTGTACATTTTGTCATTTTTTTCTTTTCCTCATGCATAATGTATTACAGTTGTTTGTGTCTCTGTGGTAGCACATTGATCTCCATATTAAATTAATGCTTGCCAATAATTCCACATTTAGTTTTAAGTATATTGATGTAAATGTACGTGCATTCACATGTGTCTCTCTAGATTGGAAGCTCCTCCCAGCCTCACCCCTCACCCTTCACCCCTCCCCACCTTCACACCTCCACCATCAGCTCACTGAGAGAGCTCAAGCCACTCTTCGATGCTCTCTACCTCAGCAACCGTTCCAGACTAACGAACCACGTGGTGCAGTTCCTCCCTCCTGTGGGTTCCCGTTCCCACGTCCTCTCCAGTAATGAGCCAAGACTGGCCTCCTCCTCACAACAGTATGCCACTCAACTAGCACTTGTAGAGAAGGTCATTCTTGAGGATTTTATTGAGGCATTTTAGGAGGCAATTTTTTGAGAGTAGTAGCTACATAGCTTGCATTAATCATCTCTCTCTCTCTCTCTCTCTCTCTCTCTCTCTCTCTCTCTCTCTCTCNTCTCTCTCTCTCTCTGTGTGTGTGTGTGTGTGTGTGTGTGTGTGTTTCTCTTGTGATCGTCAATTCATAACCTACATCACTACACTCTTATTTCAGTTACCATAGCAACAGAGTGTGCTATATTATGTTTGTACTACTGGAGTCTTAAACTGTCGTTTTTTAAATCACATTTTGTTGGTGTGCACTATATAGTTTTTGTTTGTTAATACTTTGTCATCTAGCTCTCAATCAAATACAGGTACTATATAATTATTATGATTTCACAATAATAATTATTCAAGAAATTTAAATTTATGTTCAATCACCATTAAATTATTATTATTATAATGAATTTGTCATTAATATTAAATCATTTTGCCATTAACAATGACATGAAATTTATGCATAGTTATATAATTACAGTGAATGGTTTTGTTCTAACTATGTACATATCATGCATGTGTTCCTAAACTGGTCGATCGATCAGTCGTCAGTGAGTTCATTTCTCCACGACCCTCTTGGATCTGAAAACCCTTTCCGAGATTTATTGAATGAATTAGGTCCTGATGAAGTGGGTGTGTCCCTGTAATAATAATAATTATATATAGAATCCTGTTCTAAATTTAGCACAGAATTGCATGTCAAATGATGTCACAGTGACAAGCCACACAGCATTATTTTAGTTACTTATTACACAACAATTATGTACCTCACTGTCAACACGTTATTGTCACATGACAGAACATGCCAACAATACTAAATGTTTGCTTTGGAAGCAACTGTATAAACAGTGTCCAAATACATACTGCAAATCACCACTGCATCCAGGAAGTATGGAGTAAATTATGAGCCCAAAAAGTGCTTTGTAGCTCTTTTTGTTTATAAGGAAATAAAATTGACTCTTTTGTTTATTAGAGAATACTCTGTGCATGTGCAGGAAGGATAGCACCACCAAATAAGAACTCAGAGCTGACAGGAAGATACCAATTCATGGTGCATTGCAGTGCCATTGGATCATGAATGAATGAATCTGTTCACCAGGCCTGGGGGTGCCAAACCTCATGAACAGAGGAGGGAGCAACCCTGGGGAAAACCCCTTCCTCAATACTGTTGGGGAAATGCACATTGAAAATTGCAGGTGCTTAGTTAGCAGGTTTCTATGGTGAATTTGATTAACAGGTAGTTTTTTTATCTACCACTTTTGTGTCCACACGCGCGCGCGCACACACACACACACACAATGTCACAGTAATAAAAAAAAGTTAGTGAAGGTTGTAACAGCTCACTTTCCAATGTTCCTCATTCTCAGTTTAGCCTCTGGTGGCATTTCTTCTTCATCTTCACTCTACAGAATGAGTTCATATAATAAAGATTTTAAAAAAGATTTTTTTTTCAAGATAACTAAACCATTGGTTAAAATTTATAGATGCTACTATGTATACTTACGTCACTGCCAAATGCCTGGCTTACAAGACTAGTGGTCTTCTTGACTGGAACTGCTTCTACTTTTGCTTTCTTTGTTCCTTCTTCCTAAAAGCACACAAATTTAACAGATCACAAGAAAATTCTTTTCATTACAGAAGGAATATACCTGTGATTTCAACCTAATTTTGATCGGAGGCCCTGCACTTCGTTTACCCAGCAGACCACCACTCTCCTTCTCCGAACTTGCCCCTGTCGTTAACTTCTTTGATGACGATGATGATGGAGACTCTCTCGACTTCTGTTCTTTAGGTGGACTGTTTCTCTGTTCTCCTCCCTCCTTGCTTATTCTCTCCCCCGTAGTTGGGTCACATGTTTGGTCGTCAGGTGGCGGCGGTGGTGGTTGGGGGAAATGTGAAGATACGAGGGCCGGAGGAGGTGGAGGAGGCCGTCCGAGAGGTGGTGGAGGTGGTCGTCCCAAAGGAGGGGGAACAGGGGGTCCACCAACAGAGCTCAGTCGGGTTCCTGGTTTGTCAATTGTGTGAAATGGGGAGCATGCTCTCCTCCATTAATAAGGAGCTGGACATTTATACACACATATATACGTGCAGACCATGATTCAAAAGATTACAACACTCTAGTAACACACACCACATAGTCATCACATGCATTGTTTACCATCCAAAGGATCCGCCATTTTTAACTGCGCGTAAAAATTATTTAAGCATGACGTCATGCACGTTGGTATGCGCGCGTAATTAATTAGTGCTAATTAGCGCTGCAAGATCATGTGTGGAGAAGTATGTAGGAGTTGCTGCTGCTGGCAAGCTTTTTGCAAGCTGTGCTCTTGAGTGAAGCGCCTTCGTGTGTGCAAAGGAAGCACATTTATACAATAGTAGGAACTGTGTAGTTTTATAGTAAATGTTCGAGTAGTTTTGTAGGCAAAGTTTTATCTAGTTTTTGTACTTGAAAGTTTTATAGTTTGGGAACATAGATAGACAAATTTCACCCCCAAATGGATGAGAGCATAGATTGGGAGAACTGGAGCGTCCAGGACTGGCTCAAAAGCATCAGTCTAAGCAAGTACGAGGACGATTTCATTGATAATGGATACGATACACCAGACCTTGTTGCCGAGCTCAAGAAGGAAGATCTGGACGCCATTGGAGTGACAAAGAAGAAAGACAGAAGCACTCTGTTCACGCAAGCAAAGAAACTAAAAGAACTCGTATCAAAAGACATCTGTTCAGTAACAAAACCTCCACCGTTGATGTTTGCTGCTGCTTCAACTAGTCCTGGCACTTGTAACCAGCCTCCTAATTCTCCCCTTCCACCTGGAGATTCATACTCAGAACCTTGGTCCAGCTACTCAGAGCCGTGGGGGGCCACTCAGAACGGTACTGGCAATGGAAGCACCAACGGGATAACGTCCGAGATGGTTGAATCTCAAAGAAAGCATGCGAGGTACTAAAAATAAACAATTTGAAAATTATGGTGGTTTACTAATTTTTGTGGTAAGATATTAGTTCCTAAATGTGTTTGAACTGCATGTACATGACATGCAATAAGCCAAAATGGGCTTGTAGAAATGTCCTCCTCCAACTGTTCATGTGCCTGATAGCATGCACCACATTTATAGACCACATCAAACGTAAATTTTCAAATGTTGCACACGTTTACTCTAGAAACGTAAGTGGTGGACAGGTACCTCCGGTAAAGCAAACCAAGGGGAAGCATGGGAAACCTCCTCCTAGTCCAAAGACTCCCAACGTGGCCGAACTGCCAGTCTTCAAGAGAGATGGAGCAGGCCCAACGACGCTGCAGCTGAAGTTGATGATCAGGAAGGAGTTGCAAAAGGACCAGATTGTCCTGTCAGAGTATCCCTACAATGAAGCCACTCAGGTAAGGAAGGAGGGAGTGAGTGAGTTTGAGTGTGTGTGTGTGAGAGAGCAGCTGGAGATTTATATGGTGGAGATGATGCCATGGTCAGACACATTTCTAGAATTCCACGATGAAAATATTTTGATGCATAAAGCACACTAGTAACTACATTATTGGTTGGTTGTCTTGTACCAAATACATCGTATTGTATCATAGTGAAATATACATTATTTATTTTGTGTCTGACAAATTTGTACGATCGTGAGTTGATTTTTGGTTTTGAAATGAACTGTCTCCAGCTGTCATTTCTATACAGTCATTATACAGTGTGTGGGTGATATAATGTGTACCTTATACTATCATTCATATGGGAACTCCACTCACTGCAGTATGTATATATGTATGTGTGTGTGTGTGTGTGATTATGATATGCATGGTCAGACTCTGTGGGTGCTCTCATTAAGGACACCCTTGGGACTTGAGGTTATGATAGAATTTCTCATTTTGGGCGTTTGAGACTTTGTCTTCATTGAGGCCTTCTGTATAAGGCAGTGAAAATCTTGAGCTTAGACAAAATTATTCGCTCTCTTGAAATACACTAGATATCATTTAGGTTGCCTGTATGTCTGTGTCTGTTATGTGTTTTCTGTAAAAGTTGATAGCTTGGTTTGGTTGTGTTATTTTCTGGCTGAGAGTGGCATGTGTTTTGAAGGGTGCTTTCCCAGTGTAGAACATATGGCAGTAGGAAAGGTACTACCTTAGCTGTCTTGTGTATCTTTGTGGTGTATCATTGTTTGCCACTCTGGTTGTAAAATAAACATTGAAGGCTAATGTAAACAGAGTGAAGTTTTTCTTCCCTTACCCCTGCAGCCTGTAACAATGGTGTCCATACAAGCATAGCCTGGTGTTCATCTCAAGACTTTACATTAGCTTTTGGTGAGATTGCAACTTGTATTTAACAATAAATATAGCAAGCAACAAATATGTGGCTGTGATTTAGATTCATAGATGCTTATAAATGTGCTATAAGTATCATTTAGCTCCAAATTTTAATGGCACAATATTTTTATGAATTTGTGGTAGGACCATGTATTGGGAATATTTAGAAAGCCATTTATTAGTGTTACAATTTTAATGATTACGGTCCATGGAAGTAAGTTCTATACTGCAAAATTAAATTATATGACCCTGTAGGTTCTCAACTTGGTAAGGTGGACCTTGTTGACACAAGAGGGACAAAATATTTGTACGCCAGCCACCACCCTCACTCCAGAGCCGTCCATAGACTAGCATTTGCTCCTTGGAAGTAAGCACGCAATGCTTGATTATCTCATAACACTCTTGTATGAAAGTCACCTTCTCTGTTGATACAGTTCTTCTCTTCTAGCGAGTGTGTCAGATGATGCCAGTGTAAGAGTACAGAACATACCCAGTGGAACTATCACATCCATGTAAGCAATAGCATGCACTCTGTATCCCCATCTAGTGTGTGTTATTGGAACTGTGAGTCATTGTCCCTCTCCATACCAATACCATACATGTGCACACACACACACACACACACACACACACACACACACACACACACACACACACACACACAGACTGGAGATCCGACAGACAACTACGATGTAAGTCCTATAGATCTTAAAATTCTTACCTCTGGTACACACAATTAATCACATCGACTCATGCAACCATATGTCAATTAATGGCCTACACTCACCACCCACCCACACCCTCCCACCCTCTCCCACAAAATCAACTTAGAACTGTATGTACTTTAATCTTTTGTGTTTGCTTATGTGCCAGTATTTGTGTGTGTGGTGGTGGTGCACTGTGGTGACTTCTGTTTGGAAATACTCCAACTACACTGTCATTAATAGTTGCCTCACATCATGTGTTCAAGACTGGTCATTTTTCAACACCTTTTATGCTCTAAAAACTGCATCCATGCATATTTCTGTACTTTGCTTGACTATATACTGCAAGTGAATTTGACCATCATTTCTTATCTTTGGTTCAGGAACCCTTTGATTCTCAAGCAGGGAAACAAGGAATGGCTGTCGTAAAGGTGTGTGTGTGTGTGTGTTTGCCCATGTGCAAACGTGTGTGTGTGTGTGTGTGTGTGTTTGCCCATGTGCAAACGTGTGTGTGTATGTGTGTGTGTGTGTGTTATGCCTTGCAGTCAACTGTTCATACATATACCAAAAACTGTTTTCTCCTACTAGTAAAACCTGTTAGTGAATCGTTAGTCAAATAGTCGCCGTTTTTGCTTATCACTTGTTTGCTTAACTCAGTTTATCTAACCTCCTTCTTTTGGTAAACACACACACACACACACAAACTCTCACTTTAATGTGGTACAAGTGTGCTGTCCACTACAGTGTGTGCTGTATATGTATATGTGTGCTGTTGGCCTGTGTTACTTGTAAATGCCATTCATTCATGCCAGCCCGATGCAATTAGAGAGAGAGTGGAAAATCGTGTTTTTTTTTCTGATCACAGCTGTTTTTTCCTTGTTTGGTGTTGATGTATTTGCTAAGCTGCATCTCACCATACTAGTGTACTTCATTGATGGTTTTGTCTACATAATATGTTACTGTGGTATTCATGCTCTCTCTCTCTCTCTCTCTCTCTCTCTCTCTCTCTCTCTCTCTCACACACACACACACACACACACACACTCACACACACACAGCCACAGTCAAGAGAAGGCTCACCAAAAGTAAGTAGCCATTGTTTACTTTTTTAATCTTTTTACACTCAATTTTGAAAGCATACATGGAGCCATTTCCTCAACTTGATGAACTTCTGATGACAACCCAACCTTTAGCAATTAGTTACCTCTAGAGCTTCTCCCATTGCTTACAGTAGAAGCTATATGCATGTAACCCAGCCAACAATATATCAATGGGGTTATATTACATCATTGAGTGTACATGGAACCCAACACCTGTACAATACATGTACTTGCTAATAGCTGCCTGGACTTGAAGTGACCTTTCCAATGTCACTGTGAACTGTACAAGTGTTGGTTGTAGCTGGTTGAGGTAGTTAAGAATGGTGTCTGTGGGTGATGATTGTTTGATTGTGTAGCACACCTTATTGGGTATCATATGCTTCTCTTTCAGAAAAGTCGCACTCTACCGTCTGGTGGGAGTGGTTTTCAAAGCTATGAGGTATATAAAATGTTACTGCACACACACACACACACACACACACACACACACACACACACACACACACACACACACACACACACACGTGGCAATCTTTTAATTCCCATGCGGTGTACCATACTCACAGAATATGCATACTTTATTCATGGAATGTAATTTAAGCATAATAATTGTTATTATAATCAATTATTAACCTCGTTTTAAGCCCATCATTAACCCTTTCTATGCCCAATTACTCCTGAATGCTTAGAAGCTAGTGTGAACCTAATGAGTTACCTTTTGTGTGTGTTCTCTTTTCAATTTTGAAAATAAATGTCAACTTAATTCCTAGAAATCTAGTGTGATTATGTTGTGTACAAAGTTGTACTGATTTCACCAAAACAAACACAAAAAGATTGTGATGTTCTGTAAGGAAAAAAGGCTCAACACCATGTCATAAACACTTTCATATTAATCTCAGATATTGCTTTTTGCAGCCATGCTTAGCTTCACTCTCTCTTATGTAGCAATGCTTAGCTTCTCTCTCTCTAATGTAGCGATGCTTTGCTTCTCTCTCTCTCTCTCTCTCTCTCTCTCTCTCTCTCTCTCTCTCTCTCTCTCTCTCTCTCTCCAAGTTGTTTATTTACTCACTAACTGAAACTCCAGCTTCACCGACATTTCCTCCATGCCCCCAGGGGCTTCAGTTCCCTCTCAATGGAGGAGGTTAATTCAGATCAATACTCTAGTTATTGGATTTCTTCCTCTTAATCTAAAGAGACAAGGAAGCGCTGGGAATTCCTTTCAAGTGTAATGACACAAATCAGAGGAGAGAGTGTTTAGTCCATTTATAGCTCTCGGGTTGATTTTCAAGTTAAGCCTCCTCTTCTATACAAGTTCCTATTTTTAACCGGGCTTGTGTTTCACCAGACGGTCTTCTCTTAGTACAAAGTAAGGGAAGAGTCTGGTCGTGTATTCCGGGAGCACATTAATGCTGTTCCTTTTTTGTTTTTTTTTAAAATTTTTTTTCTGTTTTGTTGGTGACTTTCTCGCTTTATCTTCTCTCTCTCTCTCTCTCTCTTCAGGAACCTTTTGATTCCGTCGTACCTAGTGAGTCCTCTCCCAAGTCTCCTAAGAATCTTATTAAAAAGTAAGGTTTTTGTTAATCTGTCTAGCCATGTACATTCTTGTGGAGCTATGTACCATTATGTAGTTTCAACAATATGTATTCTCACACGCACTCTCTCTCGCACTCACACACACACACACACACACACGCACACACACACACACACACACACACACATACACACACATACACACACACTTTCAGAAACAGCAGTAGCACACTACCCAGTCCACAAGTCAAGAGAGAAGGTACAACCACAGTCATAGATATTACATATTCCAAAACATCACCACAATAATACAAAATCCATTCATGCATTCATACATATTCAGGTGAGATTGAGCGGATCCAAGTAGAGAGCAAAAGTAAAAAGAAGAAAAAGAGGCTATCGACGGAGAAGTCCCCTCGGAACTCTCCTGTTTCTTCCCCCAAGAGCTCTCCGAAGCCTTTGAGGAGGTTCTTCAGGAAGAAGGACAAACCTCGGTCTCACTCTGTGAGGGACTTTGATGGCAGCAAAGGAGACAAGAAGAAGGCACTTATTAGCTTCCCAGAGCGCTCCAAGGATGACTCTTGGGTGAGCCCCTGTTATAAAAACATTTTAATCGAACACATTAAGTGTTAGAGTGAAATTTTTAGCACCAGTTAATATAGTCCTGTTTCACTTTAAACTTTTTCACTTTTTAACACGCACCAGTTATAGTGGGATATATAGTAGTCTCATTTCACTTTAACCTCCTTTGCGCTGAATTTGGTCGAAATTTTAACACTTTTGATTCTTTCCTTCTGAATTTGGTCGAAATTTTAACCCTTTTGATTCTGTATGTTTGTATAATCACAGTCAAAAAAGAAGCACGGTTCAGCGGAGAACTTGACGGAGAAGAAAAACAGTCCCGTGGACATGAAGTCCAACAGAATATCCGTCGGTGCAATAGTGTTCAACGGATCTGATACCACCCCTCCTCCCTGTGAGTCAACTAGTCTGTGCTGAGTGTGTTCTACATCTAGATGATGAAGATGGTGCCAATGTTTTATACATACTTGAAAAACGAAGCTATTATTTGTAATCATAGAAATGCTTTGATAGCTAACCCTGGGGTGGTAGGACGGAGTAAGAATGATGGGTGATACTAGGTGTTGCACAGCGCCAGTATATTACATTCCTGTGAGAATGATGGGTCATTTGGCCAAATTTAATGCTTGCTAGAGTAACTAATTTTACAGTAATTCGGTTTGTATTGATTATCTATAATCTTACAGAGTGGTAATTTAACATAGACTGTGTGTTCACACCCTCACACACACCCTCACATCCTCACACACACACACACACACACTCACACACACTCACAGTGCCCCCTCCACGCCGCCCTCCTAAGAGTACATCACCAACCTCCTCCGAATCAGAAGATTCTCCGTTTCCTAAAAAAGTGCGTGCACTAGTGTCTACACTAGACCACACCCTCCATCTCCACCCACCTAATCCATACCATTAGTTGGCACACTTAGTACTTACTCACCTCTGACCTCTTTGACCTTTGTACCTTGACCTCAATTGAATTGGAGTCTGTTTCCATGGCAACAGCTGCATGTTCATACAGTACTATAGGAGAAACACTGCTGTGTGTGTGCACAAGTAAAACACCATTAATCTGATTATATTATTATGTAGCTTGTATATTCAGTGGCTGCTTATGTTGTATATACTTTCACGAATCAGTAATTTATTTCATCTCAATATTTTGTATATACTCGAGTGTGTGTGCATCTCATTTTAACTTCATGCTATATATATATTATATTCTATGTATGTGTGTAAAATATGGCTTTTGAAATATTCTCTCTAAAATTACATTCTGTACAGAAATATAACGGCAAAGAATTCAAAAAATTCGTAACCCCGCCCACACTTAAGAGAAATGAGGCATTGGTGAGTGACTTTGTAGTCTGCTATTCGATCTAACAATAAGCTATGAATTCACTTAACAGTAGTGCTCATGTGACTGTCACATGACCTAGCTATAACTCAGCCCCAAATGTATGTTCGTGTGTGTGTATATGCATTATGTCTGATACAATACTGAAACACTTTAGTAGAGTGCTTGTACCTTTGTATGTCTTTTTTAGGGAAGCTATCAAACTACACTGTTATTCATTTATACAGCACTGCATACATTTAACTCTTTGTAGTACTACATTGTTCCCTGCATGCACGGTTGCTAAGAGACCAACATATGTCCATTCCATTATAGTTGAGACTGGGACCGTTCATTGTACACTCGACTGCAGCTGTTACAAATTCCAGCACATTTTTTGTACCCAAGTATCACACAACATTGCTTAAAATTAATGGTGGATAGAAAATGGATTTCTATTATTTTTTATATTAAGGATGTGTTGTAATAATATTGGTGAATGAACTGTTGCCTTGTTTATCTGGTTACTTTGCCCCTCCCCTAACCACACCCACTAGAAACATGGCAATTCCTGTAGCAGTTCTGAGGGAGAAGGGAACTCTAATCTACTGAGAGTTCATAGCCACACTGGTTCTGATATTGAGGTGAGCTAGTGTGTAGTCAAGATCTTATGCACATGCACGCACACACACACACACACACACATGCACACACTCACACACACACACACACACACACACACTTGCACACATATACATACACACACACACTCACACACTCACACATACACACAAACTCTCACACACACATACACACACACTCTCACACACTCATACACACACACTCACAGGTTGACAGGGCTCAGGATAGTGATGAAGACGGCAAACGATGGCTAAAGACATCGCAAAGCTTTGATCAACTCAACACCATCGGAAGAAAGAAGAGCAAAAAATTTGGACTCTTAAAGCGAGTATTTACACGTAAAAGAGACACCACCTCTTCAAAGAAGAGATCAAAGAAAGACAAAGGAAGGAACAGAGAATCCCTCCAGAGTACAAGCTCCGCCCAGAGTGGGAGTGGCGACCCCTCGAGTTCCATCACTGCCTCCATGAGTATGCCAGATATTGCATGTGAGTCGATCGCATAAGGATACAGAATGTTCATTATGTGTGTATGTATGTATGTATGTATTGTATGTGTGTTTCACCTTAGTGACGTGTGATAAATGTTGGCGACTAATTTGAAAAGTATTTATCCACAGACAATCATAATTAATTTAAGAGCGGGTCTTTTATTGGTGGATTCCATATTGATACTTGTGTTGCTAATCAGTTGAGATTAAGAGTTGAAGTTTATCGCTAGCTTTGTTTGTTTTTCTCTCTCTCACATCTTTTTTTCCGCTCTAACAGTTCCTGGAGCTGACAAAAGACCACACCCCTCCTCCCCTCTGCTCATTCCTGGCTCCGCCCACAGCGATATCAAACCCTCGGATCTTGACTTGAGTGACGAACACGACTCTCGTCATTCTCGCAGCAGAGGAGCCACTAGCCTCTCTCCTCAGAGCTCTTCAAAGAAATCCTCTCCAGTTTTTGAAAGAGACGTATCTCCACTCATGGAACGGCGGATGTACGTGCGTGATGCGTTGGATTCAAGTTCCATGCCCGTCCAGTCGGCGGGGAGTGCTCCTTCGGGGGGAACTTTTGCAGAAAATACAGCCGACGGTGACAGTAGCCGGAGGAGTGATACTCCCGATCTCGATAGCTTGAAGTTTTCAGATTCCGAAGACATTGAATCGTCAAAGCCACATTCCCGTACCAGTACTGGATCGGGACCCAAGCCACCTCCGCCGCCAAAACCCAAGAAGCTAATGTCTCCTCAAACGAGTATAACAGGATCACCAGGCAACACCTCCTCCTTCACAGAGAAAACCACGCCCATTTCAAGCTCGGCTCCATCTTCAAGTACAACCCCTCTTTCTAAACCCCCGCCAAAACCAGCTCGGACGAAAAGTCAGAAGAAACCAAGGAGAGAATTGCCGGGTGGAAGGGAAGATTCGGCTGCAGGCGGTGGTAGTTCGCAGGAGAATGTGTTCAAAAGTGGGCAGGAAGTGTTCCGGTCTTCACCGCCGGCCAAACCAGCCAAGAGGATGGGTAGATCCAAGTCGGTGACTTCGGAAGAGGATTCGAAAGATTCTCAGGTACCGTCTAAAGCACCGCCACCGAAGCCTACTAGAAGGGTGAGCAGTAGTCGCTCTTTGTCGACTACCGATGAAGACCAAAATGAACCAAAGACACCCGAACACAGACCACTATCGCCCACCACTACTGATGATTCTAATAAATGCCCACCAAAGTCAGGGAGGGATGTGAATGTAAGTACAATGGATGAAGTCACAGAAGACGATAAAGCTAACACTAGTGGACCTGGGAAGCCTCCTCCTAAACCAGCAAGAAGATATAAAAGTTTAAAAATTCCTGAGCCGAAAGAGAGAGGAGATGTCGATGTATCAGCTAAGAGTAAAACCTTTGCTGGCCGGAATAGAACAATGCCTTCATTGGAGGAACACTCGAATGTTGAAAATGGACTAACACCCCCTGAACAAGATAATGTGGGGGGTTCAAAACCGGCCCCCAAACCTAGACCGAAACCAGCCCCCAAACCAAGGGGTCTTGGTACCACTTCATCAAAGACTGATTCAGCAGGGGCACTCCCTCCACCCAAACCTCCTCGAACCGGGACTCTGAAACGTCCTGCTGCTAAAACCAGTTAGATGTCACGGCAATAGCTGCAAGTATTTGAGATTGTTTTTGTTTATCGTTTATTTGTTTGTTTGTTACAAGTCTTCAAAAACTCCACTTCCAATCCGTTGCATACTATATAGCATTATTATAATACTACTATGGTATAACTATGTGTGTGTGTATTAGTTGTTTTGTAGTGCTGATCTTTAGATGAAGGGCTATATATCATGATTGTATTCCATCATTTTTGTTTTTATACCGAGGACTGTGTATTGTGGCGTGTGTGCTCAAAGTTTTATGACAAAAATTAAAACATGAAAAATTTGTTTCACTTCTTCAAAATACAAGTCTACAATAATTGCATGCATTATTTATTATGCATACATAATTTATGCAAAAATTATTATTAATTATTAATCTAATTAAGTGATTGATTGGATGACATAATATTATTATTATTATGTGTAATTTGTGACTATATATATATATATGTTTGGTTATAATATTAAGACGAGCAAAAAAAGGATCCTTCATGATATATATATCAGTTCAAGGCTCAATATCTGCTGCGGGGTTTACAAGAATGATGTCTTTTGCTGATGGCCACAGCGAGATGTAGTCGAGTCCACTGGCAGTACTCACCTTCTTTGTAGAGCTACCTGGGGCAGCTGTGTGTGTGTGTGTGTGTGTGTGTGTGTGTGAGAGAGAGAGAGAGAGAGCTAGAGAGAGAGAGAGAGAGAGAGAGAGAGAGAATCACCCACCTTCAGCAGCACCTCCTTCAGCCTTGCCACCCTCAGTGATCGGTGGTGTTCTGGAAAGAGGCAATTTGACCATCACAGATGCCACATCTTTATCTCCTTCTTTAGTATCTTTACTACCCCTCCTACAGTCACGCTTGACCGATTTCACTGACGGAGATGGAGGCTCAGTGACATCATCGGGTTGTTCCGCATCGACATGAACTTCGGCCTCAATGGTCCCCCTAGCTCCGTTCACCAGAGGTGGCTCCTGAGGATCACAGCTGTTACCATGACGACCACCATGATGGTGTGTGATGGAGCCTCTGGGTGAGAGGGTAGAAGGACCTGCTGCTTCTCTTTCTTCTTCTTCCGTTGCTTCCTCTAACTTGTTGGCAGTTGCTTTGGATCGAGCATTTCTAGCAGCCGATGTGAAGACAGATGCTGCAAGATTGGATGCACGATGAACTTTGACCTGGTGGTAGTCAAGCGTGTGTAGATGAAAAAGAAAGAAAAAACAAATTAGCAAAAACATACTTGAAAGGAAAAAGACTGACGACCAAAGACTTAAAATAACAAGCCAAAATACGATCAAACCTAAAAATGAAGTACTTTATAATTTTCTTTTCACTCTGATCTTTTTTTGAGAGAGAGACTATTTATTTTCAGTTACATATTATTTAGACATACACCTCTAAGTCTGTATATAGATAAGATTGATAACAATCTTAAGTTTTCCCAAGAGTGAAAACCACGGATAAGAAAGAGAAAGAACTGTAGGTGGTCTTCTTAGCTCCCACACACACTTCCCCTCTGCCCACAATGTGATGTGATCGTTTTATCAAAAATCAACTTGTAAATGGACAGCAAAGTGTGTGTATGTGTGTATGTGTGTATGTGTGTATGTGTGTAGTATATGGGCAAGATGGATCTTTCCCCCTCTCTTTTATTTTCTGATTTATTGTTCCATTATGTCATACATCATAGAGATCATGGTATAGAGATTAAAGCAAAGAAACAATGTCATGCATTTAGCCTTAGTTCCCAATGGTAAGCACTAGCCTAGTAAACCAGGCCCTCCCAGTGTGCTGTATATTGGTAAGCATAGCAGGGAGGTTTGGTTTACGAGGCTAGGTAAGTACTACAATAGTATCTAGCAACTGTGCAACGTACAGCTGCAGTAAGCTTGGCTGCGTCCAGGCTGCTGCTGCTCAGCTGTTGCTGCTGTAAGCTGTACCTCTTCTCGCGCTTCTTGTCGCGATGAAGAAGATACCTTGCCTTGCGTTTGAGCGTCTCTTGGGCATCGGGATAGTCTACGAGGGTTTCATGAAGGTCTTTCTTGCTGAGGACAAAGAGAGAGGAGAAGCCTTTGGATCTGACGTGAGCTGTACGTCGGTTGCCCCCTCCAACAGCTAGGAGACTGCAGGGGAGAGGGGGGGGGGGGACATACACACACACACACACACACACACACAAATAAATGTATGTATTCATGAATTGCTGTGTATCCATCCCATCTATCTATGAATGAATTAGATTTAAATTTCCTGCTAGCTTATCTCTCAATATGGATCAATATGAATTTGGGTTCATATTCAGTGCAAAAATGTTGNACGGACGATTCTTTCGATGGCGTAGATGATGAGACCACCCAGCATGTACTTCCACGACTGTATGGTGTGTGTGTGTGTGAGGGTGTGAGGGTGTGAGGGTGTGTGATGCTGAGTGTAAGTGGAAAGCAACTGAAAGTCTGTCACTCTCTCTCTGCGCTGTTTTGGATATTTGTGTCAATGTACAACTTACACAGGGTGGAGCTGGGTTGAAGGTGGCACCAGGACAGAGAAGTGCGAAGGAACCGTTTGTGAAGGTTACATTGAGGAGGTTATCTGTCATGCTGTTGCCTACAAGTTGATCGACATCTGGTTGATTTGCAAGATTCTCTCTGTCCACTTGACTGCAGAAGACCGGGTCGTGAACATCAACTGAAGCACGATCGGGAGAATTGGTTTGGACAGGCAGTAACATCCTAGTGTGTGTGTGTGTGTGTGTGTGTGGATGGGTGGGTGGGTGTTAACTATTGGTAGACAGAAAAAAAGAAATACCATCTATCTAGAAGTTATTCAGATCTTTAAAAACTAGTTCAAAGAGGATAGAGCACACACACTAGAAATCCATTGGCACAAAAGTACAACACAGAAACCATCAGCAAATTCTATCAATATACAGACATAAAAATCTTTTAAACCTTAAAAAAATTGCTTTGCTTTTTGAAACCTAATTTAGACATTATAGATCTCTGCTGATTCATTCACTCAATACTGTATTTCTGTTTGAATGCCATTCTAGACAATATATCTTCATCTCTCATTCACTCACTGTGCCTGATGTGCAGCCAGACCCAGGAGGAACACGATGAAGAGATGGTGTGTGTACCAAAACACTTCGAAATAAGATCGCCGGATAAACTCCAACGATGACGTCACCATCAAAAACAGAGCCACGGTGATCACATGACCAGTAATACCAGCGGCCGTCACGAAACAAACTGTGATGGGATCGGCTTGGATCCTATCGGGGACAGTCGGTTGGGCAAGGTCAGGAACTTGGCGTATTTCCCACGGCCATCGGGCAGGAATGCTGCGGGCAAGTCCTATGAGTCTCTCGTAGTTGTACCAATGGGCTATGACATGCATGGCACTGGATACCACGATCATCCAGGCAATGGCTTTGTGGAAGGTGAGGTTCTTGTCTAGAAGACGCTTGACGGTACGAGGAGGGCACTGTGTGTGTGTGTGTGTGTGTGTGTGTGTGTGTGTGTGAGGGAGTGTGCATGTGAGTGAGTACGTACAGTATATGTACAAGTATGTGAGCATGTGTGTGTGTATTAATTTCATTGTCATTGTGTTCATTCATATCAAACGTATAGTGTGACAATTAGTCAAAGTTGAACTGTATTACATATCTCATAAATATTCCCTATCACTGCAGAGCAGAGATAGCGCATTGATTATCTCACAATAAGTAACAAGATACAGAGAGCCAGAGAAATATGCAAGCCGTGTGTGTGTGTGTGTGTGTGTGAGAGAGAGAGAGAGTGTGAATGTGTGAGTGTGTGAGAGTGTGAGAGTGTGTGAGTGTGAGTGTGTGAGTCTTCTTACTCTTCCTGTCCCTCTGAGAAAAGAGATGAGGTTTCTACAAACTGGGAGGAGGATTATTATGACGTTAAAGTTGATTGGTAAAGCCGGTCCTCTTGCAAAGGCGAGAGCTTCCTACAAGAGAGAGATAGAGAGCGAGAGAGAGAGTGAATGAAAGAAAGAAAGTTGAAAAAGACAAAAATAACATGTATTTTTTAAAATTTTCTACATACTCCAGCCTCTTCAGAGGTGACAAACAAGAATGAATGTACATCATTTATGGCCTCATGGTTTGGCAGAACTGGTCACAAATATTTACGTGTGTGAGAGTCTATTAAAGCTTTCACCACTAACAGACACAACATGTAACAGTGTGAACTCCAGACTAACAGTATTACATATGGTGTGAGCTGTACAGCAAGAAGGACTAGCATAGAACACGAACATTACCATATTTAATATTTTTACAATCTTGAACACAAAAGTGTTAATTTTTTTCCCAAAATTTTGCCGTCAAAAACAACAAAACTACATAATTAAGATTTTAGACCAGATAACCAAGAATACTCACACAAAAAGGAAAACACTGCAGCCCAAGCGACTCATCACTAGAGTTCATAGCAAGGTCACATTCACAACACCACGTACATTTATGGAGAAACTCACAGCCTCCAAAATTTGACCAGGCAAGGAAAGAGAGTCATGACATTTCTAGTGGGAAGCTTAGGATGCTGTGGGGAGTTCAGTTTCCTTTCAGAGAAAAAGAACACTGTTTCACACACACACAACCTCAGGATATACAACCATGTCCAAATCCCAGATACAAGGAAAGAGGTTTGTGAGAACAAACAGCTGTAGTATAGTAGTCATCACTGTCTCATCTAACAATGCTCACAGACTGCAAGAGAAACTTGTACACAAAGGAGAAGAATGGAAAAATGACACAGAGTCTAGCTGATGTAGTAACACACATATCCCTGAGCTGCATGCATGATCTGAGCTGCTGTTATGTACACCAAATTACTCACAGACTAATTAGGGGGTGGGAGGAGATACAAGTGCATAACGAGTGACAGATGGTGTGTGAAGATTAATCATAGTAGCGTGAAAGAATGACATGCATGCAAAACGTTTTACACAAGAGCACATATCAATTACTAGTATATAGTATGCAATGGACATTTTTATCAATTACTGGCATGCAATGGACATTTCAGAGTCTGACTAAAAAATTCACCAATGTAGAATATTATGCACAAGATTATTTTGCCTAATTTGAGCAAAATAAACAATGGTCATGTTTATTATCTGCTAATCGTTCACACGTATGCATCTACTGAACTGATGAATCTCAAGAATATTCAAATGAGCACCACCATTCACTAAAGATACGTACAAATATGGACACATACACATAAGCACCCATATATATCTATATCCCCACACATGATGCTTATACTGGTCCAGCCAAGGTCAGTGTAAACCATTCCCTAGTTGTGTGCTCAAACAAACATCATATTTGGTGAGGAGATAGACTGAAAGAGAGAGAGCTTGCTACATTTGGGAATCAAACAGGAAGATGGGGCATAATCTATAAGACTTAGTATTAGCTATATAGCCCATACTATAATGTATAGTGATCAATTTAGCAGAAGTCATAATAGAGTTTAGAAACCACTTGCTTCAAACACTCAGGACGATGGCTCCAATCCAGTCAAGATAAACACACAGAGACCATAATGCTGTTGAAATAGCAGTAACTAGTGTTTAGATTGAGTGAGTAAAGCAGCCCATATTGGTAGTACAATTAGAAGCAGTACAGCTTGTTGCATTAAGAAGGTTAATCTTGTCACCATGGCACAGAATCAAGTACACACATTAGACAAGGTTATATAAGCTAGAACACAAACAAGAATTCCATTCTGGTATAGGAGTGTTATATGTACACATGTAATACTATGAGACATAAATTTAGCACCTACTATTTCTGGGTATTGCCAATTGCCCACCCTCTAGCTATCGGCACCTTTTGCTGTAGGTCATAATCTTTTGTGAGTTTTCAAAACAGTGCCAATACAGAAAATAAACACCCAAAATCTGTGCATTGGTGTTATCAAAAGCACCATTATCACCTCTAGATCGGCTGTTGCACTGATCAGTAAACAACTCGTAATGGATCTATGGATAATCCTATTGGTGTGCAGCACACTACACACATTCACTTACTCTTGTCCTAATTCTCATATAGTAGAACCTGTCTGTGGCCTGAAATGTGTAGAACTGGTAGATAAACAATGCAAAGTTGATGAGGAGCCATGCACCCTGCAAAGAAAAAGAGAAACATAAAAAAAGGTTTCTGAGCTGTTAGAAATTGACAAGACAAACACTTTTGGCACTCAGACCATTTTTTACATTAGCTTGAAGTACTAGCAGTACTGTGCTATTGCTATTAGCGTGCAGCATGCAATATACATTACATACAACTTATAAGATAGGATTATACCGGGTGCTCACACGCAAACATCATTCTACTTACAAAAATCGTCCATCTTGGCAGCTCGTTTATGATCCAACCAGCCATTTCTCTCGCTGCAAGTCACAATCAACGCAAAACAGACAAGGTAGAGTAGCTTTCACGCAGCTCGAAGACACACGCAGAGACGGAGCAAGACGCTTGTAGTGCTCGTGTGAAGATCACAGAGAACAGAAGTAGGGTGTGGGCAGAACCACTTGAGAAACCTGAGCTGAAAACATGAAAGGCTGAAAGGCGTTTATTAATTTGCATTACGTAATGACAAACAAACCGCATCACGTACTCAGGGGCATGCGCACTAATTACATCAACAGAGGAAGATTAAAAAAGCGAGAGAAGAAAATGGCGGACAAGGAGCTCGTTGAGCTCTTGGATTACAAGATTCCAGAAGCTAGACAGCAGCTGAGAGACAGCCATAAGAATCTTGGTGACCTTGCCTCTTATTGTGAGCGTAACTATATCGAATCGAATCAAACAAATGCCGCTTTGGAAGAGACAAAGACGTACGCAGCACAGTCGCTTGCTAGCGTTGCCTACCAGGTGAATGTACTGGCAGTGAGTATGCTGGAGCTGCTGGACAAACAGATGAAGCACCTGGGCGAAATGGAGGCCAATATACATCACATTTCACAGGTACCATAAAGCAGGCAAAAAAATACTATGATGTGAAGTGTATATCATTTTGTTTGATGCTTTCTTGGCTTTCTGTGTGGGAAACATGTATTGTACCTGCTCTTTCCATGCATATGGAGGCATTGAAAAGGACCTGCAATATGGTGTTCAAGTGTCCTAATAGTAGCTAATAGTAGTTCTTTGAGTAGCATAGTGTGAGTAAAGTATAAGTGTACATAAAAGGGTGTGTCTATCATGAATGGATGCAGACAAGTAAATGGTGCATGGCCTTTATTGTTTTCTGTCAATGGAGTCTGACAACTTGAACAAAGGAGGCTGTTCAAGTGAGAGTGCTAGAGGGATAGGGAAGATATTTTATACAGCACATGTACATGTACATCTAGTGACCATTTACAGAAACTTTCAACAAGCCATGACCGTGGAATTCAGTTTTCCTTGATACAACCATGCTACCATAGTAGTCTGTATTTGTAAACAGCAAGGTATTGTCATGAGACCAATATAGCACTTGTTTGAGGATAGAACGAGTCAATGTTTTTCTCTCGACACAACAGCTGCTGTGTTGCTATAGATACAGAAAACGAGACAATGTCTTACAGTCAGGGGNGGGCTATACGGCGGTTCAACACTCTCTTCCCTTCCTTGATTATGGACTCTTGATCACGGTGTTGGATTGCATTGGCATCACCCAATATAATATGTCTTTGGAAAGTCACGCACTTGGAATTTGGAAACTGACCAATAAAATCACAGCGGATGTGGGCTGGTAATTCGCGCGCGCAAATATTGAATCGTACCTGAGTGTCAAAATGGATGACCAACATCCAGCTAGACCCTCCTCCTTCGTCACGTTGCACGTGCCGAGAGAGAGGGTCTAGCAAAGGTGACGTCTAATGAGATTTCAATTAACCAATCAGATTCAACTACCCAGATTCTGGGTAATATATAATTTACGTGTGGGTGGTAGTTTGCGTGTGTGGAAATTACCGCGTGTTTTATCACTGAAGTATGCTAGTTATCGATGATTCCTGGAGCTTTTGTACACAAAAAAGGCTTGAAAACAGTCTTAGATGTAAGCCTAAGCATGGCCTAAGGCATTTAAATTGGCAACAAAGGTACAAAGAGACTAAACAGCGCGTGTGGAACAGATTCTACCTGACTACCTGCCAGTCTATCAACTTCTACTCCATCAATAATGGACCTGTGGCTATCAATGGCTCTCTTCTGGTACTAGCGAGTGCTTTTCAGGCTGCAAGTCTATCTCATTGTCCTGTTTGCTGTCTTTCTCTAAAATCATGCGCACTGTTAACGCACATTTAATTCCGCGTTTTTGTTAATTGCGTTTTGAACGTGACCTTTGCTACACCCTCTCTCTCGGCGGGTGCAACGTGACAAAGGAGGAGGGTCTAGCTCGATAGACTACATGCAGGTATGCTCCAGTGCAAACTGTTTATTTAGTGGTTTAGTCGTAGTTATAGCACATGGCTTCTGTGAACCTTTGATTGCATTCCAGCAATCCATGCTTGGCCTAGGCTTTTGCCAGTCCCTTTCCTTTCCCTTCTTTCTCCTCTCCCTTCCTGTCCCGCCTACTAATAGTTGGAAAGGGTCTGGGCACCAGACTAAATGAGACAAGTAGTAAAAATTTCAAAAAAATAATTAGTGTAGGAATGGGCAGTGCGGTAAAAAGTATTGAAACAAGGCATGGTCTCAATTTCGGCACATGACTACTTCATTTTTATTCTTGATCACTTATAATTATGGATTTTCAGCATTGTGTTGCGATGATCTGTACAATAATACTGTAGCTAGCTTATGATTACTGCATTGGTTCAAATTTCTCAGTACATTATAATACAATTATAGCTAATCACTTGGCTACTATAATTAAAATAATGGAGTAAACTATAAAAGACAAGTATATAACTTAAACTGGATTACCAGCCAAGAGTTGGACATAAAAATGAAGTAGTCATGTGCCGAAATTGAGACCATGCCTTGTTTCAATACTTTTTACCGCACTGCCCATTCCTACACTACTTATTTTTTTGAAATTTTTACTACTTGTTCATTCACTTTTTTCAACACTACAGTGTGGAGACTGTCAGAGACTGGTAAGTCCCTACAAAAAGCTTGAGTAGGAGCTATGCTAGAGGGAGCTAATGCCCATGCGTATATAATGCCACGTGCAAAGATAATGAATGACCTTTGAACTCTACCCACAAAGATGGCTGTACATGAATTTATACGCTAAGTTTTAAAGCTTTCTAGTTTTTGTTTAGGCCTATTTATGATGAAAACGAGTATCAAGGAATGTAGTACCCATGAAAAGAACTTACTTTGTGCTGTCAAAGTTGGCTCAACACATTCTGGTTCTCTGGAAATCCTTTTCAAGTAAGTCAGTTAGGAAGTACGTACGTAAGTAAGTAGATGAACAAAAATGGCACTATGGTGGCTTCCCACTAGCAAGTAAGTTAGAAGAACAAAAATGGCACTATGGTGGCTTCCCACTAGCGCTCTCTACGAGTGCTGAGGAAAGTTTTTGTGAGTTTTAGGCCTTGCATGCAGTTGGTAATCTGTCAGTGAGAGCTTCTGAGCAACTTTGAAGGTTTAATTTTTTTTGACTAGATTTTTATGGTGGCCAACATTTTGTATTGTGTCTATGGGACAGTTGGCCCATTCCCACTATACGTACTACCGTACGTATGATTCATGTGGATACATCCACCACATCTGTTGATAAGAGTCATATTTTGAAATCCAAAAAACCTCAGAATGTGGTTACTGAGGTAAATGCATGATTACAAGTGTAGCCTTCAATTCTCTCCACTTGTTGTTGTGGTATGGCTCCCTGCAAAATGGTCAGCCTAGACCCATGCAGTTTTGATCACCCTTTTGATGTGTGCTTTCACTACATCTGTTGTGTACCTAATCTGCACACCATGCATGCACCCTCTTTCTGCTGATATTGTTTTACTTAGGAAAAAATAGAATAATTAATAACTATATCCCAAAACAGCTGCTGTACACCACAACAGATGTATATACTTAAAAGAAAAAAGACTGCATGAGGCTAGACTCCATGGAAACAGTCGTACATTATAATTATTATGCAGAATCCCGAGTTATGTAATTTTCTTAGTATGCATGCCTGTGTGGATTAATATTAGAAAACATTTGTCATACACTAGCTCACACACTCACACAATCAAACACATTCACATTCACACACATACATACACACACACACACACGCATACACACACACACACACACACACATACACACACACACGCACACACACACACACACACACACACACACATACACACACACACACACACACACACACACACACACACACACACACACCACAGTGGAGGCTGTCTACAACTACACTAAAGATTGAGAGGGTAATTATAAGCTCTCCTTTACAATTGGAACTATAATTTATGTTGTGAAGAAGAACGACGATGGTTGGTACGAGGGGGTCTCCAATGGAGTCACTGGCCTCTTCCCTGGCAACTATGTGGAGTCGGTCGCCCCTGGCACTTAGCGAGACTTAATTAGAATGACTGTGTAATGTTAATTTTTTGTGAGTATTGTCTGATAGATATTAGAATTTAATGTTGATTATTGGCCCCTATATATTGGGCTAGTTATACTATAGATCATTACTACTTCGAACTACTTTGTGAGTATGTGGTGCAGTTTGTATAAACACTGACTACATTTTGTAGTGGACAATAATTATACAACATGTACAATTTTGTAATTTTTTCACAGATTAATAATGTTCTTTAAAGTTACTATCTTGAGGTCTAGCTAGACTTCAATTAAAGACCTGCATTTTTCAAATTGATTTTATAATAACATGCATTGATCATGCATTCAAACTGTCCTATCACTAAAGTCCTAAATTTACTACATTAATATTTGCTGTAAAGTAATTAATAAGCAATGATAATAGCTACCATAATATGCACTTTTGTTCATTTTCCTGGTATGCCACCAGTTGGATCAACATCTCCATTAAGTGCAGCACACGACAAATAAGATGGCATTATAGGGTCGAGAGCAGCTGCCTTAATACGCTCAATAATTTTTCTGACTGAAATTTCAAAGTTGTCAAAGTCTTTAAACTGGAAAGCACTGAGCGTATTACTTACACCAGGATCTTTGATGCAGTTAATTTCATATTTGTTTACTTCATCCCCGATACCAATTGCATAGGTGTTCACGCCCAGTTGTTCATGGAGACATCTGATTTCTTGACAAACATTCCGTCCATGGTTTGATTGTCCATCAGTGATCAACACTACATCCAAACAATCAGGGCTTGAGGTGATTCCACAGGCGGATTGGAGAATTTGATCACAGACGCATTTAACTGTGTCACCAGTACGTGTCCATTGATCCAGAAATCTTGCATTTTTAATGGCATCTGAAGCATCTTGCCGTCCTTGAAGTGTATTCTGAAAACAATTAAAACAAAAATCTAGATGTATGTCTGAACTGAAGGTGATGAGAGCAAATTTAACTTTCTTGCAGAAAAATTCAGTTAGACTAGCAACAGCATTTTTCATTCTAGTGAAGTTTCTTAGACCAATACTCCCAGATGAGTCCAGTACAAAGAGAACATGTTGCTCATCATTAGAGCCACATTGATAGGGACGAATTTGACGACGAAAGCGATGAGAGTGTTCCTCCCAGCTGAATTGCATTACTGGATTTTCATTGTTTGAAGCCATAGAATCCACTTCTGCTGCACGTTTATGGGCTTTGTTGAGAGAGAATTCTTCAGCATACATATCAGATGATCGCTTTCCTGAATGTTCAATAGGCCCAAAATTAATTAGCATGTTTAATGTTATAATCTTTAGTGGGTACTCATACATACAGTAGCTATTTCTTTTCTCACCAGTCAAGTGCACATTGCTACAAACTTGAGTATTTCGTCCACTGCGAGGACAGTGCTGAGCTGTGGTAACTGTATACCCTGCATTCAGAAAGCACCGGGCACGCCGACAACGATTTCGATTTGGGGGGATTAGATGATCCACAGGTGAGGTGTCTCGCCCCAGCTGACCTCCAAGACCAAGTGCCATGATAAGTTTGTCTGAAGCATCAGGTGCACCTAAAATATATTACCGTGCAATAACAATGAAATTAACACTATCTAGCTAGTATAATAGTCAATGACTCACAAAGTCAAGGCATCTACATATAATATATATAAGTAGTAACGAAAAAAAAAAAGTAGTGTAGGGATGGGCAGTGATGTAAAAAATATTGGAACAAGGCATCGTCTTGATTTTGGCACATGACTACTTATTTTTATTTTTGATCCCTCATAATTGCCGTAAATGCACACGAATAATAATTTATCAGGATCTCATAATTCTTATCACATTAATAGTTCAAATTCCTGCCTATCTTATCACTCAGCTAAACAGTGGAATAAAGTATAGCAGGCAGGATAAGATTACTGGCTAAGATTCGAGCACAAAATTTTAATTTGAAATGAATTATTTAGTCATGTGCTTAGCCAACACCTTTACTGATTATATAGTACAAATTTTAGCCAATGCAATAATAAGCATTCAAGAATAAAAATGAAGTAGTCATGTGCCGAAATTGAGACCCGCCTTAATTGTTCTAATACTCTTTAATGCACATGCTGCCCATGCATTCCTACACTATTTAAATTTTTAGATAATGGTATGATAGAATGTAGAGTCATGTGCACACAGTGATTCAAGTGCATGCCTTGATTGAGATGTCTAAACAGTAGCTCTATAATAATATTATCATTCATTATACTTACACACTTGACGAGTCTCTATCTGATCATCACAATTATCTTCGAATGCAGATTTTTCCCTTCTCTCGCTGTATATTTCTCCACTCTCACATCGTGATGTGGGTACACTCCTAGTACTGCCTTCAACAATCTCCCATGCACTCCATTCATCATAGGTGCAATCACAGTGAGTGAAGAGCTCAGGGTAACTAATCCTTAGAGGATGAGTACATGGGATCTGTCGCTGTTTTCTTACTGCAGGCGATCCTGTGGATAGAGTTGCAACAGTTAGACTTAGTATAAAGATAGTGAACATAATTTTCTGTAGCACTAACAACTGTAGTAATCTCCTTGTGGGTATACTCAAGTAGCACACTGACTCTTTTAATATACCCATGTCCTTTTTATTCAGTCAACCAACCAACAAAGATTTATGATAACTAAGGCTTCAATGCAATTATGGAGGATTGCATGTAAACAAGTTGTGGTATCTATCCAAAGACTATCATATTTGATGCATGAGTATACCCATGTACTTTTAACCTCAAATCTAGAGACTTAACCTATGAACATCTGTTCTCTGCACATCAGGCAATGGCAAACAAACAAACAAACACACACATTTTGTCTCAAGTCACTCTCAACTCTCACTTGAAGTCAGTTAAGATTGACATATGCATTTATTTATTTCAATTGCACACACACACACACACACACACACACACACACACACCACAGTTGAAGCTGTCTACGACTACACTAAAGATCAGGAGGATGAGCTCTCCTTTACGATTGGAACTATAATTAATTTTATGTTGTGAGAAGAACGACGATGGTTAGTACGAGGGCCCGGGGTCTCCAATGGAGTCGGTCACCCCTGGCAACTATTTGGAGTCGGTCGCCCCTGGCATTTATAAAGTGAGACTTACTTTGAATGACTGTGTAATGTTAATTTTTGTGTGATTTTTACAATTTCAAGTCATACACTGTAAGTAAAGTTGTGTAGAATTTAGAATTTGATGTTGAGATTAATTAAAGAAAGAAAGTTTGTACAATTCACAATCAAATCTAATGCTACTTGGTTTAATTTCTATCTATAGTCAACGAAAAGAGTTTTACGGAAAACAGTTCCTTATACAAAAATTAAACCAATCTTAGATACATGCACAACCCATTTAACACTATTTCTATAGAATCAAAATGATTTGTAAGCTGGGCTACAGAGAAAAATTAAAGTCTTTTACACATCAATGTCATTGTCATTAATTTACCCCGATGGGTTTTCACCAGTTGGAATTTGGGTTGGAGTTGGTGGATTTCCATAGAGTGCAGCACACAGCTTAGGATCCCCACTCCCTCTAAGACGATCTAGTACCTCCCTAATAGCATCTTCAAACTCTTCAAAATCTTCAAACTCAAACGCACTCCGTGGATTTTGAACACTTCTTTCTTTATTATCAGCAATACATTTTAGTTCTTTTTCATCATGACCTCTTATACCAATTGCATACGTATTGACACCTGTCTTGCTATGGAGACAATTTTTAACTTCAGTGCAAACATTGAATCTGCCATTAGAGTGTCCATCAGTGATGAACACCACATCTAAACAACTTGGGTTGGAAGAGATTCCACAACTGGTATTGAGAAATTCACTACAAATACAGCGAGCAGCTTCACCAGTGTGAGTCCAACCATGTTGATACGGTGCTGCTTTAATCGCTTCAGCTGCTTCAACTCTTCCGTAGATTGTGTTTTCAAAGCAATCAAAACAGAACTCCTGCCTCAATGTAGAACTAAATGTCATCAGAGCAAACTTGACTCTCTTGCAGAATAATAGTGTAAGGTTAGCAACTGCTATTTTCATTCTTTCATATTGGTCGCTTCCAATACTTCCAGACGAATCTAGTACAAATAAGACGTATTGAATATCACCAGTTTCACCACACAGTTCAGGGCTTATTGCACGCCGAAAGCGACGTCCGTGCTCCTGGTGACTAAATGCCATTATATCATGACCTTCCTCCAGTGAATGTGTAGCTTGTGCACGTGGAATTTCAGCTGCTGAGTGTTCATTCACATTATTGTGTAGAGTTCCTTCAATATTCAACCCTGAACGTTTTCCTCCTTTGAGTTGTATATGCATATGGGTGGTGTGGTGAAAGTGTTATTATCCATGAAATAAAATTATAACATAATAATGTACATGCACAATAGTTAATAATAAATAGAGATTTCTGCACTTACTTGTGAGAGTCTGACATACTTCAATATCTCTTGAGTTCTTGAAACGAGGACAACGTGTACCTGGTCCGTAGACAGGTTGAGAAGTTTGCCTGCGTTTGCGACGAGCTGTCGAGTTATAATTTTGTCCAATTCCTCCAAGACCTAGAAAAAGTATAAGTCGGTCTACAGCATCAGGCACACCTGCAACACATGAAATTAAACTATTATAATTAAGTGGAATTGATTATCTAAAATTCAATGCAAAAATTGTCATCAAATTACATACAGATTTGACGATCCATTGTAACATTATTGCAGTTGTTTCCAATTGCTGATCGTGTTTTCCTTTCAGTATAAATTTCTCCACTTTTACATCGTGACTCAGGGACATTTTGAGTAGATCCTGAAATTACTTCCCAGTTCCCCCAGTCAGAATAGAGGCAGGTGGTTTCACAATGTGCAAAGTCTTCAGGAAAAAATACCCTCAGAGGATGATCACAGGGAAACTGACGTCGAATTCGAAGAGACTTTGCCGTAGATAGTGCTACCACAGCTAGGAAGAAAAGAGTAGTGATAATGATTATGATCCTCTTGGTTGCCATGGTTGAGTCCAAAATGAATAATAATGTTGACTTGAATGTTTAATTGCAACGTGGTAGTTTATATAGCCATGGAATCTTTGTTAAAATTCTTTTTTTTTTCTGATTTGTTTGATCCCTAGGTGTGCATAAAGACCTAGGAATGCATGAGTACTTTCATTACATCATTAGCTATAGGTGCAGTACTTTTAATCTTATATGTAAACAAAAAAGATTCCTTTAGGTCTTATGGTCAGTGACCCTATTAAAATCCCATGAGTCAATTATTTCCAAATAAAAAATAATAAAAAGGTGTGTAGAGATACTACTCCAATGAGCTAGTGCAAATCACGCCCTAATTAAGAGCAAAACACCTGCCAAATCGTACAAGTTTAACCACACATTAGACTTTGCCATGGGTAGTGCTACCACAGCTAGGAAGAAAAGAATTATATATTTTTTTGTTTGTTTGTTTGATCTCTAGGTGTGTAAGACTTAGGCATGAGTACTTTCATTACATCATTAATTTAGGTGCAGTCTTTCCAAAACTGCTTTGATATTCCTTCTGGCTTTAGGGTCAGTGACCCTACTAAAATATCCCATGAATGACCTAAGAGCAAAACAGTGTGTGCATGTGATCAAGCCATCAGGGAAGAAAATCCTAACTTATAGAGAGGGTTTATATAGGTACACAAGCAATCTATGCTTTTTTACTAATCTTGTTTGTTCGATCCCTACGCAGGTCTGCATGGAACAAAGACATTATTATATACTTAAATGCACATATTAGGTATATACTTGCACACACACACATACACACACACACACACACAGCAGTCTATGACTATACACTAAAGATCAGGAGGATGAGTTGGAACTATAATTTATGTTGTGAAGAAGAACGACGATGGTTGGTACGAAGGGGTCTCCAATGGAGTCACTGGCCTCTTCCCTGGCAACTATGTGGAGTCGGTCGCCCCTGGCACTTAGTGAGACTTAATTAGAATGACTGTGTAATGTTAATTTTTGTGTGATTATTACAATTTCAAGTCATGCACTGTAAGTAAATATTATCGTGTAGATTTTAGAATTTGATGTTGATTAATAACAAAACTTAATTTTAATGCTGCTCAATTTAATTTAAAAAATGAGGTTTAGTATAGCTATGTAATTGAAATACTTCAATTATATTGCATGTATATATATGCAATACAAGTGGTGTAGACAAATATAATGTGCTAATCAATGTTAGATTGTTGGTCCTTCAGCCTAGCAAGCCACTGTCAGGATCAAGTGGTATTCGTCTGCGTGGAGTGTTGGAATAGAGTGCAGCACAGGCTAGAGGGTTTCCCGAACCAAAGAGACGAAGTATAGCATTAGTTATAGCTTGATCAAAATCATCAAAACTGCGAAACTCAAAAGCACTAAATCGATCACTTCCATCCGCGATGCATCTTAGTTCATTTCGGTTATAGTTATTTATGCCGATTGCATAGGTGTTAATTCCAGTTTTCCTGTGAAGACACTGGACTTCTTCGCATATATCACGTCTGCCATTAGAGTATCCATCAGTGATGAACACCACATCCAAGCAACTTGGGTTGGAAGAGATTCCACAACTAGTGCTGAGGAGGTCATTGCAGATGCAGTTAGCGGCTTCACCAGTTTTTGTCCGGGGACCATTTTGATAGCGGGAAGAATTGATTGCCATAGCAGCCTGCCCTCTTCCTTCATATGTGTTTTCAAAGCAGTCAAAACAGAACTCAAGATTGAAATATGAACTGTATGTCATGAGTGCAAACTTGACTTTCTTGCAGAACAGAGGTGTTAGCTTGGCAAGGGCTTCCTTCATTTTCTCATAGGATGGTCCTCCAATGCTTCCGGACGAGTCAAGCACAAAGAGAACATGTTGAATATCATCAGAGTTGCATTTTTCAGGACTTGTTTGTCTACGAAAGCGATGTCCGTGTTCCTCCAAACTGAACTGCACAACTGAGTCCTCATTATTATATTGAAGATCATTGTCATTGATCACTGCATTTGTATTGGCCTGTGGTAATTCTTCTTCTTCATATTTAATGGAGCGTTTTCCTGTACAAAATCAATAGAGAAAGAAGCACTGTATAATAAATAGTAAGATTGTTGTGCACCATATATAACAACTCAACAGTCATGTCATCACTTGCATTAGTATATACAATGTACTTACCAGCTAAATGAGGACACACACGCCCATTTAAACTAGTGTGAGGACAGCGTCTCCGATCAGGTGTAAGGATACCACCACCACCACCATCACCAGTGCGAAAATTGATACTCAGAAGGACTATATTTGGTTGTTGCGGTGCAACATTAGTTGGATCCATATCCTGGCCTTCTCCCCCAAGTCCAAGGGCAAGGATAAGCTTAGTAGCAGCATCAGGTACACCTATACAAAAAAAATAATAGATAAAAGTAAATATGACTGACCACTGCATTAAAAATTTTGCTAAAAAAGTGAAATCCATAGCTTAATTTCTTACAGACAAGGCGTGTTTCCGTAAGGTGATCGCAGTTAGTTTGTGTTGATGTTCTTGTCCTCCTTTCAGTAAATGCCTCTCGACTCCTACACTGTGACTCAGAAACAGTTTGAGTGTTCCCTTGAACCTCCTCCCAGTCACTCCAGGCAGAGTACTGGCAGTTGTCACAATGGGTGAAGTATTGGGGGGCTGAAATCCTCAGGGGATGATTGCAGGGAAACTGTCGACGAAATCTAACAGATTTTGCCATGGAAAGTGCTACCATGGCTAGGAAGAAGATTGTGAGAGTTGCTTTCTTGGTTGACATGTTGAAACCAGTCTTCTCAATATCCTAGTCTGGACGTTGAGTTTCTTCAAGTTGTTTTCTTTGGTAGCTGTCAGTGAAATGCTCTGGTTTATATACCCTCCAAGCATGAATGGTGCTTAAAAATATAATATTTTCCCTCCTGTTGGATCTTACCCTTGTGTGAACAGCTGCATGTTTGTTAAGAATTAAGACAAACACCACATTGTGATGTAATGAAAGTACTATAACAAAAGTGTTTATCAAGTACTGGGCTTGATGTAATGAAAGGACATTTGAATTTATTCAACCTATGAAGAGAAAATCTTATCTTGTAACCACATTGAAAGTTATTCAGACCTAGAGTTGATGGGAAGAAGGAGGAAGTACTTCCACACTATAAAATAGGTCTATAGGGTTCAATTAATAGGTCAACCTGAGTCACATGCATTGCACACTGGCAAATACTGTGCATGGACAGGCTGAGCCTACAGAGTACAGGCACACATACTTGAACAATATGTATTAATATATATGGTGACTTTGTTTGGTTACATTCCGAAAACTCATGAAGGTCTGCAGGCTGAGAGGTGGGTAGCACTCTGAGTGCTACCAGGAACATCCTCCCAGTCCCCCCGTGGGGAGTAGGCACACAAAACACAGGGAGGAAAGAGTTCAGGAGCAGAAATCCTCAGATATGGAGTTGGTTACTTAGTGAGACTTACTTTGAATGACTGTGTAATGTTAATTTTTGTGTGATTATTAAAATTTCAAGTCTTGCACTGTAAGTAAATTGTGTAGGTTTTAGAATTTGATGTTGATTAAGTTTGATCAAACAAAGAGAATTTGTAAGATTCACAAACGGAAAATCTTTTACGCAGGATTATGCAAGGGATAGCTAGCAATAGCTAGCAATAGCTAGCAATGCCATAGATCATTATTACTTTGGACTACTTTATGACTTGATAGAAATTATTATTGTGTTAATTTGTGTGTGCTTACAACAACTTGTTTACACAGATTGAAAAAAAGTGTTAAGGCTAGTGTAATTTACAAAATTAATCAGTGGCATAATACATAAAATTATACCAAGTAGCACAGAAAGCAAGTCAGATTATACTATAATCATTATAGTTCAAACTAGTTTTAACTTTAATTTCCATAGAGTTCAAAGCAGGAAGTAGCATCTCCACCAAGAAGTCGGCTTAACACTTCCCTAATGGTTTCTTCAAATTTGTCAAAGCTCTCAAACTCGAAAGGACTAGAGCGTCGATTTCCTTGACTATCAGATATACACTTCAATTCATCTAGGTCATAATTCTTTATGCCAATTGCATAAGTATTTATTCCTGTTAGCCCATGAAGACAATTCCTTGCTTGTTCACAGACATCTAACTGACCATTGGAGTGTCCATCAGTGATGAACACCACATCCAAACAGCTTGGGTCAGGAGATAGACCACAATCAGAAGTAAGAAATCCCTCACAGATGCACTGAGTGGCTTCACCTGTATTTGTTACCCCACCTTGATAAGTTGCATTTTTAATGGCCTGGGCTGCTAGTCCTCTTCCAAGAAAATTGTTTTCAAAACAGTTGAAACAGAACTCCTGTTTTATCGTATTACTAAATGTCATAAGAGCAAACTGAACTTTGCGGCAAAATAGCAGAGTCAAGTTTGAAACTGCTATTTTCATCCTCTCATATTGATCCCTTCCAATACTTCCTGAGGAATCCAGTACAAAGAGAACCTTTTGAACTCTTTGAGAATCCATTTGGCACAGTTCTGGACTTAGTGCACGACGAAAGCGACGTCCATGTTCCTTGTGACTGAAAGGCATTACATCATTATCTCCATCAATTTCATTGGCCAATGGCATATTACTAATTTGTGGGTCATTGTAGAATGACTCCACACCATCTTCTGTGGCTTCCTTAGCGAATAAAACTGAACGTTTTCCTGCTGATATTAAGAATAAATTTATTTTGAAACAATAAAACTTAATACTGCATGCATTGCAAAACAATTAACAACAACAAAACTTAATTTACCTTGACTCTGACATAAGCCTAAGTCTGCATCTCGGTGTGAGTTGTAGCGAGGACAAAGTAAACCATTCCCATATGCATTAGCGATAGGATTTTGCCTCCGTCCTCGAAAAGGAGATGCAGAGGTAGGTAGTTCAGGTGGAGGTAGAATACCGCTAGGTGTTATTTTTAGGAAAGGTATTTGTCCAGGTGGACCAGGTCGACCAGCTGCAGGTGGGCCAGGTTGCCCAGGTTGCCCAGGTGGGCCTACTGGTGGAGGTGGTGCTGGGTTAATACTTGAATAATCTTGACCTGATCCCCCAAGATTCAAGTATAGAATGAGTCTATCAGCATCATCAGGTGCACCTGCATGCATGTATATAATTTACAATAATTATTATCAGTCTATAAATGAAGCAATTCTATTGTTCTATTCTTACGTACAGACTTGGCGAGTCTCTGTATTTTCATTACAGTTGTTTCCACTTGAAATACGAGTTCTTCTTTCTGTATACTGTTCTCTGGATCTACATTGCGACTCAGGAACACTCCTAATGGATCCAACAACCACCTCCCACTCACTCCATTCAGAGTACACACATCCACAGTGTGTGAAGTATTCGGGAAAAGCACCCCTCAGAGCATGGTCACAGGGCAGCTGTCGTTGGAACCGAGGATTGATGGAGTTTGCTGTGGAAAGAGTAACCACAGCTAGGAGTAAGAGCATAGAAATGCAAGTCTTTGGCATGTTCCTTCTCAGTCTCCAATTCTGAATTTTGTGTTTCTTCTGGTGTTTGTCACTAAATGAAATGCTCTGGTTTATATACCCTCCTGTATGGATGTTGTCTAAAAATATATTTTTCCCTTGATGGATCTAACCCTTAGTGTGTACAGCTGTTCTGCTAAGCATAATTATGTAATGAAAGTACTATATAACAAAAGCCAGTGCTATAAGTAACCACAATTGCCGGAAAGTTGTCTGACTCTCAAGTCAGTTTCAGGGAGAGGTGGAAGTACTTCCATATTAGATAGGCCAAGGATTCAATTGGCCAACCTCACATGCATGCCATAGGCTGAATCAGTTTCAACATCATTACTGAATTATAGCTCCCACCTATAGCTAAGGACATCCTGTCTATGCTGTAGTACTGCCACCTACCGTCATATTCTCACACCAATAAGATGCAGATCAACTATAAACCTCAAGACCTCTGGCTGTGTTGGGAGGGTATGGTGTGCATGGTTGAAAGCTTATAAACAAGATAAGGGACAGTCTGTCTATACAACTACATGTACTATTTTAAAAGATCGTGTGGTCAAGTTGGGAGGATGAGAGTCTCCTTTACAATCAGTAGAATTAATTAATAAATGGTATTTCTACCATAATTTAGGGGAATTTGATGGTCCATGCATTACCACAAACATTAGTAAGGAATTACAATTGTCAAACCATACATATACAGACCTACTGTATGTCCACTATAATTATAATAATAAAATTATGGTCAAACTGTTATAATACATACTAAAGTGCAAATAGTATCTATAATACACACCATTGTTTAAAGCCTGTTCAGTTAGCTATATAGTAGTATATTATGGCTATATTTATGCACTAAAACACTGAATGGAATATACAAAGACTCAAAGAGTCCTGTTTTAGATCTAGCTATTTTAATTGAGTCACACATCAAACAATTGGCTGCTCCCCTGACATCATTTGCGGCCTATAGGGATGCCACCACCAAGATCAATTGGGATTGGCGATGGTGGTGGTGGCGGTGGAGGTATTCCATAGAGTGCAGCGCAAGAAAGAGGGTTGGTAGGAATCAGAAGAGCTAGGCGGCGAATGACTTCATCAATCGCTGCTTCAAAATCATCAAATGAGTTGAACTCAAAAGCAGAAAGCCTATCTTTTCCATCGTCAATGCAATCCAGTTCAGCTTGAAAATTCTGAAAGTTACCAATGCCAATTGAAAACGTATTCACTCCTCTCTTTTGGTGAAGACACCTGATTGTTTGGCAAACATCAAGATTTCCGTTTGATTGTCCATCAGTGATGAACACCACATCCGTACAGCTTGGGTTTGAAGAGATTCCACAGCTGGGGTTGAAGATGTCATCACAGATACAACGAGCAGCTTCACCAGTCTTTGTTCCACCACTTTGATACACTGCTTTTCTAATGGCAGCTGCTGCATCCCTTCTTCCATTGAAAGTGTTTTCAAAACAGTCAAAACAGAACTCCAAATTCATGTTCGAGCTAAATGTCATGAGAGCAAACTTGACTCGTCTACAAAAAACGGGAGTAAGTTTTGCAACTGCCTCCTTCATTCTGTCATAGTCTGTCCTTCCAATGCTCCCAGATGAGTCAAATACAAAGAGAACATTTTGAATGTCTCTAGAGCTGCATTCTTCTGGGCGTATCTGGCGACGAAAACGACGTCCATGTTCCTCAAAACTAAATTGCATCACAGCATTGTCATCATGATAGTTAGAAGGTAGATCTTCCAACAAGGAGTCAGCAGCCACTGCATCCAGGTCTCCTTCAACATTATCAATTCCTTGCTCATTTGCAAATAGAGCTGAGCGTTTTCCTATAATTGTTAAGAATATTAGTACTTTGATAAACATGATTAGGCTAATTTGTTATAGCTATATGCATTCACTTAAAACTACCAGCAAGATTTCGGCATATTTGTTGAGGAGGTCCACCACCAATACGAGGGCAGCGTCTGTTCAGTCCAAAGCCTCTCGAGGGAAGTGTTTGTCTGCGTGTTCGTCTAAAGTCATATCTTCCAGTGTTGGGATTCCACTGTACAGTTGCATTGCCTCGAGGTGTCGGTAGTCCTGGTGATGGGGATCCAGATACGGGTGAGAGGTCCTGTCCTGAACTTCCAAGACCAAGTGCCATAATAAGCTTGTCAGCAGTGTCAGGCACACCTGCACAGAATTAAAAATTAATATTCACCTGTTTTAATTGGGGCGGGTACTCACAATCATATGAGTCGTACCTGATCAGTGTAATTTATACAGCAACATAGTAATTATTACAGTTTTAGCATACCAAGACAACATTAGTATTGTATGTTCAACTTTGCTTACAGACTCTGCGGGTTTCTGTCACTTCCTTGCAGTCACTGATGCTGCCTTGAGTTACAGTTCGGGTTCTCCTTTGCATGAAAGTCTGTCCACTTGCACACTGTGAGGTGGGTGCACTCTGAGTGCTGCCAGGAACATCCTCCCAGTCCCCCCAGGGTGAATAGTCACACAAACAGTGAGAAAAGAGTTCGGGAGCAGAAATCCTCAGAAGATGATTGCAAGGGAGCAATTGGCGGCGATTTCGAAGTGGCGTTGCCATGGAGAGTGAGACCACGGCAAGGAAGAAGAACATGCTCATTTTCTTTCCAGACATGATAGTTTGTCTGGTGATTGTTTGCCGCATTTGCATGAATGGTCAGTTCTGTGTGCATGTTAATGTTTATATAGCTGCAGTGTTAATATAAAAATATAATATAAAATAAAGGAGAGTCAGACTGCAGCGTTATAATAACATAAATTAAGGAGCCTACATATGCTTAATTCGTTTAGCTAATACAGCTGGGGGTTCATGTCTACAAGAACTTGTTAACCTACTAATGAACTTGTTTACAAACCGGTATTAACATGAAGAATGTGACAGTTTAAAGTTGCTATCAGGTAGTGTAGTAATTCAGGATCATTAATTAGATTAAAGTAATTAATTGTATTTCATGAACTGTCGTCTGACAATGACAACAGTGTTTCTTCATGTTAATACTGGTCTGCTACTATTTATAAAGCTCAGTCATCAGATGAACACAATCATTGAATTGTCTGACAAACCATCAAACATGTATTCACTAGCTGCTCATATGACTTATTGCATGAATATTTTTTTGTATTACACATGCTACCACACTTAACTCAGATCACTACGGTAAAAGTGTCACGTTTTTCAGTTACAAGGAGCTTAAGAGATTTACTTTCAACAATTTATTCACTTGACACTATACATACAGTCATGTATAATTATTATAACATAAAAATAACAATAGTTCTACTGTTATTCACTCTATATACAGGGTGATATATAAATGAGGTCAAAATTAACATGACATTGTATGTATCAAAATCAATGCATGAGGTTTATCATAATGTTATGTCATGTGAATAGATTGTTCACCACTCACGATGTTAGACCTGCATTGCCGTGTATTGGGATCCCAGGTTGAGTATTGAGTGCAGCACAAGAAAAGGGAGCAGTAGATATTTGTCCAAGAAGGCGAATAATGACATCATTGATTGCCTGTTCAAAATCATCAAAACTGCGGAATTCAAATGCACTAAGTCGATCGCTTCCATCAGCAATGCAATTCAGTTCAGCTTGGTTGAATCCATTGATGCCGATAGCGTAGGTGTTGATGCCAATCCTATTGTGAAGACACTCGATTTCTCTACATACATCACGTCTGCCATTGGAGCGTCCATCAGTGATGAACACCACATCCAAACAACTCGGGTTGGAAGAGATTCCACAACTGGGACTAAGGAGGTCGTCACAAATACATCGAACAGCCTCACCAGTGTGTGTCATGCGA
Organism: Tethya wilhelma; assembly: GCA_964030475.1. Taxonomy (NCBI): domain Eukaryota; kingdom Metazoa; phylum Porifera; class Demospongiae; order Tethyida; family Tethyidae; genus Tethya; species Tethya wilhelma. The sequence continues at coordinate 177,378 of CAXIPT010000013.1, forward strand.
GCTTGATAACTTGAAGCATTAATGGCAACAGCTGAAGCATTTCTTCCATTGAATGTATTTTCGAAACAGTCAAAACAGAACTCAAGATTCAACTGCGAACTAAAAGTCATGAGAGCAAATTTGACTTTCCTACAAAACAGTGGAGTGAGTTTAGCAACTGCTGCTTTCATCCTGGTATAAGATGATGCTCCTATGCTTCCAGAAGAGTCAAGCACAAAGAGAACATGTTGAGTATCATCAGCACTACAGTTTTCTGGAGCAATCTGACGACGAAAGCGATGTGCATGCTCTTCATAGTTGAAAGGTACAACTTCTTCAAGTTCTTCCAAAGGTAGTTCGTCATTCATTATGTTGTTGACAGGAGCAGTTGGCTCAAGATTGTTATCAGTAAATTCTTCGGCATACAAGGTAGAGCGTTTTCCTATAATACAATTATTAGACATGTCAAATAATTTTTTTATGTTTTAATTCCCTAACATGCATGCATCAGTAAAATCTAAAGTTACACTGTATACTCACCTGCTATATGATGACATATTTGTCCATTTCCACCAAGATGAGGACAACGTCTACCTGGTCCATGAATATCATTTTGTCTACGTACTCGCCAAAATTGAGCCTGCGGTAGTCCTGGACTAGTTGTTGGTTGGGCCGGTCCTGGAACTTGATGGGGCTGATTATTCGTGGAGAATGGAGCAGAGGCCGAGATTGGAGGGGGCAGATTCACGGACAATGGAATATTGTTACTAGCAAGCCTCACTCCACCACCGCCTGTGTTGGACTGAGGCTGAAATGGTCGAGGCCCTGGTCTAGATTGAGGCCTACTGTCTGGAACAGTTTGGGGATGTAGAGATGAATAGTCTTGATGAGAACCTCCAAGATTAAGAGCCAAAATGAGTCTATCAGCAGCATCAGGCATGCCTATTAATGAGTTATATATAATAATTATATGTATCACAAAATTATTATTTTTATGCATGACTTGCGATACACAAACTTGAAAGTACAATTAAACCAGCAATTTCTAGCTAGACAAGATCACTTACAAGCTTGTCGAGTCTCTGTGGTGTTGGTGCAATGTTGGTTGTTATTCACAGGCAATGATACTGATCGATTTCTTTGTTCAGTAAATGCCTCTCCGCTCGGACATTGTGAGATGGATACAGCACGAACAGTTCCAGAAACAGTTTCCCACGCTCCCCATTGTGTGTAGGTACACGGAGCTGGAGTTGGTGGAGCCAGTGTTGGTGAATGGTTTGGGTTGTTGCAATGAGTGAAGTATTGAGGAGCTGAAATCCTCAGAGGATGACTGCAAGGAAGTTCAAGTTGGCGACGATTTCTCTCCTGAATCGGTACTGCAACGGAGATGTTGAGAATTATAGCAGTAACTGCTACAAAGAAAGTTGTGATTGCTGTCTTCTTTGCCATCTAGTTTTCGATCTTTCTTTCTTCTTTGAGAATATGATGAAGTTTGTTCTGATGTTTAGTTGGTATTCTACAGCTCAATTGCTGACTTTTATAGCAAAGTCTGAGGTTGTTTGTCATGATGGTTTCCTTCATTTCTTGTTTTTGAGACATGATGTATTGAAACTGCCAGGGTACTGGAGGTAGAAAGTGTAGCTATAATCATTGCTGTGCTCTTGAATTTCTTCAAGGATCCATTGTTACATGTTGCTTTTCGCGCACTCCAGACAAAATTCATGCGCCAATGGACGTCACGACTTGATGTTTGCGCGCCAAATATGAATCAAATTATACACAACGGATGTTGCTTGTACTAAATGAACTCATTGGAATGCAATGAAATGCTAAATTGCTAGTCGTGGTTGTCTATGCAGTAATCAATAGCATACATTATTTTATCAATATCGTGACACTGAAAAAAATCTCAAGTAGATTCTAATGTAAAAATGAATTTACAAATTAAAATTTATAAGTAAAATTTATTCCTCTGGTTATAATAATTGTAGCTGCTTGTTTTACTATATCAATACTAAGTCTTACTATATTCTGTTCACTTAGATGTTAGACCTCCATTTCGATCAACTTGTCCATTAAGTGCAGCACAAGAATAATAAGATGGCGATGTAGGGTGAAAAGCATCCTCTTCAATACGTGTACCAATACTTCTGATTGCAGCTTCAAAATCATTAAAATTATTAAACTGGAAGGAGCTGAGTCTATCACTCACATCAGGATCTTTGATGCAGTCAATTTCCCTTTGGTCCACTCCACTCCCAATGCCAATTGCATACGTATTCACTCCTAGTCGATGATGGAGACATCTAATTTCATCACAAACTTGTCGTCTACCATTTGATTGTCCATCAGTGATGAATACTACGTCCAAACAATCAGGACTTGAGGCAATTCCACACGTGGGTCTGAGAATTTCTTCNCTGTGTTGAGAGTGTATGGTATGGTTGAAAGTTAAGTGTGTGGTTGAAAGCTTATAAACAAGATAAGGGACAGTCTGTCTATACAACTACACATTCTATTTCTAATGAAACTGTTTATTTAAATGCTTGTACCATAATTATGTGAAAGTGTAAATGCACAAAAATTATTGAGGTAAGGTCAAATTATTAATAACCTAATGCTGTGACATGACTATAATTATGCAATTGAAGGTCAATTAAAGTGTACTGTACATTGGGACCTTATTGTGCACAATTTAAAGCAATATTCTTTCCTTTATTTCATGGTTTGAGAACAGGATGTTTGTGATGTACATGCTAGACCCTCAAGATTTTTTCAAATGAACTTGACTGTATTGAAACCAGCTGGGGACTGAAGGTAGAAAGTCTCAATTGCAATAATTATTATTGCTAATAGTTAATAATAAATATTATTAACTATTACTGTAACCATGAGAGTCTACAACATTCCTACAAGTTGGGCTATATACAACAAAAATAGAGAATATATAGCCAAGCCATGCAGAGAGTTAATTGGGGGATACTATATATATCTACAATAATTAAAATTCAATGCCTTCGTCTTTATATTGGAATTCGGGTTATGGTAGGAGCATCACCATAGAGTGCAGCACACGATTGGGGGGATGAAGTGGTCTTACCATCATCAGAGTAGTTGCAGTTTACAGTGACCTGTCGATAAAGTCGAATTGGTGTTGCTGAAGCAATGTAAGCCACAGCCAGGAGTAGAAGAACAACCATTGATTGTTTAGCTGCCATAATTTCAAGAGACTGACTAGTGTGTATGTGGATATGGAATGAAATATGCCCACTGTGAATCAGCTTTTATCTGCATGGAATAAGCAGACTGTTTATGTGTGACTAGATGAATCTGTACACACATGTTTGTGATTGATATTTTAATTATGTGATCATAGAATGCTTCATAAAGCATCTGTTTGAAAATTATCATACGTACGGTAGTACGTATAGTAGGAATGGACCGAATGTCCCATAGGCACAATACAAAATGTTTATGATCATAAAAATTTAACCAAACAAAATTGAGTCTTCAAACTTGCTCAGAGGCTCTCACTGACAGATTATCAACTGCATGCAAGGCCTAAAACTCACAGAAACTTTTCTCTGCACTCGTAGAGAGAGCTGGTGGGAAGCCACAATAATGCCATTTTTGTTCTGCTAACTTACGTACGTACTTACTTCCTAACTGACTTACTTGAAAAGCATTTCCAGNTTTAGCGATGGTTTAGGCCATGTTTTAGGGCTCATTAGAAAGATAAAGAGCTAAATAGTAGCTTAAAAAGCCTTTTAGTGCCAAGTGCTCAGTTTTTGCAGAGTTATTCGCGTGAATATTTGTATTGCGCTAATGGGCCATCCATATGTACCCAGTACTACCGTATTGGGAATGATAATCAAAGTCCTGATTCATCTCTTAAGAAGAGCAACCAGGTATCACAAAATATTTCCAGACAATTTCAGTGCATTTAATTCCAAATAACGCACACTTTTGTGTGTGGAAAGGGTCGTCAATTCGAATGTTCTAGAAGCTAATGAATTATGCATAAGTGTAGAAATTAATGGCGGCTATATGGAGGAGGCGCTTTTCGTCTTGTATCCAGCTACTCAGCGAGAGGCACTAAAAACCGATGGCAAAAGCGACTGTCCCAGAAGAAACCAAGTTCATTCGTTAAAGAATTAGCTTCTGAAAGTGAATAGTCTCTGAGAAAAGTTGAGCCAAGATAGAAGAAGAAGAAGAAGAATAAGAAGAAGATGGAGAAAATTGGAGGTTTGGCATGTTTGTGTTTGTTACTTTAGCGATGTTTTTAGGCCATGTTTTTGGGCTCATTAGAAAGAGAAAGAGCTAAATAGTAGCTTAAGAAGCCTTTTAGTGCTAAGCGCTCAGTTTTTGCAGAGTTATTCGCGTGAATAT